>PVIA01002597.1:0-201279 GCA_004024845.1 Tonatia bakeri
AAAAAAAAAAAAAAAAAGCCTTCAATGCCCCCAGTGGTGGTGTTCAAAAGTGAATGTCATACACTGAAACTAATCGTTAACAACAAATCTCCAATTTATTTGAAGTAATTCAGTTTCAAAAACTTTAACTTACAGCAGCCACAGAAAAAACAGGTCAGAAACAAACAAACAAAAGAATCAGTATGCATTTTTGTTTAACACTGTCATGGCTTTATTTAAAACACAGTTGCACAAAAGTATTAACTCCAAAGATTTTTAAGGAGAATTTTGAGGAATTTAACACACTATATACATACTGCCATACAAAGAGCATTAAAATAGGACCCCAAACTTCTACAAAATATAAAACCCGCCCTTACTTATTTGCATGAAAATATCACCCACAAAGCTAAATAGGTCTTAAAAAGTTATTTGGAGGCTCTTAAGTGTTGTTTTCAAATCAAAGAAATCTAATTTTGATTGCACAATAAGATGATTGATAAGAAAGTGAATATATAGATTTAATTTTAAAAATAAGTATTTTGTAATCTGGTATGCTATGTCATGAGAAGCCTTCAGGACTAAAACGGAGCATTTCAATTGTTAAAACAGAGCAAAATAATAGCTACTTGGATATTCAAATCCCCCCACTAAACTTACCCCAAGTTTTATTTCAGTCAGTTGTGCAACTTTTTAAATTTATCCACAAATAACTTTCTAATTTTTACTTTAAAACTAAGTCATACATTTTTAAACTAAAAAAAAAAAGCAGTACTATACTAATTTAAATGTGTCCGAATATGAAAGTGTAACTTCAATTAATTTACTGACCCTAACTTAAAAAAACTTACAAATATTCAAAACAAAGGGGGAAAAAATTTAGAGCCAAGATAAAAAAAGTAATAGCCTTGAACATGGAGCCTCCACAACAAAAAGAGATGTACCTGTCTATTCATATTATAATTAGTAGCCATATAAGAAAACACACACTTGCACTTTTCCCAAATATTTTTCTACTCTTAATGGACATCCACTTGAAAACAAATCTTAATTTTAATATAAAGTTGCAAGTATTTTTCCCACTGCCTAATATATTCCAATCAAATGCTGTATCTGGTAATGCTTTAAAACTTTAGAAAGAATAATTAAAGGTTTTATTCAGAAAAATTAGAAATACTTGCAGAGTAGTAGCTAAGTCCTTTGGGAAGCTAACTTAAAATTTTGGTTTGAATGTCTCATTAATTATAACAGGCAATTATTCTGATTTTTGAGGAATAATGCTGCTGCTTCCAAAAGCCCCTCTGCTTTTCTTTCTTTACCCTACTACACAGTCTGTACATCTTGTCAACCAAGAAAGATTTCCAGTAAGCAGTCTGCTGCGTAAAACTGCATTGATAATAATATTCAGATCTCAGAAACGGTCAGTTCCACTTAGCTTGTTTAAAACTGAGACAGGTCTGAAAAGGTAGTTGAGGTATAAGACCAAAGGATTTCCTGGATATTCATATGTTTCCCAACCTTTTTTTTTTTTTCTTTTGAGAAGAGGGAGAAGAATGAAACAAGAAAGGAAGGTGATCATAAAAGAAATGCTAAAAGGAAAATGAAAAATGCACACTTAAAAATGAAATAAACAACCATTAGCATATCATGATCCTCATTCAGCTTGAAGAACAAAGGGCTTACTACCTTCATGTCTCTGAACTTACTATAGCAACTTTTCCTTCAGAAATACAATTGTATTAGTCACCTGGCTTAAAAGGTTCCAGAAGCCTCCCCAAAAGCCATAACTATATTGTTGAATAGAACCTTTACTATTCTGCTCCTCTTTCCAAGTCACTCATGTGACAGACAAGTACCCAAAAGCCCTTAGCCAAAAAAAGTCATTGCCTTCAAACTAAAGATCTCTGGGTCACCTCTAAAAAGATAACAAACTTATTTAAAAGACTATTTTTATTTCATATTCCAGCTGACTGTGATTTCAGTTAATTCATAAATAACCTTAAAACCTTATGAATGAAATGCACCATACTACACCTGTGTAAAAGCCATCATGTTTTTAATTATGGGCTAAAAATGACTAATACAGTGAGCTTGTATTAGAAAAATTAAGATTCTAAATAAACTGCAAGGGAATTTCACAATGGGGTCAATGAAAATTTTTCTCTACATACAATATGATCATTAACAGACTAGTAAGTCTTATTTGGAATGATAAGGCAAAAATAGTAAAACCACACTTTTCCTATAAAAAGTTACACATTATCTTCTGTAAGGATAGCTATTATACATGAAGCAACAAGGAAGATATGATCACTCTATTGCACACCCAGGAATTTAAGAAATCTGGTCTTAGAATGATCTAGTCATCTTCTTCCTCTCCATCATCTTCAGCATCTCGTTTCCGCTTTTCCCCTCGAAGACCTTCTTCTTCTAAAAGAACAGTGAAATGAAAAGTATAAAGTACTTAATTTTAGCAAATATTTCTTAAGTTACAAAGTTTTAAATCTATCTTAGTGAAGTTAATGGCATAAGAAAATTAGAGGTTACATTTCCTGAATTTCTTTTTGATTTCAGTGTATTGAAAAGACTTAATAGATTAGAAATCCATAAATAATGACAACTTGCTATGCACCCTTGTGGCCAAATCATGAAGTACAGATCACAAAACTAAGGACTTGATATTAATGGAATTATTAATGAATTTTTAAATTTATTTTGAAAGGCCTAGGTAAAGAGTACTAGACAGCAAATCTAAAAAGGGTATTATTGAGTTCAACTGTTCTTCCCTTCTAGAGAAGGTTTCGCATTGTCCAAAATGTAAGACCATAAACAAATAAATTGAACTCAAATATCCATTATCCCCAATAAATGTTATAATCTATTTTTTAATTGGATTTAATGAATACTCTGAGAAAATTACTTTTAAAAAGGGTTTTATATCTTTCAAGGCTATTCTTTGATATGTTGCCAAAATCAAAGAGATCAGTAATAATTTTGAATTATGGACTCATTCTTTAAAGTCTGTGAATAGCTGTAACTTTAATTTTAAAATATGTACTTTTTAATCCTCACCTGAGGATATGTTCATTGATTTTAGAGACAGGAAGGGAGAGAAAAAGAGAGAAACATCAATGTGAAAGAGAAACACTGATCAGGTGCCTTCTGTACACGCCCCCACCAGAGATGGAACCAGCAACCTAGGTATGTGCCCTGACCAGGAATTGAACCCACAATCTTTTTGTGTATGAGACTACCCTCTGACCAACTGAGTCACCTGGCCAGGGCAATTTTAGACTATTCGTATGGCTAATATAACTCACCCTCTTCCTCTTCCTCTTCCTCTTCTTCTTCTTCCCCTTCTTCAACATAGTCGTCATCATCTTCTTCATCCTTGAAATTCAAATATTTAGTTTGAGAATGAATGAGCCATGACACAGATTTTTAGATTAATAATTAATACATTCCAACAACAGCAAAAAAAAACTATAATTGTTCTGTGTTCTGATAACTTCTGTGTAACTTGTATACACGATCTTTTTAAAAACCCAACTAAATCTAGTCTCTTTATGAAAACAAGTTGTTTTAGACCAGCATGTTCAAAACACTCCAACAATGGAAATGTCCAATATCCATGCCATTCAATCCAGTAACCACTAGCCACACACGACTACTGAGCATTTGAATGTGACCAGTGCAAATGAGCTGAATTTATAATTTTATTGAATTTTAATTAATTTAAATGTCCAAATGTGCCCAGTGGCTACTATAATAGGAGGGAATCTTCTGTCTTTCAAAGACAGTGTCTTTGATTTTATACATTATGGTAGGAATTACCTGAATCCTGGCCCCAATACAGTTGTATTGAATAAGTCCATCTCTCTGGACCTCAATTTTCCAATCAATAAAAGAAAGTATTTGTCTGGAAAGATCTATAAGTTGCTTCTGCATCTAAAAATCTATGTATCAAGCCCTGGCGGGTGTAGCTCAGTGGATTGAGCGCGGGCTGCTAACCAGGCATCGAAGGTTCGATTCCCAGTCAGGGCACATGCCTAGGTTGCAGGCCATGTCTCCCAGCAACCGCACATTGATGTTTCTCTCTCTCTCTCTCTCTCTCTCCCCCCCCTTCCCTCTCTAAAAATAAATAAATAAAATCTTTAAAAAAAAATTTATGTATCAAAATAGCAAATGTCAATTAAGATCACAATAAACTTGATCTATAACTCTTGTGGAATGAATTGTTCTACAAATAAGTTTTAAGCATAGCCTTGAAACATCAACATGATTTTTGCACTTTAGGCAATTGGGATCCAAATCTCCAAAGCCCACTGCACACTTCTCTACCATTTTCTGCTAAACCTCGCAAACCCCCTTGAATTATCACAGCCATCATTTTGATCATGAACATTATAGTAATTAGTATATGCCAATTCCCTCAGAGCCTATTAACATATGTGGGATGGTTTTCCCATTTTTAAAAATTACCCTGGCTTCTACTTAGAGTTGTATCTTTTCCCAGTTTTTATGCCTTGTCTTTTATAGTCAGTTACTAGTTCAATTTTAATCTGCTATGGATTCAGAAAATAGATCAACAAGCTTATCAGAGGACTGAATATAAAGAGAAAATAGGTCTGGAATAACAGCTTGAATACTGTCCTACAAAATGTCTTTGTTACTTTTATTTTGGTTACTCAGAGACCTTTTATACTTACTGCCTTGTTCTTAGCTATGTTCCAAATGGCTGAATTCTACTATATGTTGAAAAAAATGGAACCAATCTAAGGTCTCCCCTCCAACCCCATAAAAGTTTATTGCTCCTTAAAAAGACTTTAACTGGCAAATAGTTAGGGAAACTTGGGCAACCCACACTTTTCACAGTATCCACAGCCCCATTTGTGTCTAGAAATACTAAACAGAACCTAATTCTCCAGCATTTAGCTAACAGAAAAACTATAAAGCATTCCATACCAGAGCCACCAAGCTATAAGGAACAGAAGGAATATGGGTTAGCCAAGAGTAGGAAAAGGAACCACAGTAAAAATCAGGAGAATTCCTAGCCTTAAACTAAAGACAAAAATCAAAGAAAGGAAGAAAAGTGGGTAGAGAAGAGTGTGGAAAGGAGGGAAGGAAAAAGAGAAGAAACATTTTAAACATCTTAAATCTGCAAGGAATGGTAAATGAATATACTTAAATATTTATCATTTATTTTTATCATTTCTCAAAGAGGGAAAGGTTGTAAAGAACATGTATAAAGGACACATGGACAAAGCCAAAGCAGGGAAGGATCAAGGGAGGGAGGAGGGGATGGCTGGGGTGGGGCAAAAATGAAGACAACTGTACTTGAACAACAATATAAAAAAGAGAGAGAAAAGATTGCCAAAAAAAAAACAAACTTGAAATACTAATCGCATTAATTCCTTGATGATTTAGAAAAGCCCAAGTCTAAAAAGCTAATTATTTCTCTGGATTTTGTTTTAAGCCTTTTTTTTTTTTTTTTTTTTTTTTTTTTTTTAATATCATCTATTAGACTACCAGAAACTTGCTGTGTAAAGACTCTGGTCTCTTCCTAATTAATGGAAAATAAAATGCTTCCTCATTTGTACTCTAATTCCCAATTCTAAAGCCACCTTCCCTATTTTTGATGAAATATATACTACACCTACGTGAAGTCCTTCTTTATACATATTACTTCCTTACCTCTGAAGAGCAGCTGAAATAGAAATAAGACTCAAAGAGTAGCTAATCAAATACCATTTCTATTTCCTTCTATTTTTTTTTAATTTAATAGTCTCTGATGCTTCCAAAGGCTCTCAGTTTCTAAAAACAAGACTCCATTTTAAACACCCAAATTATCTCATCATAAATATGATGTATATAAATGTTGAAATATTGATAAATATTTCAAAATATATTGAAATATTATTTTGAAATATATTTGAAATATTAATATATATTTAAAAATACATTGATAAATACTTGATAAATGTCAAGTATATAAATATTGAAAACTCTGGTCTCTGCTACTGAGATACTACATTGACTTAATGTTGTATGTATTATTTTAAAGATTTTTGCTCTATACTTGACCATGTCATTTTTAGTTATATTTCCCAATATTCAATAAACATCTGCAATTAGTTGAAGGTCATTTTTACATTACTTAATACTATATAGACTTAATAAGAATTATTGGCAGAGAAAATAAAAAAACAAAGACAGCCTTAGCTGGTGTAGCTCAGTGGATTGAGTATGGTCCTACAAACCAAAGGGTTGCACGTTCGATTTCCAGTCAGGGCCCATGCCTGGGTTGCAGGCCAGGTCCCCACTGGGGGCTTGCAAGAGGCAACCACACATTGATGTTTCTCTCCCTCTCTTCTCCTTCCCTTCCCCTCTCTAAAAAAATAAATAAATAAAATCTTTTAAAAAAAGACAAAAATAATGGGCTCATTATTTTACTAATTAAAACTTGGAAAATACTCAAGTTGTACGCTAATTTAAATTGAACAGGTTGCCCTTCTCTATGAATAGAACTTAAAAGTTCTATTCTTCAAGACTGTATAGCTCCTAACTCACTAAGGCTCCAAACAAGTTTGAGTTCTATTTGTTCCCACACTAGTTTTATATATAAAATGGTATCAGAGAAAAGTTATCATTAATCAGTGATATCATCTACCTATCCAATGTAAAAGTCATTAGGAAAGCAAATGAGAATACTAACAATTTCTAATCTAAGGAAGATACTATTTTTAATAGTAACAATTTATTTTAAATTCTAAATTATGTAAACAAAACTCGATAATTTAACATTAAAAGAAAATATTTAAACTCCCAAAAGTTGGAAGATCATTTGTTCAAGTCAACCGACGTTTCCTGCGAGCCCACCACGTCCCAGTCGACACACTGGGTGCTGAGACACAAAGATGAATGACCCTCCCGCCTCTTATGGTTCTCACCACCTAGCAGGAAGTGGCCAAATAAACAAGTTTTTACCAAAGTGTCTACAGGTATTAGAAACCTATCAAGGTTCAAAGGTAACAGAAAAAGGAGTAATTATCTATGAAAAATTACAAAACCTTCAATAACAAGGCAACTCCAGAGTTGAGTTTTTTAAGACAAAAGTTCAGGAGGCATGATTTGTAAGTTACACAAATATAAACACATAAAATTTCAAGGACTTGTACATAAAATCAGTGCACTCTACATGCTTCACTATATTTATCTTTACCTCATGAAAAAGAAAGTTCATCAGACGGCATGGGTCCAAAGTCATTTCAGGTAAACAATGTATTGTTTCCTCTCTCTACTAATAGAATACTCACATTATATACAGACAGGAAGGCAAGAAATAGCTTCGAGTGACAATTTAATTTGGTATTGAGGGAGATACAGCCAGAGAAGGAAGCAGGGGCTAGATAATGAAAGGCCTTATGTATCTTGGTAGCAACAGGGCAAAACATGAAAGGGTTTCAAGCAGGCCAGTGATAGGATCACATCTGCACGGACACTACACGGGCAAGCACCATGAAGGATACACCTTAGTGCTGAAGCTGTATTCAGAGAGGGCATTTAGAAAGCTACAATAAAAGCACAAGCAAGAAATAATTAGGGGAAAGAAAAATCTTCTTGAGTACCTACAATAGCCAGCAACTAGATATTTTACATGTATTATTTTGTTAAATCCTTAAAACAATCCTATGAGGTAGGTAGAATCTAGATTTTCTCAATGCAGAAACTGAGGGTCGGGAACAACTGTAAAATGTTTCCACCATGCCTCTGAGGGCAGAATGGATCTGAGAGATATCTGGGTGGTACAATCAACAGGTGTTTGTGATTATGTGGATATAGTCTGAACTGGGGAAAAATGACAGGCAGACAGACACATGCAGCCCCCAAGTTAGAAACAACACAGATTTTTGCACGCCTTACTTTCTATAGCATTTAGCCCTATTCTTAAGTAACTGATTTCCAGTGCATGGAAGAAGGGTCTGTTCACCTGAATTTCCTCTCTCATTAAGTATGAGAGGCCCACTTCCTCTTCTCCCTCTCCCAATTCTGAGCCTGCTTCATCTTCATCCTCTTCCTCCTCTTCTTCTTCCTCCTCTTCCCCATATCCCTCAGTGGGACCAGCTTCATCTTCCTCTTCATCACCTTCATCTCCATCTTTAAAAGGATTTTCAGAGATAAACAAATGTCTGGGCAAATGTTTCTTGATAATAATACTGATCTTTTTAATCCTTGCCCCAGTCACTTCAAACTCTTAAATCAAAGGTGGATAGTGTCTCAGGGTGATTTTATTTTTTAAAATGTCCCTTTTATAACATCCATATTTACTACTTGAGAAATATGGTCTCTAAGTGCTGAAAATTTTTCAATGTAAAGATTTTCTTCAAACCATCACATGTACTGGTTTGTTTTACTTTGTGGACACTTCGAAACCTGCTTGTCTATCACTCTATCATTTTATTACATTGTTTATTGATCAAATCCTTTTCAAGTAATAGTAACAAAGCGTGCCGTTACTAGTAACAGCTATTTTGTCATCTTAGCTATTACTCACCCATTTATCCAAAAATATATATTCATCATCTAATTCTAGAACATTCCCATCACCCCCAAAGAAACCCCGAATCTGTTAGCAATTACTCACCATTCTCCTTCCCCCCTGCCTTGGCAACCACTAATCCACTTTGTGTCTCTATGAATTTGCCTATTCTGGACATTTCAACATGAATGCATCTGGCTTCTTTAACTTAGTAGAATGTTTTCAAGGTTCACTCAGGTATCAGTACTTCATTCGTTTTTATGGCTGCATATTACTCTACTGTATAGATATACTGCATTTTGTTTTTCCATTTATCAATTAATGGGAATGGGTTGTTTGTACTTTGTGGCTATTACAGATAGACCTGTGATGAATAGAACTTTTTAAAAAAATAGTATTTTAAAACTTGCAAAAAAAACTTAACAATAAATAAATAAATAAACATACACTGCCACTTTTCCTGGGTACAGATATGAAATTTCATGGAGCCTGATATAACAATCATTAAACTCTCCAAAAGCTATCAGAAATCTAAAAGAAGAAGTACAGGACTAGGGCTCTGGGTTTTTTAATGTTTCTTGTCTTACATCTTTCCTTTTCTCTAACCTAAGGTCCATGCCCAATGTAACTTGCATGGCTAGAGTGGAGGTTCTCATTGTGACACATTTATGAATATTACGAATGATTACCTTCATCCTCCTCTGCTCCTGAGTCTGGTGCTTCGTTATCCTCCTGATCAAATCCATCTAAGTACGTGATTTGCTGCAGCATTTCAAAAACATTCTCTCTATAATCTTCCAGGGTAGTGATCTCGCAGTTAAACAAGTCAAGACTTTTCAAATTTTTAAGATTTTGCTGGCAAAGTAAAAAGTTAAAACATATTCAGGATTTAAAATATCATGTTATTTCTTTTCAATTCATAAGCCAGAAAATATATACTTGAAATCAAGAGAATGGTTTTTGGATCTTTAGAATTTTATAATGAAAGATTATTACATCAAGATTATTACAAGATTATGAAAGATTATTACATTGATTCTCTTAAATGAGGCCCTGGCACGGCACACAAACTCCACAGAAGTAGGGACGGTGCTGTAGTTCACTGCTGTGTCTCTAGCACCTGGCTCGGTGCCTTACTTATAGCAGGCACTCAGTATATTTTGTTGACAGAATCTATCCATACATAAGAAACAACAATATATGTTTACTTTAAATCCACAGTCCAGCTTACTTTCAACAATTTCAACCTCTTCACAAGCTTTTTTAAAAATTAAGCAACAATTTTCAGAGCTGTACTTTATCCATCTCCTTTTCCTTTCCTCATACCAGGAAACAAATGAGCAAATAGTGAAATAACTCAAAAAATCATCAAGAAGGCCCTGGCTGAGTGGCTCAGTTGATTACAGCATTGTCCCATGCACCAAAAGGTTATTGGTTCGATCCCCACTCAGGGTGTATAAGGGTAAGGATTTTAAAACAAAAATCACTAAAAAGGAAGGAAATAGAATAGAACTTAAAAATAATAGAAATTTCAGACCAGGTATTCAACTCCTGAGATTGATAATAAAATAAATCTCTCACCATTTAAAAAAATTATCTGAATGTTTTACTCAAAAGGAAAAGAAAGCTTTAGTCATCTAGATCAGTGATTTTCAAATGCTGTGCTGCAAGAATTTTTAAAATATGCGATACCTGACTACTTAGTCAGGGGCACTGACCTCTTTTCCCCTATAACTGTCAACTAAAAAAATGACAACAGTCAACACAACAGCCATCCTGTATGATTGCCCTGTCTCGAACTACAAACATATACGTCATATAATGAAGTTGCGTCTTATTAGTTACGTTGCGTAATAAGGTTGCATCTTCGTACCAGAAATCCTTATTATGCAAGTATAGGCACCTGATTTTTCTAAAAAGTCACTTGGAGCAAAAAAGGCAGGTAATTACTAGTATTTCCTTTTTGGTAAATCAATCAAAATTATACTTATTATTTTGTCGGACCAGCAAAAAATATCTCTTTTGGTATGCAGCAGAATTTTACTAACTAGTTTATATGTGCCATGAGATGAAAACAGCTGAAAATCACTGGTCTAGATCACAACACAAGAAATTCAGAAGTTTCAAAACAGTGGAATACACAGGATAACCTCTCCTCTGATATTATAATATTTGTCTAAATACATAGACAAATGTTTATCAATAATTTCCACAATAAGCAGAGATAAAAATTTCTGGTATGTATGAATTTCCATTTTTATTCTGATGGATATCAGTGAAAATTGTTATTTGAAGTACTATGAATATAAAATGTATGTTTTTAGTACTTAGAAACCATCTGAAATTTTTCAGTGTTTCAAATAGTCTTCTAATATTGGTGTCTCATTTGAGAGGGACTGATTAAATCAAAACGTGTACCTTCCTATCTCCTTTTCCCTTCCAGTTCCGTATCCCTTGTATGCCTTTTAACCTCCTTATTTATATTCTTGTATTTTACAAGAATATGTTTGGATGAACAAACAAAAATATGTCTAAATAAATGAGCAATATTTTTGTTTCTGCCAAAACACACACACACACACACACACACACACACACACACACACACACAGTTCTGGCTGGTGTGGCTCAATGGACTGAACATCAGCCTGTGAACCAAAAGGTTGCTGGTTCAATCCCTGGTCAGGGCACATGCCTGGGTTGTGGACCAGGTCCCCAGCTGGGTCATGCCAGAGGCAAGCGATTGATGTTTCCCTCTCTTTCTTCCTCCCTTCCCCATCTCTCCAAAATAAATAAATAAAATCTTAAAAAATATATATATATGCAAATCTCAGAAAAATACAACCAAAACAAGCAAGCCCAGAGATAAGCCTTTCCACTTACCAGAGCTTCTAGTGCACTGATATCTTTGATTTTGTTTCCACTCAGATTGAGGTAGGTAAGATTAGGACATTTCTCTGCCAGGACTTCCAAGCCTCCAGAAATTCTATTGTTACTAAGTTCCAACTATATATTCAACATGGGGAGAAAAACAAGGAATGGTGAGGACTCAGGACACATCAAAGATTTTTAAAATATATCAATTTGAAGGGAAAAAAATTGTCATTGTCTCTGGCTTCAAGACTGTCACAAGTGACTAATTTCCAAATTCCACCTACAGCCACCAAATAGTATATTAGAACAGATGGATGCTTGACTTACGATGGAGTTACATCCACTGTAAGGTGAAAATATCTCAAGACAAAAATGCACTTAATACACCTAACCTGGCAAACATCATAGCCTACTCTAGCCTATCACATACTCAGAACACTTGCATTAGCCTACCATTGGGTACAATTATCTAACGCAATTAATAAATACACTGTAGAACAGCAGTTGTTTACCCTCCCGATCTCGGGACTGGGAGCTATGGCTCATTGCCACTGAGAGAGTACTGTATTGCCTATTACTGGCCCAGCAACAGATCAAAACTCAAACTTTGTAGCGCAGTTTCTACTGAATGCATATTGCTCTCACACCATCATAAAGTCAAAAAGTTGACAGTCAAACCACCGTAAGGTGGGGACTGTCTGTATAATGGCTCCTAATGTAGGCTTGGTTCCAGTTAACAGTCAGATTTTATGTTTCAGAGAAAAACATTTGGTAGATGTTAGGTTGAAATTCATGCCATAAAATGATTTCATAATTAAATTTAAATTTCTAAAAACAATATTAGAGCTGATTCCAAAATCCTACATAGCCCTTTTGCTTACCTCTAGAAACTTTGAAACCTCTAATTAAAAGGCAAAATGGTCATTCCATTTGGCCAAAAATTAGAAATAGCTGCTGGCAGTCAAACCATGATGCTCTCATGCCAAATGTCAACTTACCTTTCGAAGTTTACTTAAGCTGGGAAGCCTGGCCAGTGAACTTAGCTCCACATTAACCATACTCAGAAACTCTAGTTTTTTAAAAGTATCATTCAGGCCTTCAATTTCCCCATTGACACAATGGCAATTATCAAGGACTAACTGTGTCACCTGTAAGAGAGAATAAGCATGATTCTTTAGTTTGTGGTCTTTTTAGCAAAAGACCTGGGGTCCTGACACTCTGGAAACGTGAATATTAAAATCACCAACTAACCTTTTAAATTTAAGCTTGGACTATGAAGTTTAATGCCTGCTTCAAATCACTAATACGTTAAAAAAAACTTTCATAAAAGTCCCATTGTGAAACTTGTTTCTGACTCTAATGAGAAGAATTCTTAACATCAGGCCATAGATTTACGCAGTGAGGGGACACCGCGAATACTGAGAAAGGATGCAAGTGAGCTGCTCTAAAACAGTAAAGAAGCTGTTTTATTCAGTTTTTCCATTTAAAGCCCCTTATCTTTGGTCGATAAATGCCATGATAACTCAAAAGTACCTTGTTACCCTCCACAAGGAAATGTTGGAAAGCTCCTTCTGAGACAGCCCAGGTTTTGGATATTGTTTGTTCTAATATCAAGGCCAAACAATATCATCCAGTACAATATAATACATCCTTGACAAAATGTTATTTCTCCCTGCCATTTTGGTAGCATTTTTGTGACCTTCTCTCCCTTCTTGGGATGGGGTGGGTGGTGGCTGGATCCCCTATTAGATCAGAGTTGTAGAACAAAACTTTCTCACGTACACCTAAATGGACTTAATCTTAAGGGGGAAGCAAGCTGCCATGATTGCCCATTGCCAGTATATTTGAAGTATTTTGAGAGCTAAAAAATTAGCAACAAGGAATGCTACCTTCTCTATTTGAAAATGACTTCTATGTAATTACGTCAGTGAGCAGAAAAGGCATCATGATCTGTTTAGAGATGAGGAGACCACAGGCCAGAAGGTGAGAAGGACTTGCCTGGTGTCACACAGCACATGGTAGAGCTAAGCCTCTACTCTAAGACTTCTGACTCCTAGTCTAGCTGCGCAGAGGAGAGGGCCAGTAGATTTAATGTCAGAAAACCAGTTCTCCCACTCGACTAAATTAAACTGCACGGTCCTAAGACTCCACCATTAACCCACCTTACCAGTTTGTCTGAAGGAGTAAAGTAAATAGCAAAGAGGAAAAGTCCTTTGTAAACTGTAAAATACTATGCAAATACAAGAGACCGTTATTACACCATAGGGGAGGAAGGAGACACTGCAAAAAGGCAACATCCGGCGCTTGCCAAAACTGGAAAGGAAATTACTACGATAGAGTAGGTAAACGAATGTGGGGGAGGGGTAAATCCACTTTTCCATCTCAAGACCGAAAAAAGCATTCTAAAGGTGTGCAACTGAGAGATAGCTTTTTAAGTTTGATTTTGTTTTTTTCTGAATCCCTTAATGAGCAGGTTCTAGAAAACTTACAGTTCTCTCTAATAGTAGCTGTTTCCTCCTCCCAGCCACCTGACAATTTCAGGGAAAGAAACTTTTTTTTTTTAAGTACGTAAAGATCTTGGATTCCCACTCTGCACGCCACCACCAGAGACCCTACTTGTCCTTTATGCTGGTATACACAGGCATTGCCTCCACCTCTGCTAAAAAAATTATATCCCTTATATCCCAATTCTTGGATTTATCTCAGAGGCTGCAGTTGGCAAAATTAGACTCTATCCCTCTGGGATCTTAAGTGTGAGGTTCCTCGCTGGTCACGGCCGGCTCTGGCGACCTACAGCTCAGCCAGACGGGAAACCCCACAAGGGGCGGGGACTCTACGCAAAAAAGGGGTCGCCCCCCAGCCGGAGTTACCCCGGTGCCTCCACTGGGGACAGGAAGAGCTGGGTGAAGCCGAGGAGGCAAATCGGAAAAGAGGCGGAAACGCCTCCCGTCTGACCCCCCAAAAGTTGACCGCAAAGCTGCCTCGCTTGGCCCCTCCCAACCCCGTCTCTTTAACTAAGGCGACAGCAGCGAGCGCGCATCATTTAGTTTCGCCGAACCCATCTTTAAAGCACAACCCCTTCGACCCATTTGTCGAGTTTCGTGAAACTGCCTCCGGGGATCAAATTCAGAGTTGCGGCCACCACAAGACACGACGAATATCCTTACACCGCCGGGGGATTACTCCTCTAGTCCCCTCTTCGCCTCCGATTACAACGACGAGTCCCCAAAACTTACCCGCGGCCGGAGGGCCGGCCGCTGACCCAGATTCCGCCTGCCGCGGTGGGCGTGCGCCGCTTCCCCGGGGGAGTGGGCGCCGAGGGCAGCGGGTAGTCCCAGACTGCGCAAGCGACCCCAACCCGGCGCTACGACCTCGGACGCCCAGGGGCCTCGAGGCCAGGGGCACCCCCACTCCAAAAAAAAGAAGAGTTGGCAGCACTGAAGAAAAGTTGGACTAACTTCTCAGTCGACGATGGCTGTGGCAGGGTCGAGTGGGACTGGGGGGTCGCGCCCACGCCACCCGCCTATAGGAGGAGAAACTCCGGGAGCCCAGCGGCCCTAACACCCTGCTTCCCGCCCTCACAAGGCCAGGACGCCCGACTCGAAGAAAGGAGAAAGGGAATAAGCCCCCATGCACACACAAAACCCCCCCTAGAAACTTAAACCCTTCGCCATCTTAAGTAAAAGATTTTAATGATTTAAAACTTCAAATTAAATATTTCCCCCCAATCTCAGGTCGGGGTCAATTCATTACCCTTCCCCACACACCCACCGAGGCCCCCAGAAACACGATCCTCCGAATACTGGGCTGACGGGGAAGAGGAGGGGGCTGAGTCATCTCACCTCCTCCGGGGCTCTGTTCCTTAACTCCAGGATAATCCTCTTCTTCATCTCCATGTCCTCCTGCTCTTCTGCTACTACTCTCCTCGGTTATCCTGTCCTGCCTTTTCCCACTACCCCCAACCCTCAAATTGCAAAAGATTTAGAAATGAATGAAAAGAAACGCAAATATAAATGCCCACCACCACCACCAGATAGGTATGAGGAAGAAAGAAAAGAATAGCAAATGGAGTCCAAGGAGTTGGGACTCTAACTCGGCTGCCAACACCTCCTTGTCCACACACTCCGCGCGCACTCACATGCACACACACACATACACACCCGCAGTTCCTTCCCCTTCAATGGCTGCTCAGAGACTAAGCCTCCATGACACGGCACTGCCAACCCCCTGTTCTACACTCCACCCACCTCCCAAATATATTGGTTACTTCTTTAATATCGCAATATTCCATTGGGCTGCACAAATGTCTATCAGTCTTGAGGGCGGACCTGAACCAGAAATGCTGTGTCCATTAGCTACAACCAAGCGCGCAGTTAACTCCGATAGGTCCAGGACGATGTTCGTCCCGGGGAAATTATTTTGAATCCCAGTAGCCCCCCTACTTTTCTTTGTGTGGTTGGCGCGCTTTCCCTAGGTTCTCGGGCGGTTTTGATGCCTGTAGGGTTTGTTCAGGGTTGGGGTTTTGGGTTTTGGTTTTTTTTTTTTTAGTGTTTTTATTGTTAAAGGGAGAAAGAAAGCATCGTTCTTACGTGCCCAAGTTGCGAGACTGGCAATTCAAGACACGGCAACACACCGACTCCCGGCGGTTTTAAAGCACAGCTCCTGGCTTTGCAGGCAAGGTGTGCTGCAACACGCACATCACATGAAAAGCGTGACTTCGTGGCACTGCCCTACCAGGGTCAGGCTTTGATGCAGAACCAGAGCCAGGATAAAGATGGTATTTTGACTTCCACCATGAAGGACTGACCGATTTTGAAAGCAGTTGGGTGAAGTATGTAAGTTAGGCACCTTTAAATTAAATTACCCTGCAGGAATTGTTAACTAAGGTAGTTGTTGCTGTAATAAGCACTAAGGCCTTATAGGAAAGACTGCTGGCCGAATGAAACCAGACATTTAATTCACAAAGAAATGGTACTGCCATCCTTCTCCTTTTGGTTGATATCCTTTTGGTTTGATTTCCATGGAAATCGGCAGGTAAAAATATACTTTTAAAAGTCGGCCCTGGCTGGCGTAGCTCAGTGGATTTAGTGCAGGCTGTGAACCAAAGCATCGCAGTTTCGATTCCCAGTCAGGGCACATGCCTGGGTTTCAGGCCACGGCCCCCAGCAACTGCACATTGATGTTTCTCTCTCTCTCTTTCGCCCTCCCTTCCCTCTCCAAAAATAAATAAATAAAATCTTAAAAAAAAAAGTCGGTCAATGTGGGATAGAAAAGATCGGGATAAGAACAATTTCTTGAAAATTTGTCCTGGGAGTCTAATTTTTCTTAGTTCTTGCTTAAATTCTGTCCTTTTCATTCCCCTACAAAATTCTCAGGATAAACACCCAAAGAAATTGAGTACAGTTTAGGGAAGAAAGGGGTGAATTAGTCCAACCTCTCTGAGTTAAGTTTGCTATTTCAAGGTATCAGGTTCAAGACCCGAGGTTTCCCAACAGACCCTTCATCACTCCACCATCCCACCACCTTCCCCCATACAGAGACACAATTTCCAAGTAGGGTTACATTTAAAATGGAAATATTTTATATTTGGCATGTTAACTACTTTAAAGAAAACCAAATAACAATTGTCTTTTCCTTGCTAAGTGTTTCCTTTGAATTCCCTGCAAGGGAAATTTGGGATGATGAAAACTGACAGAGAGGGAGAGCTTTTCATATAAAATGACATTTCTAGGGGGGTAACTTGGATTTAGTTAAATTTGTTTATTTGCTTATTTTAATCAGGCTAAAGGAAGCCAGGATGATATGAAAACTGAACCAAAATGGACTGAAGAACAGTTCAAGGAAGAGTTAAAAACCAAGGGAAGGGAAAAAAGGCCTAAAAGGAAATGGAAAGCACATTTTAGTACCAGTTTGGGAAGAAGTCCTATGTTCCGATCCCAGCAGCCACTGCAGAGACTGGTACTCTGGACTGGAACCCCAAAGAGAGTTCAGGAAAGGAGTCCAGGTTTAGGAGTCATCCACGTGTGAGTGATACCTGAACAAACAAAACAGAAACAAACTCATATAGACAACTGAGTGATGGTTGACTGAGGGAAAGGGGTTTGGGAGACCAGGTGAAAAAGGTGAAGGGATTAAGTACAAATTGGCCGTTATAAAATAGTCATGGGGTGTAAAGTACAGCATAGGGAACATAGTCAATAATATTGTAATAACTGTGTATGGTGTCAGGTGGGTACTGGAAACATCGGGGGAACACTTTGTAAAGGATGATTATCTAACCACTATGCTGTACACCTGAAACTAATACAAGATAATATTGAATTGTAATTGAAAAAATAAAATTTAAAATTAAAAACAATACACTATAGTCAGCACAGACATGAATCCACCAAACAAAGTAAACTTTCGCCCCATATCCATTGTCCCCACCCTCTTATCATCTTTTATCGGCATTATCTCAATACTTTGAAACTTACCTCTTTCCAGTCTTAATCAAGAAGCCAGGATAAATAAGATGCTGGGGGAGAAAAGATTCCCCATAGGGCTGGTGAAGAGAAAGAACAGTGCTTGGAAAGAAGTTGGATGAAGAAGAACATTACCAACCTAGTAGATGGGTGTATGGAGCTAAATGGATGAAAGAATGAAATGTGATCCAGAGAAAAGCCAAGCTCACAGACTAGAACATGTTTGAAGCTGGAGTAATGAGGCAGGGTTTAAATGGCAGAATGGAGAGTGCGGGTAAGTGATCAGGAGGTGGATGAAAGCAAAGGAGCAAGGAGTAGAATGAGTAAGAGGGTGATTCAAAATGTGCCCTTTAATCCAACAATAAGATATGATATTACTTAACTCCTCATGTCTTCCATGTGCAAAAAACTAAATTCATCATCTGTGCTGAATATCTTCTGTTGCCCCTTCAGATCCACTCTTCACCCTCCTCCATCCTGCTCTGTGCTTTAAAACGCCGGAGTTTGGTCTGTGGGTGATTAGGAGTCCAGAAAAGAGTGAGGTCGGAGTATTCATTCCTCTTCCTCAAGGCCAGGTCATTACAGGAGGGCCTCTGCAGAAAGCCACAGATCTCTGAGGGCCGTGATGAATGCTGCAATACACCTCCCCAGTTTTCCCTCAGAAATGAAGGACCTATTCCCCCAGTGCTGAAATTACTGCTAGAAGATGAGCTTCAGCTGTCAGCCCTGAAGAAAATTGCCTTGCCGAAAGTTATACCTCCTTCAGTGCCCCAGCCAGCACTTTGCCCTGACCTAGACAAACTAAAGGGTCATTCATCCCAGCTCCAGAGCACCCCGGCACTGCCATTCAGTTTCTCCCACTGCTTCATCCTGCTCCCTTCTCCTCCCACAGATATTGGGACCAATATCATTCCCCAATAAATGTTCTGGATGCTATTTCCATCCCAAAGTCTCCTTCCTGGGGAAGCTAACATGATACGATGGCCTTCTGCAAGTACCTGCCCTCTGAGGAAGACCAAATTAACCTATAGGAGAGATCACGTGGAGACACCGTGAGCCTACATGAAGAAGGTGAGAGGTACCCACCCAGCCCCCAGCTTCTCCAGCCCCCAACTTTTCCAGCTCCAGCCACTGTCTGATTGTAAGCACTTAAGAAATCCTGAGCCAGAGCCACCCAGCTGAGCCCTTCTCAAACTCCTGTCCCACAGAAACCATAGATAATAAAATGATCGTTATAGTTTTAAGCCTCTCAATTTAGAGTTGCTCTGCAGCAGTAGTAACTGAAACACATTTTTCTGACCGAGCCTCACCAATGTCCTCTTGCTCTGTATACGGGATAATCATTCTGCTCTTTCCCTTATGCTGTTCTTCTATCTTAACCAAAAGGATTTTACCTTCTATGATTTTCTTAGGACCTAATAAATGTTCTATTTATCCAGCGTGTGTATCCCATTTTGCCTTGCTACATCTCCTATATATCATGTGATTCTGGTTCTCCCAACCACACTGGAATTTTCTAGAGAGAAGTCAAGCCAGCAATGTGGCTTTCTCTGGCGCCACTCACAGGATCTGGCAGTGTTGAGCACACAGTGTATACTCAAGACACCTTTAGCAATTGACTATGTCTCAAATAACTGTCAGGTGGCACTTTAAATTCATACTCCCATTAGGAAATAGAGTTTGGTTGATACCTTCTTGGGGAACAGGTGACAGAGTAGGAGCAAAGGATAATTACAGACTGTTCTTCCTCTTAACTTTTTTACCTTTCTCTTTTCCAAACTAGTTAATTTTCAGTCTCAAGATAAAACTAAACCAGTGCAACTAATGCCACTGCATTCTCTCTCAAATTCAGAATGATTTGCAACCACCAGAAATCACTCCTACCCATACCTCTGAGAAATCCTGTCCCAGGCAATCATCCAACAGGTCACTACTGCTCCTCTTAGCACCAGGACAGATATTCAGTACTCAGAGTACACCAACAATTCTACATGCCCATTGGCTAATATCCTGGAAACCTTCCTGGTCAACACCCTTCCAGGCAAAGAACGTTGTTAGATTTGGATAGAGCCTTAGAGTTAAGGGATATATACCTATATATTTATATTTATATCTATCAGAGGTGAGTTACCATTCCAAAAGAAACAAAATCTAAAGTTTATTGAGGTAAGTGGTAGGGTGAACTGTCTCCAAACATGACTGCCAACCATTTCTCCCAGCTCCACGCACACGTGGTACTCCCATCACGGGGCGGAATCTACTTCCCCTCCCCTTGACTTCGGGCTAGGCTTTGCGTTCACCAATAAAGTGTAACAGAAATGACACTGTGCCAGTTCTAGGCCTAGCCCTTAAGAGGCCTGGCGTTTTCTGTTTTTGCTGTCCCGAGAGCTGGATCTCAAGTAGAGAAGTTCAACTGCCCTGCTGGAGAGAGAGGCCATGTAGAGAGACACGCCCTAGAGGGTGAGCAACTGGGAAGGAAGAGAGCTCAGACAGCCCCCAGCTGCGCCAGTCACCCTGCTGGACGCCCCAGCCATGTGAGTGAAGTCATAATGGGTCTCCTAGCCCTTGTCAAGCATGCCAGCACCAAGTGGGGCAGAGACAAGACACCTGCCATGCCATGCCCAAATTCTAAAATCTGAAGTTAAAAAAGTATGCAGCTTTTAGGTGATTTCTTAGAATAAATAACTAAAAACAAGGGTATACCCAAGATCCCGTGATTAGAAATTGTGATGATAATTTCAAACTTAGTTCCTCTAAGTTCATACCTTTTTCCAAAGGTGAGCACTATAATCCTGTTTAAGTCATGTGTACACAGTATGTTCTGCTCCCTAAAATATCATTCTTACTCCCTGCTGATGCCCAGAATGCCACAAATATATATGCAATAGTATGATCCCTATTGAGATACAAACACTTCAGGATAACTAATAAAACTTAATCATTTCATTAAACCATAGTTGAAAATATTTATCAGATTTTTTAAATATATTTTATTGATTATACTATTACAGTTGTCCCATTTATTTTCCCCCCTTTTTTGCCCTCCATCCGTCATACCCCCTCCCACCCGCATTCTCCCCACGTGCCATATTTTTAGGACTATAAGATGCATTTCCCCCCACCACCACCAAATTTGGGAGGAATAATGGTTGTTAATGCTGCTGTTGAGTTCTGTTTACATTTACATTGGTGAAATATTATGTTGTTTATGTTATTAAATATTTTACCACATTTTTTGCTTCAAAAATTGTTTTCCTATTTTCCTCCTCTAAAACCTAGGGGCGTCTTATGGTTCGAAAAATACGGTAGTTCATGTCCATGGGTCATACATATTAGTTCTTTGGCTTCTCCATTTCCTATACTGTTCTTAACCTCCCCCTGTCCATTTTCTACCTACCATCTACGCTACTTATTCCTTGTACCTTTTCCCCCATTCTCCCTGTCTTCCCCACTGATAACCCTCCATGTGATCTCCATTTCTCAGATTCTGTTCCTGTTCTAGTTGTTTGCTCAGTTTGTTTTTGATCTTGTTGGTTTTTCTTTTTAGGTTCAGTTGTTCCTGGTTATGACTTTGTTTTTATTTTATCGTTCATAATTTTTATCTTCTTTTTCTTAGATAAGTTCTTTTAACATTTCATATAATAAGGGCTTGGTGATGATGAACTCCTTTAGCTTTACCTTGTCTGGGAAGCACTTTATCTGCCCTTCCATTCTAAATAATAGCTTTGCTGGAGAGAGTCATCTTGGATGTAGGTCCTTGCCTTTCATGACTTTGAATACTTCTTTCCATGCCCTTCTTGCCTGCAAGGTTTCTTTTGAGAAATCAGCTGACAGTCTTATGGGAACTCCTTTGTAGGTAACTGTCTCCTTTGCTCTTGCTGCTTTTAAGATTCTCCTTATCTTTCATTTTAGGTAATGTAATTATGATGTGCCTAGGTGGTGGCTGATCCTGGCCAGTAGGCCAGGATCATGTTGTGGTTGCTAGAGAATGAATACACACTGACTACAGAAGTCCTGTGGAGAAAAAGGGACGGCATGGCCACTCTCTGAGACAGAGTGGGTGAGACGGTCAGAGAGAGCCAGTTCCTGCCTAGACAGGCTTTTATTGCTTGTCTGGGTGCATTACATGGAGGGTAGTCCTCATTTACTATGCACAGGTTCACTGCAGGGGATTACATTTTACAGATAACAAAGGAAAGAATGTTGCTAATTACTTCGCGGAGAAGGACCAAGGGGAAAAGTGGTCGAACTGGTCACACTCCGTACTTGAGAGGTTTAGCTCAGACTTTAGGAAGTTACAGTAAGCCCTTGCTGCCTCAATTCAGGGTGAGGGAGTTTTAGCAAAAGCAAGTCTCATAGCAGTCTATGTACAATGCAGGTCAGATTCCCCACAGGAAAACCTCTCTGTGGGCATGGTCCTGTGTGCCACTTGCTCCCCACTGGTTTTCCATGTGAGTACTGAGCTACATTTCCATGCCATGAGAAGTGGTTCCCTACACTTGGTGTGTACTTCCCTGAGTCCAACTTCTTTGGGACTCTCTGAGTTTCCTGGATTTCCTGGAAGTCCATTTCCTTTGCCAGATTTGGGAAGTTCTCCTTGATTATGTTTTCAAATAAGTTTTTAATTTCTTCCTCTTCTTCTTCTCTTTCTGGCACCCCTATGATTCAGATGTTGGAATGTTTAAAGTTGTCCTGGAGGTTCCTAAGCCTCTCCTCATATTTTTGAATTCTTGCTTCTTCATTCTGTTTTTGTTGAATGTTTATTATTTCTTCCTCCTGGTCCAAACCATCGATTTGAGTCCTGGTTTCCTTCCTATCATTGTTGGTTACCTGTACATTTTCCTTTATTTCACCTTGCATAGCCTTCATTTTTCCCTCTATTTTGCAATCGTACTCAACCAATTCTGTGGGCACCCTGATTGCCAGTGTTTTGAATTCGGCATCTGATAGGTTGGCTATCTCTTCATCACTTAGCTGTATTTTTTCTGGAGCTTTGATCTGTTTTTTCATTTGGGTCATTTTGGGGGTTCTGGGTGTGCCAGTTGTGTAGGAAGGAGTGGAGCATTAGGTATTCAGCAGGGCGGGGCAACCTACATAGCTGCATTGTGGCGCTGTCTGTGGGGGAGGGGTCCAAGAGAGAACACTGTGGCTTGCTCAGCTGTCCAGGGTCTTTCAGTCACTCCTGCCGCTACCCACAAGCAAATCGGGCCCTTCTGGTGCTGATTCCCAGTGGGTGGGTTTGTGTATATTCTAGGACCCTGTGAGTCTCTCCAATGAATTCTCCTGTGAGGCTGGGAGTTTCTCCCACCACCTCAACCCCCACAGGTTTTTTCAGTCAGAGGTTTGAGGCTTTATTTCCCTGCGCTAGATCCCTGAGTTGTGCAATCTAACTTGCTCCCCAGTTGTTCCTCCTGGTTTATCTGCACATTTGTGTGCAGCTGCTGCCTCACCCTGTCTGCCAGGTGATGCCTTGTCATGAGTCCCCTCTGCCCAGCTGCCTCTCTCCACCCCTCCTACCGATCTGAATGAATGTTTCTTCTTTAATTCCTTGGTTGTCATACTTCCATATAGTTTGATTTTCTGTCAGTTCTGGTTGTTTTTTGTTTTTAAATCTTTTTAAATTTTGTTGTTGTTCTTTTGGTTGTGTGAGGAGGTACAGTGTATCTACCTATGCCTCCATCTTTGCCGGAAACCTTATCAGATTTTTTAAAGAAAAGGTTTAGATTGTCACCAGGAATACTATAAAATGATTAAACTACCCTACATTTTCCAGGTTTTTTCCAATCCCATTTTTTCTTTAATTTGGAATCCTTTTCTCTATAGGGATAAATAAGTGGTGAAAAGGGACGCATGAATATTGTTACAGTAAACATTTGATTATTGCTATGTGAATATGAAATTCTGTGAAAATCTGCAAAAAAATTAGAATTCTAGATAGAGATTTTCCAATTTGAGTCACCTCTTTATGAGCTAACAGAGTATAGACTAGTTCTAATATTAGCCAAAGTCAAACAAATTAGAAGAGTAAATCTCCTTGAAATCCATATTGCAATATCAAATAAAAATTATTTAGAGATTTTGCAGTCTAAAAATTATTGCATCATTGTATTCCTCAGCACAGATATAAAAACAGTTGCCTTGAAAGAAATTTGTAACCTTGGCCTAGACAGTTGGCTCAATTGGTTGGATGTTGGAAACCATTCTGCCTGGTTTCAGGAGCTGTAACCTCAACAACAGGTGAAAAGGCCCCACGGCTAGGAGACCTTGGGACCATAAGCCACTAAGGAGACAAAACTTGTTCTCCTGTCAGGAGCACAGCCTCTGCCCCCTTTACCTCACCCTGCTTGGCCCCTGGAAGATGGCTGGATAAGTCAATGACAGGTAAGATTCCTTAAGGAAGGAATGTTAAAGAGAAGAGGGGGCCAAGGGGGCCTGAGGTCAATATACTATTACCGAAAGGAACCCCCCAGGTTCATTATGTCCGCAGCCTTATAGGAAAGACATCTCTCAATGCTAGAAATTCGTGAAAAGGAAAGGAAATGTTTATTTAATGCTATGCAGACTTAAAGTAGTGACCTAATGTCTTCATCAAAATCCCAAAGTCCCTTAAAACACACACAAATACACACAGTCCTTCCTTCCCCCTTTTGCCCAGTCTGAGGTACCATATCTCAGGAAAAGAAATAGAAGTCCATGGCTCAGGCAGCCCCCAGTTCTTCCCAGTAATCCGTGCTCAGCTGGTAGGCCTCCCTCAGTTCCCGGCACCATCAGCTGTGTCACTGGGATCTCTGCTAAAGCAGAGATGGCCCTGCTTCATTTGTCCCTTCCCCCAACCTACACCTGTGGGGGAGGGGTGAGGACATCCTAATATTTCCTGAACACCTTGAGTTCTGGACCCCATTCCAAATCCCTATTTGGGGCCCCCCTCTTGGCTGTACCCTGTAACAGGAACACCCTAAGACAGGCCTCTAAGGGGCAATCAGGAAGGACTGAGGGGATTATGGAGGAGGGACAAAAGACCCTGACCCCTCAGCTTTGTCATAGCCTGAATCCTCATTCTATCTGTAAAAAGTCTCCTAATCTCTTGGCTGCCCTGCTTCCCCCACCTGATTCTGGCCTGAAACAAAGCTGAAGGAGGGTGCAGCCCTGTACAGGAATGGCAGTTTCTAGGAGCAATCAGACCTGAGAAAGAATGCATTAAATCCTGTGAAATTTGTTTTGCTAAGAATGTCCTCAAGCTGTGCATACTAAATGTTTAAGGTCCAAGCACAAAATAAGTTCATTTCCCCAGGTTTTATGGCCAATTGGCATCACTCTGTCTAGCAGATCCTAACTCAGAAAAGGCCCTCATGATGCTTCGAATGTTGTCTGTTAAACTTATCTCCTTTCTTTGATCATTACTGTCTGACATTGATTGATGAGCTCTACATACAACCTATGTATATCTGTGCAAACTAAACTCAGTAAAAGCCCGTTGAGAAAGAGGCTCAAGGCCCTTCTCCTCTGAGAGATCCGCCAGCCTTTTCTCCCCAAGCAGACCACATCTTGATAGGTTTATTCTCATCTGCTGCAGCCAGAAGAGCTCTGCTGGATGGAGCTCCCCCACAGTTGGAGCGTTGTCCCATACACCAAAAGGCTGCAGGTTTGATTCCTGGTCAGGGCATATACCTAGGTTGTGGGTTCCACCCCTGGTCTGGGCATGTATGAGAGACAATCAGTCAATGTTTCTCTCTTACATCCATCTCTCTCTTTCTTTCTCTCTCTCCCTTCCCCTGTCTCTAAAATCAACAAACAGCCCTGGCTGGTGTGGCTCACCAGCTGGTGGTGGATTGAGTGCTGGCCCGCAAACCAAAGGGTTGCCAATTTGATCCCAGTCAGGGCACATGCCTGGGTTGCAGGCCAGGTACCCAGTGTGGGGCATAAGAGAGTCAACCACATGTTGATGTTTCTCTGCCTTTCTTTCTCCCTCCCTTCTCCCTCTATAAATAAAATAAATAAAATCTAAAAAAAATAATAAAATAAAGTCAATAAACATATCCTTGAGTGAATATTAAAAAAATAAAGAAATTTGTAACTTTGATGACAAGATTACTTTTAAAAAATAACTTAAAATCTCTGATTTTTAATATACTTTGTTTTCCATTTCTTCCCAAGTCTTATTAAAATGACTTTGAAAGAATAAGACCTAAACCCAAATTTGAAACTGTGCATGGTGATAGATGTTAACTAGACATTGTAGTGAGCATTTTACTACATATACCAATATCTAATCATTATGTTGTATGCCTAAAACTAATATGATGTTATATGTAATTATATCTCAACAAAAAAATTTCAGATCTAAACCCAAAAGGACAAAGAGATTGAGCAAAGGGAAGACAGCTAATGAGAAAGCTCAACAAAATTTTGGAATCTGTAAAGCTGATGAACCATGTAGTTCAGAAACACTTCTCCCTTACTTATGTTTTCCTTCTTGTGAAAAGGACCAATTAGTATAACCAGGCCCCTCTCAGCCTTCTATTCATCCATCCACCTTAAGTGTTGTGATCCACTCCACTTCATTCTCCTCGCTCTTAGGAAAGGGAGCCTGTTTATCAGAATACACATCAGTCTTTGCTTTTCCTCACTGAAGTCTCCCCAGTCCAGGCTCTTTGATTTTGGGATACAGTGAGCAGACTCATTGACTCTCACACTAAACTGCATCCTCCAACCTAGCATTGAAGAGTAATACAGGTGATATGCTTAGCTCCATATTTATTTTTTGCTTTACTTCTCAGCTGATTCAGGACCCTTGCACAAAGAAGGAATGCCATTATTAGGATCCCCTTAAGATAGAGGTAATTGTCTTAGCAGAGAGGAGAAAGTTGAAACCTAACTGTTTGTAGGAGATTGAAAGACAAACTGATTTACACTGTAGAAGCCCAGGAGGATTATGAATATGGAAGCATTAAGAACCTTTGCAGCCCTGGCTGGGATAGCTCAGTGGATTGAGCGTGGGCTGCAAACCAAAGAGTCACAGGTTCAATTCCCAGTCAGGGCACATGCCTCGGTTGTAGGCCAGGTCCCCAATGGAGGCCACACGAGAGGCAACCACACATTGATGTTTCTCTCTCTCTCTCTCTCTGTCTCTCTCTCTCTCTCTCCCTCTCCCTCCCTTCCCCTCTCTAAAAATAAAAATAAATATATATTTTTTTAAAAGAGAGAACCTTTGCAGATAAGAGTGAGTGTGGGGCTAAAACAGAAGAATTGGTTGAAGATCATATTGAAAGCAGCTAAGTCCCTTCCCAACTCTGACATGCAGAGATCAAATAAAGTAGTCTAAACTCAGAGACACCAGACATAACTAAGGCCAGGTTAGGTATGATGAAAACTGGCAGAAAAAGTGAAAAAAAATCTATATTTCAAACAGTGAGATCTCTCCCAAACCAGCCCCATTCTCTCCTCCATTCATCTTGCAATTGGTTGTATCTTCAGGTAAAAACTTAGAGGCTTCCTCTCTAAAAAATGGACCAGTCTAGGGAACAAGTCCAGAAATATTGACAAAATGGTATAAACTGGCCAGATATTTCTTCCATTCCCTCACTATGCAATCTATCAGTCAACAAGCTTCCAACCATGATTACATCTTCTAAGAGCTCCACTCCTAAATGTGAATGGATAGGTAAGGATCACCAAATATTTAAGAGAGGTCTTTCATATAGAAGCAGAACCCAAAAAAATGAAAAGAAAGAAAGAAAACTGGAAAAAAAAAAGAAATTAGAGGGCCACTAAACTGTACACCCAAAACCAATACATAACTTTTAAATAATAATAGAAATTAAAAATTTCAAAAAGAACTCAGAGGAAACAGAGATGGAGCAGGAAGCAGAAGAAAAGTTTTTTTAAAAAGCCTAAGTTAAGCCCTGGCTGGTATGGCTCAGTGGATTGAGCACTGGCCTGCAATCCAAAAGGTTGCTGGTTCAATTCCCAGTCACGACACATGCCTGGATTGTGGGCCAGGTCCCCAGTAGGGGGCACACCTTCATGTTCCTCTCCTCTCTTTCTCCCTCCTTTCCTCTCTCTCTGAAAATAAGTAGAATCTTATTAAAAAATTCCTAAGTTAATATCATAAAAGATAATACATTCATTAAGGTAAAAGAAAATAATGCTGTAAAAAGAATATTCATAGAAGAAATACCTTATGAAAATTAAAAACATGAATGCATAACTTAATTCAATATAAGGAGTAACAAATTAAGCTGATGAAATCTCCTGAAAGTAGAACAAAATGAAAAAAGATGGAAAATAGAAGAAAAAAGTTAAAGATATTAGAAATCAACCAAAAGATTCAAAATATAATTAACAGGAGTTTTAGAGAAAGAGAACATATAAAACAAAGTTATTAAAAAAATAATAATATGAGGAAGAGATTCAAGATAGTACCAGAGTAGGTAGAAGGTACACTCATCACCTCCTAGGACCAAGCTGGAATTACAACAAAAATATAGAACAATCAACCTGAATAATCAACTGAAGACTAGCAGAACAGGAGTCTTACAATAAAGGATTTACAGAAGAAGTCACATCGAAACTGGTAGGAAGGACAGAGACATGAAAAGGGCTGGCCCCACTCCCATTAGAGGTGGCTGAGATTTCAGAAGGATATCTCAGCTGCGAAGGTGCCCCCTGAAGAACAAGAGATCTCAACCCCACACCAGACTCCTCAGCCCAGAACACCAAAACCAGAAAGAGGTGCCCACATAGCAGGTGGCTATGAAAATCAGTGGGAATTCTTTTGCCAGAGAGAGGCAGGGGTCTTCTAGAGACACAGACACCCTCTTAAAGGGCCAACCAATAAAATCTCATTCACAGCCACTCACCCTAGGCTCCAACAGAGCAGACTGGAGTCATGTAAGGAGAGACTGGGGTTTGTGGCTCTGAGGAAAGAGCTAAAGGTACAAGCCACTAGGATTCCTGCACTGTCATTATCCCATTCCTCAGATGTAATCTTTCTTGGGTAGAGCACTACCCCCCTTATGGCATCAGCCTAGGGGAATGCAATAGCTCCACCCTGCAAAGCTTGCACCCTGCTGAGGAGTCAACTGCCTGGGCTGGGGTGTAGAGGTCTGGGCAGATTCAGGGGGTGTCAGTGACTGAGTTGTGTGGCTATGGGGTGGTGGCCATTCCCCCACTTTCCTGTGAACCTGACTGGTTCATCCCTCTCACCAAAGATCCACTAGCTCCAATCTCCAATCTCCCAGCAGTCCCACCATCCCAACTCTAGGCAGCCCCAATCCTACTGAGATTTGGCTCCCAGAAGAATCTGGGACAGACTAAGTTGTGTGGTTCTAG
The DNA here is from genome assembly GCA_004024845.1 of Tonatia bakeri. NCBI lineage: Eukaryota > Metazoa > Chordata > Mammalia > Chiroptera > Phyllostomidae > Tonatia > Tonatia bakeri. The sequence continues at coordinate 29,188 of PVIA01002597.1, forward strand.
GGCAGGGGTCATTTTTCCCTTGCAAAGCTGACCCATACTGAGTCTTCCCTTCACATACCAGAATACTGGTCTGTTTGGGCCTGATAAACTCTGCTGGCCTCACCCTGACAATTCCCCAAGACCCTGCCCCACCATAAAGGTCTGCAGGATCCCAGAAGGGGACAACTAGACTTGGTATACCCTGGGACTTTTCCTGAGTGGCCTCAGGCTCAACACAGGCACTGAGTTTGAACCTGTATCTTCTGGTGAACATCACTTGCCCCTACCTGGTGACTCACTGAGAATCTACCTCATGCAACTCCAGTACCAACAAAGGCTCTTTCAGTGACTGAGCCAACAGGCAGCCAGCAGGCAGATCTCCAGGTGCTTTGGGCTTCTTGCTGACCTGCTCCTGGCTTGGTGCTGGTGGAAACTGGCCTTGTGGTGCAGGTTGGTTCTTCCTACATACACGAAGGCCTAGCAAAGGCAGCCGCAAACTGTGGATCACTTTGTAGCTTCAAACAGGTTGCCCAGGGCCAGCCACAAGCAGCATCTAACATTGACTTGCACTAGAGTTCCTCCCAAAAAGCCCCAGATCAGACATACCTAAGTAGCCAGCTTCAGACATCAGAGCAGGCTCCAATTAGCAACACAAGTGGCATATCCAAAGAGAGATCTCGGCAGGCACACAGACTCTCTGTGGTCAACACCTGCACAGCAGCTCATACACTGTGCCTGGGGTTGATCCTCATAGTCAGCCAGCCTGAGTGTCCTTCCCACATACAATTGGGCCAATAGCAACCAAGACTCAATTACAACAGGAGAGCTCACATAACCCACACAAGGGACATTCCTGGAGCACTCAGCTCGGGTGGTCAAGGTAACTCCTTTGTTGAGTCCTACTGGACACCTACTACATAAGGCCTCCCTATAAGACTGGTAGGCAGAGCAGATCTACCTAATACATAGAAACAAAGACAAAGAGACAGCCAAAGTGGGGTACAGTATCTGCAAATCAATAAACATGATATACCACATAAAAAAATAAAGGATAAAATTCACATGATTATACCAACAGACATAGGAAAAAAAGCATTTGATAAAACCAGCACCCACTTATGATAAAAACTCTCAGAAAAGTGGGAATAGAAGGAGCATACTTCAACATAATAAAAGTCACATAGGACAAACCCACAGCCAACATCACATTCAACAGGAAAAAACTAAAAGTGTTCACCGTTAAGATCAAGAATAAGTCAGGGACATCCGCTTTCACCACTCTTATTCAACATAGTATGGAAGTCCTAGCCACAGCAATCAGACATAAAGAAGAAATAAAGGGTCTCCAAATTGGAAAGGAAGAAGCAAAACCGTTGTTATTTGCAGATGACATGATACTGTGTATATAGAGAATGCTAAAGATTCCACCAAAAGACCATTAGAACTGATAAATGAATTTAGTAAAGTAGCAGGATACAAAACACATATCCAGAAATCAGTTGCATTTTCATACACCAGTAATGAACTATCATGATGCAAGCTAAGAAAACAATTCCATTTACAATTGCAAAAAAAAAAACCAACCTAGGAATAAATTTAACCAAGGATGTAAAAGACCTCTACTCGGAAACAAGGTACAAGGGCACAAAGAAGTGGAAGCTTATACCATGTTCATGGATAGGAAGAACTAATATCATTAAAATATCCTTACTACCTAAAGCAATCTGTAGATTTGACACAATTACTATCAAGATACCACTGATATATTTCACAGAACTAGAACAAGTTTTCCAAAAATACATATGGAACCACAAAACACCCCAAATAGCCACAGCAATCTTAAGAAGGAAGAACAAAATTGGAGGAATCATGATATCTGATATCAGACAATACTACAGGGCCATACTTATCAAAACAGCAGGTGCTGGCATGAAAACAGATATATAGATCAATGGAACAGAATAGAGAGCCTGCAGATAAACACACACCTTTATGGTCAATTAATAGGCGACAAAAGAGGCAAGAACATATAGTGGGATAAAGACAGTCTATTCAATAAATGGTGTTGGGAAAATTGAACAGTTATGTACAAAAATGAAATTATATCACCTTCTTACACCATACACAAGAATAAACTCAAAATGAATTAGGTCTCAAACCATAAAAATCCTAGAAGAAAACATAGGCAGTAAAATCTCAGACATTTCTCATAGTAATATTTTTTCAGATATATCTCCTTAGGCAAGGGACACAAAAGATAACATAAACAAATGGTACTGCATAAAACTAAGATGGTTTTGCACAGCAAAGGAAACCATCAACAAAATGAAAAGACAACCCCCGAATGAGAGAATGTATTCACCAATGACACATCTGATAAAGAATTAATATCCAAAATTTATAAAGAACATCAAAAACAAACAAACAAATAATCTGCCATGGCTGGTGTGGCTCAGTGGCTTGAGTGTTGGCCTGTAGACCAAAAGATCATTGGTTCAATTCCCAGTCAGGGTGCATGCCTGGACTGTGGGCCAGTTCCCCAGCTGGAGGTGTTCAAGAGGCAACCAATTGATGCCTCTCTCCCTCTTTCTCCTTCCTTCCCCCTCCCTAAAAATAAATAAATAATATCTTACAACAAACAAAAAACAATCCAATTAAAAAATGGGAAAAAATGGGCAAAGGACCTAAATAGACACTTCTCCAAAGAGGACAGATAGTCAACATATGAAAAGATGCTCAATGTCACTAAGCGTCAGAGAAATGCAAATTAAAACCACAATGAGATATCACCTCACCCCTGTCAGAATGAGTAGCATTAATAAATCAAGTGTTGGCTAAGATACGGAGAAAAGGAAACCCTCATGCAGTGTTGATGGGAATGTAGATGGTACAAAAAATTAAATATGGAACTGCCTTATGGCCCAGCAATTCCACTTCTGGAAATATATCCAAAGAAACCCAAAACACTAATTCAAAAAAATATATGCACCCCTATGTTTATTTATTTTTTGAATTAAAATGTTTATTTATTTAATTTTAGAGAGAGGGGCAGGGGAGGGAGAAAGAGAGGGAGAGAAACATAGATGTGAGAGAGAAACATCAATCAAAAGCACCCCAACTGGGCAACCTGCAACCCAGTCATGTGCCCTGACTGGGGACTAAACTGGTGACCTTTCACTTCCCAGGACGATGCCCAACCAACTGAGCTACACTGGTCAGGGATGCACCCCAATGTTTATTGTAGCATTACTTAACAACAACTAAGATCTGGAAGCAGCCCACGTGCCCATCAGTAGAGGAGTGGATAACAAATCTGTGGTGCATTCATACAGTTGAATAATACCAGTAAAAAAAAAAAAGAAGGAAATCTTACCTTTTGTGACAGAATAGATGGACTGGAGAGTATTATGCTAAGTGAAATAAGTCAGTGAGAGAAACACAAATACCACGTGATTTCACTTATATCTGAACTCTAAGTAAACTAACACACAAAGTAAAAATGTACTTATAGATACAGAGAATGGACTGACAGAGTCAGAGGGGAGGGGAGTTGTGGGGCTGGGTGAAAAAAAGTGAAGAGATTAAACAAAACCCATAGACACAGAAAACAGTACGGTGATTACCAGAGCTAAAGGGGGTGGGCGGAAGTAGAAGAGGGTAAGGGGAGTTGATAAATGGTGACAGGAGGACAACTGACTTTTGGTGAACACAATACAATATACAGATGCTGTATTATAGAATTGGACCCCTGAAACCTATATAGTTTTTATTTTTTAAGTATATTTTATTGATCATGCTATTACAGTTGTCCCATTTTTTTCTCCCCTTTATTCGCCTCCACCCAGTACACCCATTCCCCCCAGCAGTCCCCCCAGCATTCCTCTACTTAGTTCATGCCCACGGGTTGTACATATAAGTTCTTAGGCTTTTCCATTCCCTATACTATTCTTAACCTCCCCCTGTCTGTTTTGAACCTACCAATTATGCTTCTTATTCCCTGTACCTTTTCCCCAATTCTTCCCCTTCTCCCCTCCCCACTGATAACCCTCCATGTGATCTCCATTTCTGTTCCTGTTCTAGTTGTTCGCTTAGTTCGTTTTTGTTTTAAGTTTCAGTTGTTCATAGTTGTGAGTTTGTTGTCATTTTACTGCTCATATTTTTTATCTTCTTTTTCTTAGAGAAGTCCTTTTAGCATTTCATATAATAAGGGCTTGGTGATGATGAACTCCTTTAGCTTTATCTTGTCTGGGAAGCACTTTATCTGCCCTCCCATCCTAAATGACAGCTTTGCTGCATAGAGTAATCTCGAATATAGGTCCTTGCCTTTCATGACTTTGAACACTTTTTTCTAGTCCCTTCTTGCCTGTAGGGTTTCTTTTGAGAAATCCGCTGGTAGTCTAATGGAACTCCTTTGTAACCCTCCTCTTTTCCCTTGCTGCTTTTAAGACTCTCTCTATGAGTCTTTACACAGCTTACTATATTCCTTAATATAAACTTTACTTATCTTTAAGCCATAATTTCCCCCAAATGAACATATCTCTCACTTTAAACTTAAAAATCCATGAGAAGATGGGATTCATTATATGGAAATTTAACTATGAAACCAGTTAATTTTATCGATATTTCTGTGTGATAACTAAAAGGTCAGAAAGGGAGAGAAAAATACTGAATTTTTGCCTTGCCATGGAACACCAACTGTCGGGTCCTCTGTTTATCTCCCCAAAGAAAGAAGACTCACAACTCATGTGTACACCACTGAAGGGGTATAATGTTTACGAGGACAACATGGCAATAAATGTAGCAAAAGCTCTAAAAGGGGGGCACACCCCAAATTGAAACCAAAAGGGAGTTTCACTACATGCCTATTAGAATGACTACTCTTTTTTTCTTTCTTTTTCCCTTTTTCCTTTTTTTTTTTTTTGTAACTGTCAATATCAAGTGCTGGAGGTACTGGAGCTCTCGTGCTGGTGGAAATGAAAAGCATACGACCACTATGAAAAATAGTTTGGCAGATTTTTGCAAAGGTAAACACTCACTATACAACCCATCTACTAGGTGTTTGTTTACCCAAGATCAACAAAAACACAAGTCCCCTCAAAAACCTGTAATCGGAGGTTTATGGTGGTTTTATTCATGGCTGCCAGAAACTAGAAACAACCCACATGCTCTTCAACTAGTAAGTGGACAAATAAACTGTGGTACATCTACATAATGAAAAATCTCTGCGACACAATAAAACCAATTTTGATATGTGACGACATGAACGAAGGCAAAGTGGAAAAAGCCAGACTCAAAAGGCCATATATTATATATACAATATAATAATAAAACGTTCTGGAAAAGACAAAACTATAGGGTCAGAAAACAGCTCGGTCATGACCTAAGAATGAGTGTGGGAAGAGAAGCTGAGTAGGAGGAGGCACGAGGGAATTATGGGGGGGAGGGTGGGGTGGAGTGGGGATGATGAGCCATTCCACATTCAGATTATGATGGTGGTTACATGACTGCATGCATTTATCAAAACTCATAGAAATGTACACTAAAAAAGGTGAATTTTACTGTATGTAAATTATACCTACATAAACTTGATTTTTAAAACAAGGAATGAATTTCAACTTTTTTTTCAATAAAAAGGTTTTTTAAGTATATATCCTCTTGCAATTCTACTTCTAAGAAACAATTGGACAAGTGTGCAAATATATATGAACAATAATGTTCTAACTGAAGTATTGTTTGTCATAAGTAAACACTGGGTTGGGGGGGACCACTAACTATTCAAAGGCAGAGGATTGGTTGAACACATGAGGTTACTTCTGTATAATACTATGCAGTTTAAATTGATGGCAGGGATTTATATTTTTGACATAAAAGAATGTTCACAAAGTAGTATTAGAAAAAAAGATTATAGGCCAATTATAGCATGGTCCTATTTTTGTAAAAAACACATTTATACACACAAAATATATGCATTTAGATGTAGCTTTATAGAAGTTTGTAAGATACCAGAATGTTAACAGTGGTTATCTCTATTTGGGAAAATTTTGAGTGATGTTATTTTTTAAAATCTTCTATTCGCCCTAAACTAATCAGGTATTACTTCTATAAGTTAAAAATTGTCAGTAAGAGGAAAAGTGACAAGCCATCGCCAATATTTGAAGTTATTTACAGTTCTGGAGCCAACTCCAAGAACTATTTTCTTTTTATTATTATTATTATATATTTTTTAGACAGAAGGGAAAGGAGGGAGAAATAGAGGGAAACATTAATGTGCAGTTGCCTGTCATGTGCCCTCTACTGGGGACCTTGCCTGCAACCCAGGCATGTGTGCTGACTGGGAATTGAACCAACGACCCTTTGGATGACAAGGCGGCACTAAATCCATTGAGCCACACCAGCCAGGGCTCCTTTTTATTGTTTTTTAAAAGGTGCAAAAAGATCAATTCTTCCCAAAATGCATGTGATAGTGCTACTTAAATTGTACGTCATACGTGAAACAAGCAAGTTCTAGTTAGAACAGTGGGGAGAATGCAGGGTCTATGGGCTCATTAATAATTGCATTTCATTTTATAGATGTTGCCTTAGAAATGACTTGAAGCTTAAAAGAAGGTTTATTAGTTTTTGTATTTGTATTTCCTCCTCAGAACAACTCCTCCTCAACTACTACAGGGAATTAACTGAGCCAGAAATGCCCTCTATTTTCTTTAGAAGTTGTTTTTTAAGTATTTTAACATGTCTTTGGTGAGGGGTTGGTCAGAGACTGATTCTCTGTTCTATTAATATTTCTATGTGACCTCAGCCAAGTCACTTCACCTTTCAAGACTCATATCCTTTTGAAAAATGTATAGATAGTTTGAGAGCAAAATGTCAATGAAAGAAGGTTTCAAAGAAATACAAATCATTTGTCACAATCTGATCCAAGAACAGACATACTATTTGGGAGATGATTAAAACCAGTAATAAGCTACCCATCGTCACAAGATTTTGGTGTATGCTCTAATTCCTATCCCTATAGTGATTCAGACATAAAGTGTTTTTCAAAAACAAAGAAAATTTTTCTTTAAAACTTCAAACCATCGAAGGTTAGTGGTAGAAGTGTTGATGTCTTTTGCTTGAGTTGGTAAACAACGATCACGTGAGTTAGATGAACGGTAGAGCGTAAGAAGAAAAGGGAGAAGGATGGTAGGAGGGGGTGGCCAGCAGAGCAGATGGAACAAGTAATTACAATTCCAGGGCACCGGGCACCGAGATATCCTTTTTCCTTCCTCCCTGCAAAGGAAGCAGCTTATAGCTATATTAGGGAGAATCCTGTTTTGATGTCAAATCTGTTTGGTGTCACTCTCAGACAGTGAAGCATGAGTCTGCCTTCCTTTGGAGTGGCACTTTTTATGTTCTCACATATAGCTATAGAGCCTGGTTATGCTTCCACCCTGTGGAAGGATTGTCAACATTAGGTAAAGAAAATCTCACTGCTAATTGTTCACCTGACTTGGTTCGGTAAACTCTTTGCTCTGCCACTGTCTAGAACTTCTCCCCATTGTATTCCAGTAACTGGAGAAGGTATCTGCATCCGCTAAGAGAGTGTGAAGTTCCTGAGGACAGGGAGGATGTCTTATCCATTTTTCATTTCTGGGTCTGGCATGGCACCCAGCACCTAGAAGTACTCCATGTATATTTGTAACTAACAAAGACATTGTTGCTAACCTCTACAAAAATGATTGCAATGAACAATTCCAGATGGCTGGAATCCCTACAGAGAAGGAATGGCAAAGCCCTGACTGCCTCTGCTTCTCCAGTTGGTGGAAGGCTTTTTTCTCATGTGGTCCTGCAGACCAGTAGCCTCAACTTCACCTCACAGCCTGTTAAAAATACAAATTTCTGGACGTACCCCAGAAATCAGAGACTATGGAAGGGAAAGCCCCAGAAATCAGCATTTTAACAAGCTTTCCAGATGACTCTGATGCACAGTGACATTTGAGAAGCGCTGGTGGCAGGAGAAAGTATAGTAGCACCTGTGTCCTTTCTCTAGTTCAGCTTAGCAACTCTGTCACAAACCATGGGAAAATCCCCTAAATCCCTCAAAACTCAGTCTTTGCAAGGTAAACAAGGAAGTTGGAATGATGCCCAATGACCCTTCTGGTTTAAAATTCTGCGAAATACCAAAGGTAGAAAGAAAGTAAATACATGTCCCAATGACTAGATTCATTCATCCAATCAGCAAATATTTATGTACCAGGCAGTGTCCCGGGCACGGAATCACGCATGACACAAAATTACTCCTTTTTAAAAAGTTAAAGTTACAACACTTCAGACCACAAATTCTTACCTGTCCTCTGTCTACCGGAGTCTCATACTGCACCAGTCCTGCAATGGGAACTGACCGCCCCCTCCCCCAGGGGCCTTACTTTAACTTTAATTCTTGGAAGCTTTCGTGTTCGCTTAAGGGGCTTCAGTCCCATTGTGCTAGAAGACAAGTGTGTAATAATGGATGTGATTATCTATCAAGTTAGGCTAGCTCTGGGTCTGTATGACTTCATGGAACAAAGTTGCTTGCACTTTTAGGAAGTCGAATTCCACCCAATTCTGTCTCCTCATTGAGTCTCTCTTCTCAGCAATTAGTTATCACTTGTACTGCTTGAGTACGTTCCTGTACTGACCATTCTTCTTTCCTTTCGGTCTGCTTCCCTTCCTCACCAAATGCATGTGTTCCCCGTACAAGCTCAGAGAACCTGGTGGTTTCCTGTAAGGTGTTTTAGGCTAGCTGGGATATTTAGTGAGTTTAAATATCCTTTTTAAAGGGACCTTTGATTTTGGCCTGTTCACATTTCACTGCCTTTGAATGGACAGGAGATGGCGCCAGAAGGCAGTGGATCGCCTTGGTTTCTGTAGGGTTTGGATCAGACCGGGAGTGAGGCACCGGCTGGAGAGGGAGAAGTAGGAATTAAAACAAAGGTGCCAGAGTTTGAGTACCAACTAAGGGGAGAATGGGGGGGGAGGGGGACAAGGGGGAGACTTTTCTTTCTCTCTCTTTTTTTTTTTGTGAACATATAATCCTCCTCTTGACACATATCAGCCTGGTGACACCAGAAATATCCAGAGTAGAGCCAACGGTCAAAATAAAGGCAAGTCTCGAGGACGGTGCTTTGTCTCCCTTCTCTCCTAGAAACCAGGGCCTTTGTTCTTTTGGGAAGCACGAGGGCCTAGAGGGGCTGTGTGCCCGGAAGTGGGAAAGTGCTGACTTGGGGCTAAGACCTCTTTGCGGAACAATGTTCAATTGTGTGGACAAAAGTCCCAAAGCCCACCAGCGGTGAAACACTTACCAGAAGGAATCACATACAAAACATTTCACATTACAATTTTAAAATGAGAAAGTCCACAGACAACCAGGAGGTGGCGCCTGGCAAGACACACTGCCTGCGTGAGAGGTTGAATCACAGCCCCGGGCTCTCTGGGAACTCAGGTCATTCTCTTCAGGCTCCTGCTTTTGTACCATGCACAAGATGTCTCTGCTTGCTTGCTTCTGTTTTTGTTTTGCTTCCTGTTGCTCTGTGATAACTATCCTCATCCGAAGAGGTCTAATTTACACTTTACCATTTACTCTTCTTAGATGAGATGGGTTGAGACTTGGGAGGAACCTCAGAATAAAACTTTCCTCCAAGGGCTCTGGTCGCTGTGGCTCAGTTGGTTGGAGTGTCACCCAGTAAACTGAAAGGTCACGGGTTCCACTCCCGGTCGAGGCACATGTCTAGGTTGCAGTTCTGTCCCTGGGCCGGTTTGTACTAGAGGCAACCAATCGATAGTTCTCTCCCTATCTCTTCCCCACCTTCCCCTCTCTCCAAAGTCAACAGGTGTGTCCTCAGGTAAGGATAAAAATTAAATAAAAATAAATTTTAAAAAACTTGCCTGTAAGGGAAAACTAATTCAGAGGGTGACGAGAATTAAGAAGGAAATGATATCTGCAAAGTGGCTTTGCTTTGCAGATCAGTCACAGGAAGGCATGGCAGGCTCCTGACTCCTCGGGCACTGAGGATCCTGCGTGCACTTGGCTATTATCCCTCTCCCTTATTTAGTTCCTGCTCCCTTTGTTTCGGCTGTTTTTTGCTACCTAGCAGGGACAAGGAGGGCAGAGGGAGCTCAAACAGGGAACATCCTCCTGGCTGGTGACTGGTGAAGGGTTGGGAGGAGAAAGGGATCTCAATGTCGGGTTTGGAATTATCTGTGGGTTTCACATTCTCTAATGAGGGACTTAGGATGTACATTCCAATCGGGATTTCCAGTCCCATGGGGAGCAAGCAGCAGCCCACATTCCAGACTAAGCCCAGCTCCCCGGTGGCAGGTTTCACTCAGCCCTACACGTCCCGCTCAGCCCAGCTTTTTGTTGGGTCGGAGGGAAGACCCTGGGCCCCTCTTCCAATTGGATCACATAATCAGTCTCTCTCTCTCTCTCTGCTCCCTCCCCTCTCTTTCCGTGGAGCCCGCCTTTTTTTTTTTTTTTTTTTTTTTTATGATGGTAGTGATTGTTCTCAGGTTTCCCCATCTCTTCTCCTGTCCTGGCCTCCCTGCCAGGGGTTAGTGTCCTTTGCAGTGACAAAAGCCGCCCTAGATCTGGACTCCCTGGGGAGGGAGGTGGTTGGGTCTGGCAGTTGGTGCTGCTGTCTCTCCGTGGTGCTGCTGCAGCCCCTCCCCCGCTGGACACACAAATGGGCTTTATACAACAAACAAAACCATCCCCCCACCAAGGCCACACAGGCACGTGGACCCAGGCCTCACCGTGGGAAGGCGGTGGTGACAGGCGCTCCAGACAAGTTCTCTTGGCCTCGCTTCTCCTTTATTTTCCACAACCCAGGTCTTAGTCCTTGACTTCCTACCCTGACTCTCCCAACTCCTCCTTATTACCGTCTCCTAACTCTGGACTCTTCCTATTCCAGCGCAGCTCCAATTCTGCAGGACACTGGGAACAGGTCCTCCCACCACCTGCCCCACACCACCCGGGGACTTGTTCCTCGGAGGAGGCAGCCGGGGAATGAGAACCCAGTGTCCCCCTGCGCAGGCTGGATTGGACTCCAAAGCCCTCCGTTTCTGCTCTCCCCGAACTCCAGGGGACACCCATCTGAACAGTGCCTGTGTGGAACGCAGAGGAAGGAAGAGCTCACCCCAGCTAGGCTCCTGAGCCTGGGCCAGGGCTCCCGTGAAACCCGCTGCGAGCTGGGGCTCAGAGCAGGGCCATCCTGCATACCTAATTGGCTATTTAAGGAGCTGTTGGCCTACAACCCAGGCAGCCCCCCCCCCCCCACGTACACCCGTCCAGAGCCACCTTAAAAGCAGGAGGCAATTGTGAAGTCACTGGCCAGCAAGTAGAGTGAAGACTGCAAAGGGAGATAAAAGGAAGAAAGCAGCAAGATTTGTCCTGGGGACCCCGAAATCTACAGCACCCTGCTGAAAACCCATTGCCTAGAAGCACATAGAGACAAGAAGACAGCAAGAGAAAAAGAGATAAATACATTGAACTTCAGGATTCTCTCTCTCTCTCTCTGGCCCAGCCCTCTAGTCTCCAAAATCCCAATACCTGTTCTCCTTCCGAGGATACCATGATGCTCCTCATACTCCTGCTAGAGGTGATTTGGATCACGGCTGCATTCGGGGGTAGGTTCATCTGAATGTCTGTGTGTCTGTCTGTGCTGATATCCACATGATGTTATGCAAGCTTAAGGTGGGGGGCGGAGGGCAAAAGGAAGCCTAGGGGATAGAAAAGCAGAGGGGTGCTGAGACCACTTTTCTTCCCTTTGCCTTTCCAGCACTGATGTTAGTGAGGATGAGGGTAAGCTTGGGGAGGGGGGGAGGGGGGCGTGCCAGGATGCATACACACACTCCAGAATCTCTGTGCAAGCTACAGACTCTCTCCAGAGCTCTTTCCCCCACAGCCCTAGTCCCAGGCAGCCCTCCTGGCATTCTTTATTTACTAACTCCTCCAATTAGGGAACCAAGGAGCCCTGGAGTGAGACAATAAGGACTGGTAGCAAGGAGACGCATACCCGCTGCCGCTGGCTTGACTCAGACCCTGATCCCCATCAGGGCCAAGGTTCCCTCCGAGTCTATGCAATGACTAATTTCCCAGTTTTTCCCTGCAAGCAGTAGCGATAATAGTCAACTTTGTTGGACCCTTTACAGTTCACAAGGGACTTTCAGGAGCTCCCAGGACATGAGGAGGGCCTCTTGGGAGAACAGGCTGAGGTGCTTCCAGAGCGTTCCCAGGACCCCATCCCTCATTTTTGTGTTTTCCTGTGCTTTGAGCAGTATCTAACACACAGTACGTGTGTAATTAAGATTTGTGGGAAGACCGGGGTGAAGGGGGCTGTCTAGAGAGCAGGAGTGGGACGCAGAGAGGATGACGGAGGAGCCAAACGGAGAGCTGCAAACTGCACCCAGGGAAAAAGAAAAAAGTAGGGTAAGAGCCCCCAAGAACAGATGGAGAAGTAGTGTGCCAAGGCTTTGGTGGGGTGGGGGAAAGCACAGCGGTCCCTGCACAGAACCAGGGATTCAAGTTGTTTAGGTGTCCCACTGCCCTGGTGAATAAAAGGCTGCCTCCAGCCCTCCCTTGGGCTGCTTTCCACCACTGTCTGAACCAAGGGATGGGCTAGTGCAGCGACTTCCAACCAGTGTGCCACAAAATATGTTAAAACATGCAATACCTGACTATTCAGTCAGGGGCACAGACCTCTTTTCCATTAGATTGTCAAGTAAATAAAGACAATAGCCAACATAACAATAGCTGTCGGTGTGAATGAATCAAAATTATACCTATTTTTTGTCAGATCGGCAAAAATTATTTTTTTGGTGCACCACAGAATTTCAGTAATTAGTCTAGTGTACCATGAGATGAAAAAGGTTGAATATCGCCGGGCTAGTGGAAGAGCCCAAGGTTGAGATTGAGGATATCTTGGAAGTCTGAGGAATTTAAGGGAATCGGAGAGGGAGACAGGAAGGAATTTAGGATTTTCCCCCAAAGTTTCTAGCAGTTTAAGTAAACATTCTGGAAGCAGTCTGGCCCTGGGTGAGGGCTGAGCCAGCAGACCCCTGCCCCTCAGCCCCAGACGGGACTGCTCCAGGAGGCTGGCATGTGACCCAGCTGGCAGCTCTGTCTTCCACACACAATGCTCCACTTTCATCCTGCCCCTGCCAGGCTGGCTGCTTGTGCCCACCCACCACCCTCAACGTAGAGTGGACCCCAGCCTGACTCCCGCCTTCCCTAGCCATCTGGGAATCTAGGCAGCAGAGGCTCATGGGGATGGGGAAATTTTCCCTTAGAGTTACCGGGACCACGGGGAGGAAGTTAAATGCTCATTTCCAGCTCAGTGCCTTGATTCCTGCAATGCTTCAAAGCAAAGGAATAATCGCCCTTCTGCCCTCATTAGCACGGCCCCCCACTCTGAGACTTTTTCCCCTCCCTCGTCAGTCCGTTTCCTCCAAGCCCCTGCGCACACCCTCACCTCAACCCAGCCTTCCAGCGCCGGATTGCCTTGGCACAGGCTGGGGGAAAGTGAGGGCTGGGCGGACTGCACCCTTGGATCCGGGTTAATTTTAGTCTCCAGGCTTTATCTCTTTTCATTTCTCCTCCCCCTTTGCACAGCAAGTACAAGCACTGCCAGGCTGGTGATTTTTAAATAGACCCCCGACCTTTCTACCGAGGTGTCCAGTTTCAGGGCTTCCTTTGGGAAGTGGTGGAGCGGAGGGAGGAGAAAGAGCAGAGCACGGCGCAGCGCGGGAGGTGGAGCAGTACAGATTGCCCGAGGGAGGGCCCTGCCCCGGCTGCGCTGGCTGTAACTCAAATTACTCTGCTTTGCAGGTCAGCACTGGACATATGAGGGTGAGAGCTGAACCCAACGCCTACCTACACCCTTTTCACACTGGGACCTCTTCACCTGGCGGGAAGATTTATGTTGTATGGTTTCCTTTAGCTTCTTGCCCTAGCTCCTTCCCTTCTCCGCCTTCCCATGACCTAGACTTTGCATATGTAACTCCTAGACCCTGTTCTAACCATCAAATCCCACACCTCCTGACTCAGCAGAAAAGCCAGTTGTGTCCTCAGTTTGCGGGATGAGGGAGTTGGAGTGGAGAGGAAATTGGGTAGGGAAAATGAACCGTGAGCTTAGCTGCCATTTCACCGCCTAGCTCTCTTTCTATTCTAATCAATTCTGCCCCCTACCTGCATCTGGAATTGGGACAGAACTTGAGATCAGCGGTGAGGAAGAGGCTGGCAAGATTGTTTGTGATCCTGATGGAGGTGGGACTCAATTCCTTTGAACTTCTGACAAAGAACTTGACTGAATTCCAGAGTCAATACAAGGTCCAGGGTGAGAGCAAAAAGCAAAGGAGGGAAAGTCAGCAGGTCTGAATACCAAGGCCACTTAGTAGGGGGCCCCACTGGGACCTACCTCTCTAGGATCATTTTATTTGCCCAGTTTCCCTGCTCTGCTCTAATCCCCCCTTGGCTGGGTGTGCAGGCATTCTATCTAGCCCTTTCACTCAGCTTTCTTGTCCTCAAACTGCAAGTAAGTTGAAGCCAGTATCCCCCATTTATCAGGAAAGCTGGGGAGTCATCACTGCCTCGGGGTAGCTGGAGGGAACTGAAGCATCAGGTCCAGCAGGGACTCCTACCTCACCCAGCCGTACACAACTGGGGTCTCAAGTGGGGTGGAAGGAAAATTCATTTCTACTCTTCCACACAGATGTTTAGCTTGGTGGGGGATTGCTGAAGGGTGGCTGGGGCTGGAGGGCAGGACAAATGTCTGTGGTAACCCCCACCAGGCCCACATGGTCAACACCATTGGCCAGCCTCTTACCCTGAGTGTGGACGCAATGCCCAGTCCCCCATCAATATCCAGACAGACAGTGTGACTTTTGACCCGGAGTTGCTCCCTCTGCAGCCCCACGGATATGACCAGCCTGGCACCAGGCCTTTGGAGCTGCGCAACAATGGCCACACAGGTAAAATGCCCAGGCTCCAAGGAGGTGAGAGCTTCAGTTGCAACCTTACAGGTCGGGAGGAAAAAATATTCTCTGACCTTCTGAATCCTGACAAGGCTCCCTCTGTAAATCTGGAGGTGTGAGGACGGGGATGAGGCTCCTATAGCCGAGTGGGAACTCAACATCTATGATCAAGCTCTATGGGTGGGTTAGTGTAACATACTGCCTTGATCTTCACTGAGAAAAATGTGCTAGGAAAGCAGTGGCCTGTGGGAAGGACTGGAAAAGGCTAGCCAAGTCTCCCAAGAATCGGTGGCATCCCCGGTGGTGGGGATGTGTCCATTTTCCTCCACCAACCCTAGCTTGCTCTCCTTTCCTCACAGTGCAACTCTCTCTGCCCCCTACCCTGCATCTGGAGGGACTTCCCCGGAAATATGTAGCTGCCCAGCTCCACCTGCACTGGGGTCAGAAAGGATCCCCGAAGGGGTCAGAGCACCAGATCAACAGCGAAGCCAGCGCTGCAGAGGTACCGAGGAGCAAAGTGCAGTCTAGGACACAGTGACGGGCATGGTTGGTGCTAGGGAGAAGGATCTGGAAACTGGGAAAAGTCATACTTGGAGGATAACTCCAACCCTTGTGGGACAGACTTAGGGCATGCTGGCGGTGGCAGTGGCTAGGATCAAAGCCTTTGGGGGGCTGGGGGGAAGTGGAGAAACATTCAATGATTCAATGACCTTTCCCCTCAGCTCCACATCGTGCATTATGATTCTGATACCTATAACAGCTTGAGCGAAGCTGCTCAGATGCCTCAGGGCCTGGCCGTCTTGGGCATCCTCATTGAGGTCAGTGCTCCCCACTTCCTCCTAAGCCTCTATTCACTCCCTCTGCTTCCCTCAGTCCCATTCTGCCCATGTCTGTTGCTGCTCTCCCTCCCAAGGCGAGTCAGCAACCACTGACCATTTATTCTCTACATGAATGTTACTCCAAACGTGGACTAATGCTAAACTTCCTCCCCTTCCTTCCCTTCCAGGTGGGTGAGACTAAGAATCCAGCTTATGAACACATTCTGAGTCACTTGCATGAAATCAGGTATAAAGGTGAGTCCTAATAATCTATCTTGGGACAAAGTCAGAACAGACATCAAGGAAACTTCCAAAAAAAAAAAAGGACTAAGAGACCTGGGATGAGGGAGTAAGTTAGGGGTCAGAAGTTTCACCTCTGGGAGCCCTGTCTAGATAAGCTAGGGTGCAACAGGGAGGTGATCCTGGTCTATTCTCCCCCAGATCAGAACACCTCAGTGCCTCCCTTCAACGTGAGAGAGCTGCTCCCCCCAGTGCTGGCACACTTCTTCCGTTACAACGGCTCGCTCACCACCCCCCCCTGCTACCAGAGTGTGCTCTGGACAGTCTTCAGTCGAAGGGCCCAGATTTCAAGGGAACAGGTGAGCGGTGGAGAGGTGAGGCAGCAGAGACATAGCTGTAACCCCAGACCCTTTCCCACCCCTAAGTGACACTTCCCCTCTAACCCCACTCTTCCAGCTGGAAAAGCTTCAGGAGACATTGTTCTCTACAGAGGAGGCCTCTAAGCTCCTGGTGCAGAACTACCGAGCCCCCCAGCCTCTCAATCAGCGAACGATCTTTGCTTCTTTCATCCAAGGTAGCTATTCAAGGCTTGGAAAAAGGAGATGGGAAACTGGGGGTCTCAAGAGCAGGAACTACAGAGCCCCTGCGAAGGAAAAGGCTAAGAGGGTAAGGGTTTCCAGGACTCATTTGGACTGGGAACCAGTCTCCAATCCTGAGTAGCCAGGTGACTTCCCCCAGGTATAGAGGCAGTGTGCTGCTCCCAGCTGGGATGGGGGTCTGAAGTGCCACTGACCCAAGTTTTCTTCCCTTACAGTAGAATCCTCGTATA
Source organism: Tonatia bakeri (assembly GCA_004024845.1). Classification (NCBI taxonomy): domain Eukaryota; kingdom Metazoa; phylum Chordata; class Mammalia; order Chiroptera; family Phyllostomidae; genus Tonatia; species Tonatia bakeri. The sequence continues at coordinate 46,039 of PVIA01002597.1, forward strand.
CCACAGGTAAGACAACCCTACCCAAGTTTGCGGGGCCGGCAGGGGAGCGCCTCAGTGAGCAAGGGAAAGGCTCAATGTCTATGTTAGTTAGTTCTAGGCTGACTGACACCTTCCCTCTCTCTCTCCCAGGTGAAATGCTGAGCCTAGGAGTGGGAATCTTGGTTGGCTGTCTCTGCCTTCTGCTGGTTGTGTATCTCATCGCCAAGAAGATTCGGTGAGGCCGTTTTCCATTCTTCCGGTCCCTTCTTTTCTCCTGAAAAGCATTCTCCTATTCCACTTCTCGGCTGTCCCGCCTAGAACACCACAGTCATATCCATGAACCATTCCCCCTTCCAGGAAGAAGGTGTTGGGGAACCAGAAGAGCGTGGTCTTCACCTCAGCACCAGTCACCGAGGCGTAGACTCCCTCTCGGATATCATGGATGCCTTCCCATCACACCTGTCAGGGAGCTTCCAGGAGGGGGTGCAAAGACTGGCCACAAATACTGTAGAAGTAGCAGGTGGACACCCCTCCTTCCTCCAGTCATGCATGGGTTCTCATTCAAGGAAGAACAGCAGAGCCTTCAGTCTCTCAAAACACATAGGAGATCAGGAGACACCTCTCCATTGATAACGCAGACAGTGCTTAATTGTAGGGGAAGTTGGGGATGCGGCCCAAAGTCCCCCACCCCCTCTCCTTTCTGTCCCTTTGCCTAGATATGGGCAAGATATCCCCTTAGGAAAAGGGGTTCCTTTTGGGGGGTTGTATTTTTGCTCAATATATTTGGAAATTAAAGTTTCTGACCCACATCTGGCTTTACCTTTGGGGCTTTTGAGAGTGGGAGAGTTTCTTAATCCCTCAGGAGGCAGAGGTGTGCAAAGCACAGGGAAGAAGCAGCATGGGTGAGTAGCTTCTTTTAGCCCAATCTTGGAAGGGGGGACCCTGAAAAATGCTTAACCCCCGAGTTCCTGAAATGTTACAGCACCAGCCCAGGTTTCTGGCCTTGCACCAGACCTCAGCTAGGAAGGGACTGGAGGTGCCAAATTAGGAAGAAGTTTGGACAAGAGACATGAGGACAGAAATCTCAACTAACATGTTATACCCTTCCTTAAAAGGCACATTCCCCTACAATTATAAAGTCCTTTTTATTAGTCAAAATCACAATCACCTTGAATAAAAGGATGGGACATGCCATCCTCAGCAGAAAATGATACAGTTTATAGAAAACCTCCCCACCTCACCCCCCACACACACACTCCCAATTAAAAACTAGAAAAAAATCTGCCCTCCTTCCCTGCGATGTCATGGTAGGCTGACTCCTCCAGTGGCACTGCAGCTCTAGAGGGGGCCAGCTCACCGCAGCACCCTCCACTTCACCTTGGGGAGAGGAGGGATGCTGGTGGTCAAGGAGGTTAAAACATTAGTTCCAGTTATACCAGTTCCCAAACATGCACTTCCTTTCTCTCAAGGCCTAGGACAATGGGGAAAGGGGGGCAGACAGAAGCCCAAGCATAAGGAGCAATTTGAGGAGAAAATATAGTCCAAGGAGGTTAGAAGTCCAACATACCTCCTCCCACCTCTTCTCAAAGAAAAGAGGGGGGAAAAAGAAAAGAAAAGAAAAAGGCAGTTTTGGGTCTTTATCACACCAAAAATGGTTCCCCTCAGACCTGAGAAAAGACCAAGATGTCCAGTCTGGGGAAGGGGTACTGGGAAACTCAGAGCTCATCTCCCTTTGAGCCTCCATTAATTTCATCTTCATGGCAACGGCTAAGCTAGGCCCCTTTTCTTGGCAACCTGCACTGTCCAGAACTGGAGATGGAGAAATACAGAGCGAGGAGATCAGGGAGCACCCCAGGCACAGGGGTCCCCCCCAGGTTCCCTCAATCCTCGGGTGGGATGCGCAGGGCAGAATACACCATCACCTGACTGTCCTCCTGCCGTCGGCCTGCAGAGGGGAAGGGACGTGAGTCTTGGGCAGGGTGAAAGCAGAGCACTGACACATGGAAAGTCCTGGATAACAAAGGGGTCCCCAGAGGGTGGGGATAAGTGCAGATTCAAACCCACCAGTCACTGACTGGCTGAACCCAGGCTGCTCCTGGTAAAGCCTAAAGGTCACCGGTGGACAAAACAAAACCCTGAAGGTGGTGGGACAGACCGACGAGGAGACAGAGAATGGTGAACAATGGACCCTGGCTGGGGCTGGGCTCAGTCATGGGCAGTGGGCAGACAGGTGGGATCTGTCAGGTGATCAGTCCAAGTAGTCAGTCCTTACACGAGAGGCTGCGCTGGATACTTCGGAGCGACCCTCCAGCTGTAATGAAGGCCCAGAGCCCCATGGAAACAGTGACTGCATAGATGGGCAGCAGGCTGGCCTCGTACCACGGGTTCAGGAATGTCTGGGGATGGGAGTAACAGTAAAAAAGAAGTTAGATTTTCCTTCTGCCTAATCCCCATGTCCTCTGTGCCTTTGACCCACACCTCCCCCAGCTTTCTCACTCAAATTCCCCAGTCCTTCCCTTCAGAGCACCAACATCTTGAGGTTAAAGGGACTTCCAATTTTCAGCTTCCTCAGAGGTGTCTGCCCCTCCTGCTTACCTCGGGCCATCTGCATTACAGTTTGACCAATCCATTCAAACTCCTCAGAGCATCCCCACAGAAGGTTAAATAATTAACTGAGGTGAGAGACCTCTAAAGACTCACCCTTCTGCCTTCTCCCACACTAAGTCTTAAAATGTTAAGAAGTGAAGATATATTTCCCTCTCCATCCAACTCACCATTAAATTCTTTTCTGACTCAGGCCCCTGTCCCCAACTCACCAGTCCTGATGTCAGTAGGTGACTCCCAACCACCAGGCCCAAAGTCCAGTACCGTCTCCTCTCACAGGCATCAAAGAACACAACTCCCCAGAAGGTATGGAGCAGGATGATGGCTGCTGTCAGAAAAGCTGCAGGAAGGGAGATGGGGAGGAGATACATCCCTCACCTTCACCCAGCCTCCTAAGATAATGAGAGAAATCTCCCAGGGTAGGCCAATAAATAAGATCAGGGCCAGGGACGAGCAGGGCATGGAGGCAAAACAGAAAGTGGATCTTACCTGAGGTCAGGAAGTAATAGGGTGAATCTCCATGGATCCCAACCACACCTGGCCCAAGTGCATCGGCCAAAATATTGATAACAGAGAAGACACCACTGATGATACCGAAGGAAAGACCAGAAACTGGGGGGAGGGAGGGTCTCATCAATGTCAGGGATCACTATAGCCTGATTACCAGTGATTCCTCCCCATTCCCAGTCACAATTCCCCCACACCTACTCTCCCTCCGGACCACCTCTCCTTGGAAGTCAGATAAGAAGGAAATGAGTAGCTGCTTAGAATACGTAGATGTTTACAGACTTCCCTGGGAGAGGCGGGTGTCCAACACCCTCCTCCAGTCCCTCTCCCTCTTGGCTCACCATAGGCCATCTGGCGGATGGAGATGGGTGATCTTCCGTCCTCACTCAGCGATGCTAACCCCTCATCTGCCTTCCTGGGGTGAGGTGGGGTGAGGTAGGGTAGGGGAAACATGAGGGAAAGCAGGAATACTCCTTTCCCTTTAATATCCTCCCTTAGTGCCTCCTTTTCCAAACCACCACCCAGGGGCTGCCCCACTTCTCATAGCGCAATTCTCTCCCTTCCAGAACATCCATCTTCTTACTTAAGCAGCTTGTAGTAGGCAAAGCGGAACACCTCCTGTAGAAGGACGGAGACCGCAGCACCAAAAATCAGGAGGCCATACTGGAGCCGGGCATCTGACGGGTCGGTTACATGGACCAAGATGAACCAGACCACAGAGGCCAAGAGCAGAGAGACCAGCCAGAAAAATGCCCTGCGGAAAAACAGGGGCAATTAGACAGGCAAAGGTAGAGGCAGCCTGAGAAATCAAGGAGAGGAATCAACCAAGGCTGAAAGATGAAAAGTGGAAGTTAAACTTCCGGATGGTCACGGAGACAAGGAGCAGATAAGATAGATGTTTCCACCAAGGGAATCTATAGGGTTCCGGACGCAGGGGATACGGCAGAAATTGACTAGAGTCTGTAGAGCAATGACAGTCAAAGTGTTTGAACATAGTAGGGCGAGGTATCCATTCCTGGATCCTCCCTTGGGGCCGCCCGAAGTCATCACAGCCCCCTCCCGAGTCTTGGCCTCGGGCCTCCTCTGACGTCGCCGGAAGAAGTATAGAAGGAATCTGTGCGATCCCTGGAAGGCGGAAACCAACCTCGGAATATGGGAAATCACCCAAACCCCTGACTGACTCAACCCTTTCCAATCTTCACCTCCGACTTGTCTCTCCAACTCGGGCTCCCAGAATCGCCCCAGTTCCTCCAATCCCTTCCGGATTTCTCTCTTCGGCGCCCTCCTAAGTCTCCCCGACCCCTACTCACCCTGCGACCAGGATGATGACACGAAGCGGGTCCCCGGCCACAGTAATCAAGAAGAGCGCAAAGGCCGGGCCGAAAGCGACAAAAGTGCATCCGAAAAACACTGCGGCCCCCATTGCTTGGCAGCTGGGGGCGGGGTGGAGGCCTGGCCAAGAGAGGCGGATAGGAGGAGCGCGCCAGCTAGAGAGTCCGCGTGGGGTGGCGACGCGACCCCGTAAGGGGCGCGGTGCAATGTCACCCCCGAACCCCGGGGAAGGGGAAGGGGGGAGCACCAAAACCCCAAATACAAGTCCGCGCGACTTCCTCTACGGAAGCCGAGGAGGGCACAAATCCCTGCCGCAGCACTGTGGCCACCTCCTATCTAATTCCCCACCTCCACCCCCACGGCCAATGGAGAATCGGAGGGGCGGAGCTGCGGAGATGGGGCGGGGATGCATGGCCTGCTGGGAGTTGTAGTCCTCCTACCCTTATTCCTCAACCTCGGTGCTGGGCGTGGCTCAAGCGGTCCCAAGGGAATTGTCCAGCACTGGCCAGGGCTCCGCAAGGGTTTCTGAGTTCAGTTAGGCCTTAGCTGTGCTTTCTTTTCGTTATTTTATGGAGAAGTGTGAAGAGCAGGACCAATAAAATGGCATACGTCTGATTAAGATAGCATAAAATGTATAAAACAAAGTAGAGTCACTTTTGTCAACTAAAATGGCTGTTAGTCAGCCATGACACTTTGATTCAAGAGGAAAATTACCTAAGTCAGAGTGAACACATCTGGCAAGGAGACACAGTTGCCCACGTGGTCAGAGCAGACAACTCTGGCAAGGAAACACACCTAAGGTATCTGCACACGTGGTCAGAGTGGCTGTGTCTGCAGAGTAGGACCACCCATAGATAGGCTCCTGGGGCAATTTCACACTTGCCAGCAGGGGTATCAAGCAGAACAGCCATGTACTGCCCATAGGCTCCTGGGCAAATTTCCCACTTGGCATCAGGGGTGCCAAGACATTTATCAAAAAAACCCCAGAAGGATGGAGTACATACCACTTTCAAGATATAACTGAGGCAAGTTCCAGACCACTGCTGAGACAGCCGAGCTCCGCACACCAGAGGGCTGCTCCATGCCACACTGATCTCCCTTGGCATCTGCCCTGCTGGACTGAGGACTTCACCTGCCCTGCTGCCCCCCTGGCTCCAGAGATCCTTCCTCGCCAGATGCTGATGACTCCCTTGCCCAAGGTGCTGTCTCCCAGACCTGCAGAATGAGACTGGGACTTGGGTCCATTATTCCCCTGATTGATCTGTGTGTGTATGTTATATTTCTCTCACATTATTAGAATGTGAGTAGGGTATTAATGTATGTTGATGTTCTACTTTGAGTGAACTTGCATTCAATAAAATCTGAGTGAACAGCATAGTTAACTGTGTTACTCTTGTCTCTTCCTTGGTACCAGGCTGCTCAGCAGGCAGCCAGCCGAGCAGTTGCCCAGCTGACTTATAGGAAAAACTATATCACAAACATATGCTCCTGACGAGAAGGGTGGTAACAATCCTATTGAAGCAGGAGACAGCGTAGGAAGAACTCTGAGACTGCAATACTGTCACTGGCCAGCATTTCGCACCCTGGTTGCCAGGAAACACCTTTTACCAATTAGGTAGAATAAATAGTAAACCAAGGCAGGGAGGAAGAAGGAAACAAGTCTCACATGCTAAGTCAGCAGTCCTGAGCTTGATCTGATAATCTTGCCAGGTGTTCTAACATCACAAGAAACACTATATTAGCAAGAAAGAAGGAAAGTCCTTGAAATTCTATGTAACATTTCCACTATCTGGGAAAGAAAGCCTTGAAACTGTTTTCATCCCAAGGCCTGAACGTGGGAGAGGGTCCCCGGTACCCACAGAAAGAGCCCATAAAACACCTTGGTCAATTGCCTACCTCTGGTCACTATCTGTTTTATGAGGGAGTCTCTGATACTTACAGAAAGAGCCCATAAATAACTTTGAAAAGTGCCCCAAATTTTAATTAACTGCCTCCAGTCACATATTTGTTTTACAACAGGATGACCAAATGGAGTCTGGAGCGAGATAAGAATTCGGACTGACAGACTCCCATTCATCCCTAAATTTCGGTAGTCACACTTCCCCAGGAAAGCTGGCGCCACACTTACCCGTTAATCAATATGTGCCTTTTTTCCCTCCTATCCCACGAACTATATAAGTCCTGAGAACAGAGGACTCGCTCTCTCTCTCAGGGGCTCAGGGTGCTCTTGGCTCTTGGGCCACAGGGCCTCTGGCCACCCAGCCTCAGACTTCCTAGGGGCTTGCCACCCTGGTCTTCAGCTGCTCTTACTTTCTCCGCCCTGCTTTGCCCTGAAACTTTGCCTTTCATCCCCTACTCTACCCAGTCCTGTTCTCTTTCATGGGAACAGGCCACTAATAAACTGATTACATACTACTAGATTTGCTGATATGTAATTCTTTACATGTGTCAGCAAGAAGAACCAGGTCTCTCCAGCAACACTATCTCAACTTGAATTGCTGCAGCGGGGGGAAGATCCTGTTGCAACCTAAAAGACAAATACGAAGAAAGCACAGGATAGACGTTGCAGAGAGACAGGCACGGGTATTGTTTTTACTTGAATGAGAGGAAATGGGCTAGAGCTACTGCCTAAGAGATGAAGGTTAGACTTAAAAGTAGGAGCTCTTTGAACAGGCTAGTATAAGAATCATGCAATACAGTGTAGTATATCACTAATGAAGCCTTCATCTGTAATGACAAGAGAATTGGAGAGAAGAAAGAGGATCTTGGAGAGCAATATTGGGAAGGAGGTTAGAGGGGATTCAGAGTTAAAATTGTAAAAAGCAATTAGAACGGTGGGGTTGAAGGAAAATGACCCCCCCTACCAAGTCACTCAGTTCCTTTTAGGTCATACTTCCTCTTTCCTGAAATGAACCGCAGTGGTGTCTTTTTCTCAGGCTAGGGGAAAGGGCAAGGATTACATATTAGAATGAAAGAAAGACTAGAAGAGGAGGGAATTGTACCTTCTTTCGTATGGGGATGGGATTAGTCCTTAGGGAGATGTTTAGGCAAAAGTATCAGGATGGCAAAGTGAGGAAATCTGGAATACCGTTTTTAAGAGAGTAATCAGAGTACCAAAAAACTATAGAGGTTGTTCAACGAGAATGATGCTTCCTTTCCTTCCTGGAAGTGATTTATGTTTTAATGCATACATATCCACAAAACTATTTTACTCTTTTTTTCCTCAGGAAATTCTGTAAAGGAACTGAAAGAATAGATTGTTTAGATTTACATTTACATGGAAAGTCACCGAGCAAGTCCCCTCCCAGTGTTGTTGAGAGGGTGGGAGCATCCTGGTCAGTGCTCAAGAGTCAAGTGTGTCTTGCTTCCGAGCCAAATCAGAAGAGATGTGGTGAGACAACTCTTCTGTCTCCTTTGAGCTGTTACCACAGCATCTCCTGACGGCGCCAAACCTATCTTGTTCATGGGTGGTTCCGGAGACTTTCACATTGCCTGGCTGACAGTAGATGCTGAAAGATATTTCCTTCAGGGGAAAGATACTTCCTTAAGGGGAAAGATAACTCGCTGAAAACACACACACACACACACACACACACACACACACACACACACTGTATTCTTTTCTTATTCTCTTGCCTGTGAATCCTGAATTGCCTATCAGAGTTATCCTAGCACTTTGTGCCTAGTGTGTATGTCATTAAATGTTTCTGAATCAAATTCAACAAAAGTGGGAAACAGAAAAGCAGAGAAAAGGATAAGATGACTCTACCTCCGTAGGCTGGGATGAAGGGGATACTCCAAGTAACTGAGAGTGGAAGCAGTGTGGCACCGGCAGCAGGGGTAGAGACTGCTTTCTTCCTCCTTCCATCCTGTATCCAGAAAGCTGAGAAAGAGGTGAGGTGAGGTCAATGCTTACCAGAGAGGAAATAACTGACTTTGGCTGAGAGATTTTTATCAAAATCAATGTAACAGGTGCTTTCGGAATCAGACAATGATGATGTTGACATTGCTCCCATATTTCACAGTTCAAGACAGGCAGAAAAAAGGGACTGATTTTGGTCTAGAAAATGCTCATTCCTTTCTCAGAACATGTCAACTATGAAGAAAGAGATCGTGCCCTGACCGGTGTGGCCCAGCATTATCCCACAGAGCCAAAGGTCACCAATTCTATTACAGGTCAGGACACATGCTTGGGTCTCAGGTTCTGTCCCAGGTTGAAACAACCCATGTTTCTCTCCCTCTCTTTCTTCATCCCTTCCCCTCACTCTAAATATAAACAAATAAAATCTCGAGAGAGAAAAAGGAAGAAAGAGAGAAAGAGAGAAAGAGAGAAAGAAAGAGAGAAAGAAAGAAAGAAAGAAAGAAAGAAAGAAAGAAAGAAAGAAAGAAAGAAAGAAAGAAAGGGAGAGAGAAAGAAAGGGAGAGAGAAAGGGAAAGAAAGAAAAAGAAAGGAAAGAAAGAAAGAGGGGGGAGGGAGGGAGGGAGGAAGGGAGGGAAAGAAGGAAAGAAGGAAAGAAAGAAAGAAATTGTGATTAAGCCTCAGAGAGAAGAGCAACTGCAGATGGTGATGGGACAGCGAGAGGGGAGGTGAACATTTGTGAGGACTGAGAGAGAGGGAAGGAGAGTGGGGGACAGGACTTACTAAGAGAAGCTTCTTACTAGCGGGGGTGGGGGTTTTTTGTTGTTGGTTTGCTTAGTGGCAGTGGGAATCCCAAATGGGTCTAATCGAGGCTGGGGGAGCTCAACAAACATGTTCCCATCGAAACCCAGTTTGTCTCTCTTAATATGGGCAGCTATCCCTGAGGACAAGACCAGTACTAACTGATGATCTGGTCAGTTAACAAACGCAAGAGGAATTCCACCCTCCGAGAAAAGAGTGCTGCAGTTCTCTGCTTTGGAGGAGGGCCAGAAGTAGGCCGGAGGCGGGCTGGAGGCGGGCCAGAGGCGGGGTAAGTTTGGTGGGAAACGCTGTAATTTCCTTTTTACTTTCACAGTAATAGTGCAGTATCCAGAATGGATGTCCTCTTTGTAGCTATCCTTGCTGTGCCACTGATCCTGGGTAAGTTCACTTGTCTCCAAGTTTTAGGGCCAGGTCTTCTGCCATAAATAGAGTGGGAGAAAAGAAAACGAGGAGAGGGTGAGAGGTACAATTCAATGGGGAGTGATAACACTGTCATCTGTGCTGCAGTCCAGTGTTGAGATGGAGGGGAATCTGGGAAGTAGAGCGAGGAGAGAGGGAGGAAAGCAGAGCTCTGTCAAAGACGAGACAGCTGATGGGGATGGAGCTCCAGAGCCGGGGAGGTCCTAACAAGAGTAAACTCAGCTCTGCATCACCACCGAGCTGAAGCAGATGAGAGGGGCGAACGTGCAAGTGAAAGAAGAGAAGTGGACTCTGAACGTGAGGCAGCCTGAAACTAGTGGGGGAAGCCTGTATATCTTCTTTCCCAGAATGTTGGAGGAAAAAATGTTGTATTAGTAAAGAGATACAAGTTGGGGTGACCTTTAGAGTAGTGAAGAACTGGGTGCCTTCAGGGACAGAGTCTAAAAAGTAGCTTGGCTCCTTCCCTCTTTTGTCCCCAGTCTGCCAGGTGCTTTTTTTAAAAGGATGTTTTATTGATTATGCTATTACAGTTGTCCCATTTTTTTCTTCCCTTTCTCTACCTCTGCTCTGCACACCCACCTCCCACCAGCATCCCCCCACCCTTAGTTCATGTGTGTGGGTCATACATATACGTTCTTTGGCTTCTCCATTTCCTACACTGTTCTTAACTTCCCCCTGTCTGTTTTGTGCCTACCAATTATGCTTCTTATTCCCTGCACCTTTTTCCCATTCTCCCCCCATCTCCTCCCCACTGATAACCCTCCATGTGATCTCCATTTCTGTGATTCTGTTCCTATTCTAGTTGTTTGCTTTGTTACTTTTTGTTTTTTTTGTTTTAGTTCTTGATAGTTGTGAGTTTGTTGTCATTTTACTCTTCATAGTTTCGGATCTTCTTTTTCTTAGATAAGTTTCTTTAACATTTCATATAATAAGGGCTTGGTGATGATGAACTCCTTTAGCTTTACCTTGTCTAGGAAGCACTTAATCTGCCCTTCCATTCTAAATGAAAGCTTTGCTGGATAGAATAGTCTTGGATGTAGGTCCTTGCCTTTCATGACTTTGAATACTTCTTTCCAGCACCTTCTTGCCTGTAGGGTTTCTTTTGAGAAATCAGCCGATAGCTTTATAGGAATTCCTTTGTAGGTAACTATCTCTTTTTCTCTTGCTGCTTTTAAGATTCTCTCCTTATCTTTAATCTTGGGTAATGTAATTATGATGTGCCTTGGTGTGTGCTTCCTTGGGTCCAACTTCTTTGGGACTCTCTGAGCATCCTGGACTTTCTGGAAGTCTATTTCCTTCACCAGATTTGGAAAGTTCTCCTTAATTATGTTTTCAAATGAGTTCTCAATTTCTTGCTCTTCCCCTTTTTCTTCTGGCACCCCCATGATTCAGACATTGGAACATTTAAAGTTGTCTGAGAGGTTCTTAAGTCTCTCCTCATTTTTTTTTTTTTTCTGAATTCTTGTTTCTTCATTCTGGTCTGGATGAATGTTTATTTCTTTCTTCTTCCCCAAATGGTTGATTTGAGTCCTGGTTTCCTTCCTTTCACTGGTGGTTCCTTGTATATTTTTCTTCATTTCACTTTGTATAGCCTTCACTTCCTCCGTTTTCCATCTGTATTCAATTATTTCTGTGAGCATCCTGATTTCCAGCCTTTTGAACTCTGCATCTGATATGTTGGCTTCCTCCTTGTCTCTTAGTTCTTTTTCTGGAGTTTTGATCTATTCTTTCATTTGAGCCATATTTCTTTGTCTTGGTGCACCTGTAACATTGTAAGGGGCAGAGCCTTAGGTATTCACCAGGGTGGGGCAACCAACTTGGCTGTATTGTGGTGCTGTATGTGGGGAAGGGATCAGAAAGGGAACAATGCCACCTGCCCAGCTCTCACCCTGCTTTTCAGTCACTTCCCTCACTAGCCACAGCAAATTGGGCCCTTCTGGTGCTGATTCCCATGTGGGTGGGTTGTGTATGTACTAGGACCCTGTGGATCTCTCCAATGAACTCTCCTGTGAGACTGGGAGTTTCTCCCACCACTGCAACTCCCATGATTTTACAGCCAGAGGTTTTGAGGCTTTATTTCCTCATGCTGGAACTCTGGGTTGCATGGTCACTCTCCCTCCCCAGATGTTCCTCCTGGTTTATCTGCATGTGAATGACTGCCCAGGCCACCTGCTGCCACCTTTCCTGCCCAGTCTGAGGCCTTGCCACATGTGCTGTCTGCCTGGGCTGAGGATACAAGTCCACCCGTCCCACCAGTCTAGATGAGTGTTTTTTCTTTAACTCCTTGGTTGTCGGACTTTCATACAGTTTGATTTTTTGGCCATTCTGGTTGTTTTTTGTTTTTAAGTTTGTTGTCCTTCTTTTAGCTGTGTGAGGAAGCAAAGTGTATCCACCTACACCTCCACTTGGCTGGAAGTCTGACAGGTGCTCTTATTGTTTTCTTTTCCTCCAGGTTTTTATGTCATTCCTTGTGGTTAAGGGAGAGCCTTCAAAGTGTTTAGGGAAATGTTTTAGCAGGAGGCCTACAGTATTGACTCAATTATGTCAAAGCCACATATTTTCAGTTGGGGGAAGGAAGAAAAATGAACACAGATGGGTCATTTAGTCCAGCTGACTCATTTAAAGAAAAAAAAAAACAGATGTTAAATGGATTGTTCAGAGTTACTCTGCTAGTTAGCAGTGAAACTGGAACTAAAACATGAATCCAAAGCCTAATAGTGTGTGTGTTCATTATTTGTGAGAGTCCCTGATAAGAGAACTGTCATAAATACATTATAGTCTGGAGCATACCAAATAGTAGATTTGGAGTTCTTAATTTCTCTCTCTCTCCCTGCTTCCTACCTTAAAAAAAAAAAAAAAAGATTTACTTATTTATTTTTTGAGAGAGGGGGAGGGAGGAAGATAAAAAATCAAGATCCGTTGCCTCTCACACCCCCCCCCCCCCCAACTAGGCACCTGGCCTGCAATCCAGGCATGTGCTTTGTGGTTTGCAGGATGTGGCTCCACTGAGCCACACCAGTCAGGGCACGCTTCCTATCTTTTTTAGGTTTAGTTATTGTTTTGAGTTTACAGTATGTGAAGGGCCCATTTTCTGTTCTGGGAGTTCTGCATTGAAAGGGCATAGAGTAACAAGCCTCATCACAGATATGGAGCCCAGAAGACTGAGAAGGGTTTAGAGGTGCAGAGATAGAAAGATAGTCTGACCCTTGGAAGTGAGGCAGAGAGAAAGGAAATCAATAGAGCTGAGATCAACCTCAGGTGTCCTTTTGTTGCTAAGAAGTTCCAATGCCCCTTAACCTCTAGTCCTTGTCCCCACAGGACAAAACTATGAGGATGAAGAAGGACTGGAAGAGGATGATTATTATCAGTTGGTCTATTATTATACAATCACCCCCAATTATGGTGAGTATGTATAAAGCTCTGACCCTTAGCAGGATGGAGAGGTTCGGGGATAATTCTAAGACTTTGCCTTCTCCTTTGCAATAGAGGAACTGGGTCAGAAAGAAAGTTAGCTATGAGCAAAGACTCTCAAGGCTCATGATGTTATTTCTCAAGCTAGCAATTTTCAATTCTTTGGAAACTGGGTAAAACAATTTGAAAATTCTCAAATTTGTAAGTTATTTTACATATTAGATTGAAAGTATAAATGCATACACATTCACAAATATTTTTCCACATTAAAGTTCATTAGAATTAGATAATACCATTAAATTTTACAACTTGAGCAAGTTGAAGTGTTCTGAGCAATTTCTTCCTTTTCTAATTTCTAGATGTAGTACTACCTTTCTTTTTAGTTATTTCTACTTATTTTCTCTTCCCCAGATGACATTGTTGCAAATTTCACTGTTGATTACTCCATATTTGAGTCAGAGGACAGGCTGGTGAGTGACATCTAAGAAGAGGATAAGTTAACAGTTAAAAAGGAACTGGGCAATGTTGAAATATAAACTACTAGTAGAAATAAAAATTATTTGGGGCCCTGGTGGGGTAGCTAAGTTGGTTAGAGTATTGTCTCAATACACCAAGGTTTCAGGTTCAATTCCCAGTCAGGGGACATACAAGAATCAACCGACAAATGCATTAATGAATGAAACAACAAATCCATGTTTCAATCTCTCTCCCTCCCTCTCTCTCTCTCTCTCTCTCTCTCTCTCTCTCTCTCTCTCCCCCTCCCCTCACTATGCTCCCTCTTTTCCACTCTTTCTCTAAAATCAATAAATTTAAAAAAAATTTTAATGAGTTAAGTAAAGTGAAACTGGGTAGTGGGCATACAACAGACCTGTTATCACAGCTGGGGAAAAAATGAAGCCAGAACCCAGGAGGTTAAGACGCTGAGAGGGAGGGGTAGTCCTTGAGTCAAGGGAACTGGTGAATGGGATGGGTACATAATCCATGCAAATGTGAGATAGGGAAGATCCCTGAGCTTAAGTCTTGGAGAGCCAGCAAGAGAGATGGGAGGCATAACAGGAGAGGTGAAGGAGAGAAGAACTCTAGAGAATCTATGAGGATGTTGGATGGAAACAATGGTAACTCTTTGTTTCCTAATCCTACTGAGGGTAGAACAGATTGGATACAGAAGTAATGAAAGTAGAAGAGACTACGATAAGTCATGAAACAGAACACACAGACCATCAGAGGCCAACAGAGAAACCAGTGACTATGGAACCAATGACAATGGGACAAATGATAACAGAACCAATGACAATGGAGACAACCACAACGGAACCAACCACAGCGGAACCAGTGACAATGAAACCAGTGAGTTAATTGGGGATGAGGTTGGAGGGACGTAAGACATCTTTACCCAGGATAGAACCCGGGGCTGGTGACATGGAGCCAAGGAAGGATTAGAATACTGAACTTTGGTGGATAGGGGAACCAAATAACTAGTATTGCAATACAGCCAATCATCTCAAATTGGCTACCATTTCTTTCACCGAGATTTAGTACTAACCCTGTATCCCAAACCCTGGGATATTTTGTGCAGTTACGTTTCAGTTCAATATGTAATGCCTGTGACCTACATATGTAACCCATGCCTAAAGCAGCTAAGGATGCTGCTGATGATGAAAAACAAATCTATGGTGTTAGTATTGCCCTCAAAGTATTTATAAAATCCAAGTTTATACTTATGAAACATTTAGAACAAAATGAAAAGGTTTACAATGTTAGATTACAAACAAATTTGAGAGCATATGACATAGACAAGTGCTTTAAGCAGTGGAAGGAGAGATCAATGTAGGAGTTGCCTGGAAGACTTTTAGAAGGTGATTGTGCTTGAGATACACTTTGAAGAATAGGCAAGCTTTTGATTGGTGGTATGTTATAAAAGGATGCAAACAATCAGGAAGAAGAATCGTTATTCCAAGAATGAAAGAGCTGCATTGACGAGGGGGATGGAACAAGCATGGCATGTTTTGTGGATGAGCTATGATTGAAGGAGAGGGTATGTGGAAAGGAACAGTGAGAAATTAAGAAAAAAAATTTACAAGACTCTTAATATTTGCTTGGTAATTTCCAATATGGGAAGACATGGCAAAATTATAGAGAATCTGAAGTGCCAGGCTAAAGTTTGGACTTATAAGAAATAGGGAACCTAGTAAGTTCTTCAGAGTGGTAAAGACACACTGAAATCAGTATTTTAGAAAAATATTGGTATGATTGTACGCAGGATGCAATGGAGTGAAGAGAGATTCTTGAGATTTGCATCATTCTCAAAACAATCCATTAAAGGCCTGGACTAGGGCAGTGGCATTTTGAATGGAGAAGGAAAAAATAAGAAATATTTTGGAAAAAACAACAACAACAACAACCTTGTTTCAGTGATAATTTCATATAAGCACTAAATGAGGAGAGAGTTAAAATAACTTAAAAGTTTTAAACATGGATGTCTGGGCAAATGGTTGACCAAGAAGGTAAGTGGGAGGTCCGAGTAGTTTAGAAGTGATTATAAATTTGATATTGGCCATCCAAACGGTAGCAGAATGAGTCCAGGACTGCAGTTCTAAATAGAAAGTCACAGTTATGAAAGCACGTGAGCTCAGTAGAGCGGTACTCACAGATGACCGAAAGGCCAGTGCCTGTGCCTGTAGGAGGGGGAAGAGGGATCAGCCAAGGAAATGCAGATAGCCCAGTTTGGATTACAGAGTCTAGAAGAGAAAGTTTAATATAACCAACAAAAAGCTGCCAAGAGACCAAGGAGAAGGAGGTTACTCATAATCCCCCAAAAAGCAGTTTTAAATGAGTGGTTGCAAAAGCTAGATTTTGTGGAATTAGGGAGTACATTGTAAAGAAGTGGAGGAAGAGTATAGACCAACCATTTGTGAAATCTGGCAATTAAAAAAAAAAAAGCAACAGGACCGAAGTGCAGCATGAATATAGTTGAATGCAGATGGGAAGAGTTGGTATGAATGGAAAACTAATGATTGACAAGGAAAAACAAATATTTTAAAGTATATAGTAGGTTCCTTTTATATTGTAAATTTCTTGAGTAGCAGATATGTCTTCATGTAGCACAGTGACCAGCACTTAACAAATAAAAAATACATATTGAATTGAGTTGGACCTCCCTAGGGTGGTCGGGAATGGCTGAAAGTCTCAGAGGGAAGGATTATTTATAGCAATGGGGAGGAAGACTGGTCTTTCTTTACACTCAGAGGAAAGCAAGACAAAGGTTAGTATAAAGAGATGGCTATCTTTCCAGAGGGAGGATGATGCTGTCCTACTGTGGGTGCCATCTGTATTTTAGCAGAGTCCAGATACGAACCATGCTGTATCCAGTCTGCAGAGTCCTGTTTCCCTCCTCCTGCCCTGGACCCTCCTTCAGGGGTGGATGTATTTCATGTAGAAGGTGAGAGTACAGCCATTGGCCTTGGGGGAGTCCGTGAAGCAGTTTTTACCACCATCTCTGGCTAGTGTTTCCAGCCTAGTCAATTCTCAGATGCTTAAAAGAAGAGGGGTCACATTTAGAAAACTGTCAAGGCAGACTTTAGTAATGAGTCATTACTTTTTCTGAACTGGGGGGATTTCAGGACCTCCTAGAGCAGAAGCAGGTGGAATGGAGAAGAAACCTCTCTAGGTTCCCAGTCTGCCTAGAGGAATTAAAGGTAGTTCCAGCCTGATGGCAGTTTAAGGCATGGCAAGTGCCAGAGGGCAAAATGGGAGGGGCCCTGTAACCTGGCAGACTCTGGAGGCAAAGTTCAGAGCCAGAAGGGGTGGCAGTTCCATGATGTAGGGGAGAGGTGGTTGGGAGGAAGGAGGAGGGAATGGAAACCTATACTATAAGGAAGGAGTTTAAGCTGGGATTCTAAATAACTAAGGCTTTTAGAGATTTAGCAGAAGAAAGGGGTGCAAAAAGGAGGGGACACCTCTTCCAGATGTCATGGAGAAACCTAGCTCAGAACATGAAATCTGGGGAGTCTTCACAGAGGTGGAGGGCACAGAGAGGTTTCCTGAGTCCCCTGAACCTGGTGGTGTTTTTTTTTTTTTTTTCTTCCTTCCTTTGCTTCCTTAGGAGAAAGAAGGCTGCTATGACTCTTTGGATGGGGAGATGGGAAGAAGAAATTGGACAATAAAATAAATGAAATAATTTAGTTACGCTCTACTCCTGCACGAGCGTCTGTTCTAAAGCGGTAACATTAGGAGAGCAGGATGATATGGGGGTGGGATGAGTAGATTAAGAAAGGGAGTTAGGTGGCAACAATATTAGAGAGTTATCAGGACTTGAAGTTTTTGGAAGAATGGAGAACAGCACCCACAGAAAACAGGTTTATTCACAGCCCATAATTCCCCCTAACTCTGTTGCTTTATTTTATTACATATGGTGTTAAAATAGTGTTTGGGGAACGTTGAAATTTATTCAGAACCTTTTTTTTTCTTTTTATAAAATATTGTTAAACATGTAAAATATCAAAAACTTAGAATAGATTCTAAAAATTCACACACTCCTCCACCCCCAACCCCAAACAATGTGCCTTTTCCAGTTAGTAATTAGGGCAGGCAAGGATATTTATGTATGTATGTATGTATGTATGTATGTATGTATTTTCTCTATCCGCGAACCCTAATCAGAACTGGGCTGCCCCCTTGCGGTCTCTTCTATGTCAAAGCTTCAATCAGCCTACAGTCCATGAGCCCCATCACCTTTTCTCTTCACTGTACAGCAAAAGGCAGCGAATAGTAAAACTCCGGACTTGTAACCTTCCCGCCTTCAAAACCTTTCGGATCTCTCGAGGGAACAAATGAAACCAAAGACGGACAAACACATAACCTACAAGATCAGGGGCCTCCCCCACGCTGTTCCTTTACAGAATTCAGGGGCACAGAGCCCGAGGAGCCCTGGTTGAAAAGTCTGGAACAATTGAGTTCTGCTTTGACCTCTAGAGTCGTGGCGGCCTGGCATCTGAGCTGGTAACGTGCACGGCGGGTTATGTAAGGAAAGGGCTGAAGGAGCCGCCCCAGCGGGAGCCCTGGAGAGGACACGGTGTTCTCGGCGGCAGTCCCCACCCTCTTCACCCAGCAGGGCAGGAGGCACCCAACTCGTAGGAGAAAGAGGAGGGTATGGTGAAACAGAGACCAGGAAATCACGAGGGTTGGGCCGCCGAGAAGGGTGAGGATACACAGTAGCACGCCTCCATTCTAACACACGTTGCAGACGCAAGTCGCTAAGGGTTCCACGTGCTCCACCCGTGAGCAGAGGCGCTCAAATAAGGGACAGAAGGGGACGCTCGCACGGAGCTCACGCCTCAGGTCCCACAACCAGTCTGCACACTAAAGCCAAGCGCTTCCGGCGCACCACCATCCTATTTAAGGTCACGAGTTCCGCCTCTTTCCTCCCCTCCCTTCTTTTCCACTCTTTTTCCATCCTCCTCCTTTTCTCATCACCGGGTCCTCTCCGCCAGCCGCATGTAGGGGCGGAGCACGGAATGCTCCCCTTCCAGCCAATCGTCACCTGAATGCCTCTCTATTGGCCGAGCCCCTATAAGCTGTAGCAAATGGGATATGAACTTTAGCAACTACAGTCACGTGCCACCGGCTAGATGACCAATGAGGGTGCGAGGTCTGTGTACGCAGGGGAAGGCACGTGCAGAGCTGCACGTGTTTGGGAGGGGGAAGGGGCGGGACCCAATGGCTGAGAGGCGGAGGTGGGGAGCTGAGACCCGTAGAGTGTGAGGAGCTGGAGACAGCCTGCGCTGAGTCGACCCACACAGGTGAGGAAAACCAAAGGACCGGCCACAGTGTGTGCGGGATCAGCCCCGGAGAGAGTGGGTTTAGGGACCTCTTGGTTTTCGGAGCGATCGTATCAGGTGGCAGAGGGACCCTAGAAGGTATGGAGCAGGGATCCTAATTGGAAAGAGTGGGGAGAGCCGGTGTGTGTGTGTTGGGAGGGTGGAGGTGGCCAGGGGTCTTTTTGGGAGGCGGTTCCTGCAAAGTCACGAGATGGGTTCCGGTGCCCGAGATCTAACGCGCGCTGGTGGCGCGACCTCAGGTAGAGAGGCTCTCTGCGGGATCAGGTGAACAATGGACCAGACTGGGGAAGTGTTAAGTCAGGTATTTACTCTGAAACGAGGGAAGAAGGGACGGAAGTCTGTCAGGCTAAGAGCTGCTTTGCGGACACCAGAGAGGCAGTCCAGGTTCCTAATGGAGGCGGGGGAGATGGCTTGTCTATTTTGTCTGAGACAGGTAATTTTGGGGAGGGAGGGAAGAGATATGATCATCCCGTACTGTGCACCCCAGTCTCCTAATGCATTTCCTAAGTCTCAGATGCTGGTTTCAAACTCCTTCGCTTTGCTCTTCAGTTGCAGGTCCGATCTTTGGGTACTCAAGGAGCTGCTCTCCAGCCCCTGCTTCCGAACCTATGGATTCTCCATCTAGCGTTTCTTCCTATTCTTCCTCCTCTCTCCCTTCCTCTTTTTCCACCTCCCCAGGGAACAGTGACTTTGGCTTCCCCTCCGATAATGAAGGGGAGGAAAAAGGGGCCCATGGCCCCAGGCCAGACACTGTTGGGCAGAGGGGAGGTTCTCGGCCCAGCCCGGGTCCTATTCGCTGCAGGCAACGACCCAAGGTTTCCAGTAACCAACTTACAGCATCGCACTCTGAACAGCGGGGCTTGGCTTCTCCTAAGGCGGGATCTGGGGTCAAAAGATCAAGAAGTCGTGAATTGGAGACCAGTCTAAACATCCACAGTTGTACCACAGAAGGGGACCTGCTCTTTGCTCAGAAGGTAAGAGAAAGCTGAGAAAAGAAGACACTACACACCCTGCTGATCGATAAGGACCCTGTGAGGATAGTATTGGCTCCCAGATTTAGAGCTGCAAGAAAAATCAGTACTAGTGTGGGCAATGCTTAGTCTTCTCATTGCTTTTGACCTGTTTTCCTGCAGTGTAAAGAGCTCCAGGGATTCATACGTCCTCTCACAGACCTACTGAATGGGCTGAAGATGGGTCGCTTTGAAAGAGGTAATTATTTGATTAGTTGCATTAATCTAAGCTAGGTTCTCTTTCTCAAAATGTTTTAAATGTGTATTACTTTTAAGTCTTCGTTTGGGTTCTGAATTATTCTGTTTTTTTTTTTCTTCTGTGACTTAATTTGTTTGGGTGAATCCATTTTATCCTCTTTCTGTCGTTTATCTGACTAAATTTTTGAATTCCAATCCTTGATGTCTTTCTTACTTCCTGAACCCAGGATTGAGCAGTTTTCAGCAGAGTGTGGCAATGGACAGGATCCAGCGTATCGTAGGTGTTTTGCAGAAGCCACAGATGGGGTAAGTTCTCTCGGTTCTTTCCTCAGTAATTCATAAAAAATGAGACATCTTCAATCCTGTCATGTTCCTTTTTTCACACTTAATTTTTTTACATGTCTTTTTCACAGAGAGCGTTATCTGGGAACCTTGCTGCAGGTAGAAGGAATGTTAAAAACTTGGTTTCCTCATGTAGCTGCCCGGAAGTCATCACGGGGGAGTAGCAGGCACCAGCGGACCAAGGTAAGAACTCGTAAACGTGAGGAAGAGGTGCAAGAATAACTAAGGAAATGAAGTATACATTTAGGGATGGGCTCTCTCTTCCATTTTCTTCTGGGCCTTTTAATTTTTTCAACAAGTTTCTTTTCAGGGAAGGGAAAGATAAAACTTCCTTTATTGTCTTGATTCCTAGACATTTTTTTGCTCTATCACTACAAAGAATTCCATGTGGCATCTTATCTGCTTTATCCATAGAGAGAATCTTTTTTTTTTTTTTTTTTAAAGATTTTATTTATTTATTTTTAGAGAGGGAAGGGAGGGGTGGAGAGAGAGAGAGAGAAACATCAATGTGCGGTTGCTGGGGGCCACGGCCTGCAACCTAAGCATGTGCCCTGACTGGGAATCGAACCTGCGATGCCTGGTTCGCAGCCCGCGCTCAATCCACTGAGCTACACCAGCCAGGGCGAGAGAATCTTTTTTACCCAGCCAAATGATTCATACAGGAAGATGCCTTAGCTTCCTTCTGCAAATTGTTTCTCCTCTACTGCTCCAAAAATGCTTCCCTTCTCCTTTTTACTACTGCCCAAGTATCCTTGTACCAGACCCTCTGGAAGCATGGGTTTATGGACTGGTCATCAGAAGTAAGAAATACATCACTGGGACCGACGAGGACAGCTGTAAAGCACCCGTAGGGGAGTGTTGGATAGAGCTTAGACCTAGTATGAGAGGGACCTATTTTCCAGGTCTTCATATAATAGGGTATTTAGGGGGCACTCAAATGATAGGGAGGAAAAAGTTTCCTACAGATAATAGACATTCCTTGTTTTCAATCAACCATAGTTATCACTCTGAGAATAATTGCCTTAAAAATAAGCAGGAGCCCTGGCCAGGTGGCTAAGTTGGTTGGAGTGTCATCCCACTACACAAAGGATTGCTGGTTCAACCCCTAGTCAGGGCACATTCAGGAGTCAGTCAGTGAATGCCTCAGTAAGTGGAACAACAGATCAGGGTTTCTGTCTCTCTCACACAAATAAATTTTTTTTAAAAAATTAATGGTTTAAAAAAAAAAAGCAGGAGGAGCAATGGCAAGGCCGCTCCCCAGTCAGGGCACGTGCAAGAATCAGCCAGTGAACGCACAGGTGATTGGAAAAACAAATTGATGTTTCTCTCTCTCTTCCTTCCTTCCTCTCTAAAATCTATTTTTTTATTTTAAATAATGATTAAAAATAAGCAGGAAGAATAGAATGAAACCTTACCATTTGTGACAGCATAGATGGACTTACAGAGTATTATGCTGAGTAAAATAAGTCAGTCAGAGAAAGACAAATATGATATGATTTCACTTATATGTGGATTCTAAAGAACAAAATAAACGAGCAAACAAAACAGAAGTAGGCTCATAGATAAAGAGAACTGACTAATGGTTGCCAAAGGGGAGAGGGTTGGAGGACTAGATGGAAAAACGTGAAGGGATTAAGATGTACACGTTGGGTTTATGAAATAGTCATGGGAATATAAAGTACAGCATAGGGAACATAGTCAATAGTATTGTAACAGCTATGTATGGTGCCAGGTGGGTACTGGAAATACAGGGGGGACCACTTTGTAAAGTAAGATTGTCTAACCATTATTTTGTGCACCTGAAACTAGTACAAAATAGTATTGAATGTAAACTGTAATTAAAACATAAAATTAAAAAATAAGCATGAGGATCTTGCCTGCATATTAATTTGTACTTTGTAAGGCATTCAACATAGGAAATTGAATTTAAAATACAGAAATTGGAAAAGGATTCCAAGTAAAAAAAATTCTAAAATGAATTATAAGTAGTAAGAACCCATAAGACTGTTTTGTTTTGTATATGTCTTAATATCCAGTGCCCAACATAGCGTGTGGCACATAGTGGGTCTTCAAGTATTTGTTGAATAAATGAAAATATAATTTGGTTACTAAAACTTTTACTTAGTTATGATCTGGCAGGAAATTATCTGTTGCACAAAACAAGGTATGTTTTCTTTGCAAACAGAGTTCCCAAGAAAAGCAAAGGTCAAGCAATGAGTAGAGTTAATCTGAAAGCTTTCTTATAATTTTTTTTCTCTTTTCTTCCCCTCCCTAGCATTTTCTGGGCCACCACAGTTATCAAGCTGCTTCCTCTCCTGCATGTCCCATGGAAAAGATGGACCAGATGCAGCTAGGACACTTAGTATTGAAACCAAAGCAGCCTTGGCATCTCACTGAACTGCCACCTATGAACCTCACTTGGATCCACACCACTCCAATTTGCAACCCCCCTCTCAGTTCCCCAGGTACCATCTCCTTTCACCATGGTCCTTCAGGCACTGGAACCAGCATTGGTGTCATCCTTTTCCTCCAGCAGAGAGAGCAGCCCTTCACCTACTCAGCCCCAACCACTCCAGTTCCCCCTACTACAGCATCTCCCGGCATCCCTGGTTATCCTAAGAAACTATGTGGAGAGGGACCTCGTTGCCACAGCTTACCAGTAACTCTGCCATCAGAGTGGAGCCATACCCTGTCCCCTCGTGATCTACCCGGCGTGGCCAGAGAGATAACTGTGGGACACCTAGAGCAGATGAAAAGCCATCCTCCAGTTGCTCCTGATGTCCATCCTCTCAACCCCTAGTCCAGGACTTGAGCCTGTGGTTTCTAATTTGTATAAATATATGTCCATATGTATGTATGTATGTGTGTGTATTTTACTTTTAATGTGTGCATTTGTGTTAAGGGAAGAGAAATCCTTTCTGATTAAAGAAATTTTATACTTAAACAGTGTACTGATTGGGAGAAAATTGAAACCTGTTTCAAATACCTACATTTATCCTCTAAACTGTAGAACAGAAGAAAGGGGGTGGGAAGGTTTGTGAAACTGAGCTCCACCAAGTTAGAAGTCTGGATGGGACAACAGAAGTCCTGTGGGAGAGGAAGAGGGACTCTGCTGCCGTCTTCCTAGGAAATGTCCTTGAGACAGTTAGGGAGCTCAGAGTTGGCTTTGTTTTTGTCATTCAGGCTCAGAGACTAGTACATTTCCCTTTGTGTCTCACTGGTGTAGTCATCCAGTTGGCCCAGACTAGCAGGTTCTTCTGCTTCAAGATAGCTCTTCACCTTAATGGGAACTGTTGATGCTTGTGGATAAGTGCATATATAATCTGCCAGAGGTGGGACCCAAGAGCCAGAACAGGCACTGTGGTTGCCAGTTTTGAAGAGGAAGGGGTGCCCTAGAACTGTTAGAATGGGGAGTCCCCTCACACTCTGGGCCTCATCCTTAATCAAAAAGCTGCAGCTACTAAATTGTTATTATATTACCATATTTAT
Source organism: Tonatia bakeri (assembly GCA_004024845.1). Classification (NCBI taxonomy): domain Eukaryota; kingdom Metazoa; phylum Chordata; class Mammalia; order Chiroptera; family Phyllostomidae; genus Tonatia; species Tonatia bakeri. The sequence goes on from PVIA01002597.1 coordinate 69,849, forward strand.
TATTACATTATTTATTACAAGTGTCAGCCTACTGTTGCCCACCCCTGTATCTTGGAGTAAGGAAGAGTACCTAACCACTGGTAGCGGGTGGCAAAAATTAAGCCTGTGAATTCCTTCCCGTATAATACTCTGTGATTTGTCTAACTCTCCACCAAAACCATATCCTCCCCCACTGTAAGTGTTGGCAGTATATGAGGGTATGCACTCATTTTATCGTTTATTGGCTAGCGAGCATGTTTCTCACAGCTAGTTACATGTCTTTCCCCTGTGTTTCAAGTCCTCTGTTCTCACCAAATAATTGTTTCCTTTGATTTCAGAGAACATGACCTCCTTTTTAAGGCAAACCTCTCCATTTGTGCTTTTGGTTACTCTCACTTCTGCTATATCACTTACCCCCTCTTCCTCCTATAACTTCAATTTATCATCAAATTATTTATTATTTATTTAATCCATGAGTTTCATCAGGTGACCCCTTCTGGAAAACCTCACTTGAGCCTGATTGCCCTCTCATGTTTTGACTCCATGATTCTTGACATAGTAGTCTAATTGTACTCCTTCTGACTCTTTTTTACCCCTCAGTCCTTGTGCAGTCTGTCCTCCACTGTCACTCTACTATACCTTCCCAAGTCACTAATGAGCACACAGAATCGGAGTATTACAGTGTAGCTACCACCCAGTCAATAGTGAGGTCCAGGACACCTTTACAAGGGCGATGTTCGTGCTGTCTGTATCACTTGACACTCCTGACGCTGCCTACTGAAACTTCCTCCCTTGGATCCCATGACAGCGCGCTAGCCCAATTCTCCTCTTACCTGCCTGGCAACAACTTCGTAAACTCTTAATGAGCCCCACTTCTGCCCACTCCAGAGTGTGGGTGTTCCCCCAGGCTCATAGGTTGACTCTTGTTTTTTTAGAGAGAGGGGAAGGGAAGGAGAAAGAGGAAGAGAAACATCATGTGTGGTTGCCTCTCATGTGGCCCCCTCTAGGGATCTGGCCTGCAAACCAGGCATGTGGCCTGACTGGGAATCGAACCGGTAACCCTTTGGTTTGCAGTCCACACTCAACCCACTGAGCTACACCAGCCAGAGCTATTGCCTCAGTTTTAGAAGACTGCAAAAACTTCATCTCCTGTCACAATCTTTCCCCTGAGATGGCATACTGAATGTCTACATTCCTGCTGGAGGGTTCTATTTACATATCACTAACACTTAAAACTTACTGAAAATTTCAGCATTTTAGAGCCAAGAGGTATCTTTTGTATCTGATCCAACTTCATTTTATAGATGAGAAAACTTAGGTGTCTCATGCAAGAACACAACGTGTGGTACAGAATGGGTTGGTTTATAGTCTGGTGCTTTTTTTCGGTGCTCACCAGTCAAAATCATCATCTTTCTTTTAAAGGTGTTCTGTTCTGCCTTTTTACATTCTCTTTTTCTTCAGTTAATGCCACCTATGGTACCATAATTTTCCAGATAACTAGACTTAAAATTTGGTGTCACTCAGGCACCAAACCCTTTGCATTCTGTATTTGGAATATCTCTTAAAATTCATTTCTTCACATTCATTCCATTGTTGCCTCTCTGTTCTGAACTTTGACTAGTCTTCCTTACCTTGATCCTCTTCTCACTGATGACCAGAAAAATTTTCCCAGAGCAGTGCTGTGCATGTCATTCCCTATTCAAATCTAATGGCTCGCCGGCGCGCGGAGATAAAAATCCAAAACCTTCCATCAAGATCCCTATTTCTCCATCTGCTCCCCTGCATGATCCCTCTGTTCCAGTTTTCTTATTTGTTCCTGAAAACGTTAAGGCTTCTTGCCTCTGCACTTACGTTCACGCCGTTCACTTTGCCCAGTCTTTCCTTGTTCTGTCAACTAATCTCTACTGTTCTCTGACTCAAGTTCTTCTTCCAGTTATTCTCTCCATTAAACATGACACATGTGGGCTCAGGCTTCGGCCTGTAAATGAGATCATGTACATAAAAGAACTAGTACAAGGTATGGTATATAGTAGGTTCTCAAAAATCTTACTTTTCCCCTCCTTTATTTCAAGGTATCTTTTATCCCATTTGATTCCCATGCGAAAATTTGTGTGATTGAGGGCAGATATTAGTTCCATTCTACAGATTAGGAAATAGACTGGTAGTTTAAGTCAGGGATCAGCAAGACTCAGATGGTAAATACTTTAGGCATTGTGGGCCATGCATCTCCATTACAACCATCCAACTCTGCCACGGTAGCCCAAAGCAGCCATGCATAATACATAAACAAATGAACACAGCTGTATCCCAATAAAGTTTATTTACAAAAACAATGGTGGAGTTGGATTTGACTTGTGGGCAGTAATTTGCAGACTACTGGTTCAAGTAACTTGTTCGAGATCATATGCCTGAAATCAGAATTTGGATAGGCCCCAGATCTCCTGACTTCTAATCCAGTGCTTTGTCACCACATTATGCTGTAGCCTATATAACTTATTTTTCATTTATCTTTTATGTCTACATATTGACTTTTGATGATCCAAGAGGCCCTGTATGGTATCAACAGTACCCCACACAGAGCAGGCATTCAATAAGACTTTGTTGCTAAGCATAACGATGTCCCAGTCTAGCTCTATTATGGTATTTTGACCCTGGCTTACTCTGAAGTAATTAGTAAAACATTATGGTGTGTGCCACACGCCGGTTTTAGAGGAGGTTCTCAAAGAACCTTGTTGCACAAGTGCCTGGTTAGGACCTGCTTTCTTCTTTTGAGCCGTTCCTTACTATTTTCCAGTAGCCACTGGATCTGAACTTCTGTGAATAACCATAAATGGATATGCAGAAGTGACATAGGAATTAAAGGAAAGCTGTTTCCATAGTGAGAAAGAAAAAAAAATATTTCTCTAGGTCTCACTAGGAAGCCAAATGACATTAAAGAGTCTTCCATTTTAAACCCTGCAGGTGTTTCCCAGTTCTTTATTTAGTGACGCAGCTGAAAGATGATGTTATAGGAAACTCATGGTATGTGCATTTTGCTTCTTTTCCTTAATTTTTAGACAGATGAGGGGTGTGACGCTGTTTTTCATCCGGAGAGCAGACCTCAAAGAATCCGTGTTCTTTGCGACGAGAAAACAGGAAGCATGCTCAGGGAGTCTCGCCTATGTCTTTCATTTCCCTTCCAAAAAAAGAAATGGCTTAAATATCTATTAAAGACTTAATAGGATTAAGGGGTACAAAATCGGGCTGATCTCCGAAGCCTTAGGACATCGTCCCCCTCAGAAGGCGAGGAAGTTGTTTGCAGGGGATTGAAGGCAACGAGTATTTTGCTTTGTCAGGTGTAGAGTCTGCGGGGGTCGGGTAGGGACCGCTGGAGAGGCGGTCAACCCGGGCCAGAAAGGACGTTGCCATGGTTTCCGCGTTGGTACCCCCCCCCCCACGCTTCAGCCTAGGTTTCTTTGCGTGGCGAGAGGATTACGTATTTCCGCTTCCGGTTGCGAGCTGGCTAGGCGCTGTTGGGGTCCGGTGGGCGCCGGGTGAGGAATGCGTGCTGGGGGTGGGGAAAGGAAGGCCGGTACAGCGGGAGGGCACTTTTGCGCGCAGTTGTCCCCTTTCCTAAAGCCGGAGAGAGACTCGGTTCCCAACTCCCACCCCAGCCCTCCTGGAGCTGTGAACGGTCGTGGGTGGAGGGGGCTCTGCGGCGCGTCCCGATCCTCTCGTGCTCGTCCACGTCAGTCCCCGTGGTGACAGCCTGCTACCACCTCTTTGTTTCCCTGTGGCAGAGCTCATATGGGCAAAAAGAACGAGGGAGTCTTGGTAACGATTGGCGTGTGATGTGAAGGCTCTGAGAACTTGCACGTGCCTGTCTTATTGAGCACGTTGCATATCCAGACACTGAATAAGCCATGCGATAGAGTGTATATTCTGTTGTATGTTTTGTTTTGTTTTGTTGACCCGGTCTCTATATTTTCTTTTCCTTTTCTCCGTCATTCTTTAGGTCCTACGGAGTGAAGACTTAATTCCAAGTCATGGCAAAACATCTGAAGTTCATTGCCAGGACTGTGATGGTGCAGGAAGGGAACGTGGATGGTGCATACAGGACCCTAAATAGGTAACTGTTCAGGGACCAGAATCATGCTCAAGTCAGCTCTCTTGAGAACTGTGGTGGTTCTCTCCCCTCCCCTGTCATGCGTTGTTCTAACCAGTGCCAGCCCAGGTGTGCATAGTCTTGGAACTTCTCAGCCCCTCAGTTTACTGTCTTCGAAATGAAGTTCTCCTCAGAAACCTAACTGTGTGAAGCTTATTCATCAGCTGTCATTCCTTTGATGATGAACCTGAATTCTATCCCAGACCTCAAATACAGCCAAAGGGAAAATCAAGTTGTAAAGTTGCCAAGGAAGCAGGAACATAGCACATGATGCATAGAAAGCTGACGGAGGGATTGGTGTGGGACAAACCTAATGGAGAAGACAATTCAGATTTGGAATCTTGGAGAAGCAAGCAGGAGATGAAAAGCATTATAGGTTTAGAGGAAGGTTACTCGCACAAGCAGAAACGTAGAGATGGAAGTGTACTTACTGGCTGGAGTGGAGGCGCTGCACTGAAGTGTTCTGAATGCTATAGACTAAGAGATTTGAATGACTCTGCTGAAGAATGCCTTACTACTCCTGTTTCTTAAGCATACCTTATACATGATTTTCTCCCTCCAGCATGAAGCAGAGTTTGGAGAAACAAATGCTTGTTGAGTTGAATTATCAAAGAATTGATGAAAGAGATTTTGAGAGATTATATGAGGTGGCCCTCAACCTTAAGGCCAGTGAGGTGGTAGCTTTATTTCACAAGTAAAGGAGGTCTGGGAAGGTAAGATTATATTTCTTGGTCACACAGTTATTGAATGATGAAGAGGAGTGTAAAACACATATTTCTAGTACAATGTTCTTTGCTCTGTGTTACGAGATTATTTACTAGTTTCTCTGGAAATGGAGATACCTATGGCAGTTATTTTCCAATTAGGAACCCTCACTTGACTGGGTTTAAATATCAGTGGGGTTCTTGGGGACTGAGAGGGTAAATGAAAGAGAACCTAGTTCTTAGCAATGCGAAGAGTTCTGGGTGTGATTGGCTGGATGGCAGAAAACCACAGTACATGAGGGTAAAGACATTGTCAGGAGCTGTATAAATGAAAAGCAGTTGCTGGCTGAGGATGGTTTGTGTGTCTTTTACAATGATTTGGTGTTGAGTCAGCCCCATTTCCTCATTTAGTGTCTGTGCGTGCCAGTCATATCCTTGCGCAGAAACAGTGCCCTCTGTGTTACCATTTGTGTTGAAAGTAAAAATAATCAGTTACCTACCCTACCCAGTGGTAAGATACCCTGTTTCATTTCTTTCTGTTGCTGCTTATTCCCACCTCTCCTATTTCATTCCTTCTAGTGGCATGTCTGGAAGAGGGTTGTAGTGTCTCATGACCTTTTTCTGCCCGTAATTGAAAGCACAAAATGAAATGTCTTACAGACTCTATGAATTAGCTAATGAGATGAAATGCTAAATTTGGGGAAAGGAAGTCTTGCAGATTACTCCACCCTTTTTCTGACCTCTCTCTGTAAGTCCTTTTCTGTGTGATATATATATATATATTTTTTTTTTTTATTTAAATGAATGTTCAAGTACAGTTTTCTCCCCCTTACTCCCAATCAAGCCCTCCCACCCCCCCTCTGTGTGATATATTTTGATGGGCCTTCTAGTCGGGAGGATTGAGATGTTTGTATTGTTATGGAGGAATGCCAAAGGGGAGCTGTTACTTATGGTAAAACGGATTTCAAAGTCTCAACTGTAGCATCCTTCACGTCCTCTATTCCTAAAGTGCAGATAATGCAAAAGCAAGATGTTTGTTTTTAGGAAATTAGTTACTTTGACAAAAGGCAGAAACAATTTGTGTTGCAATGTTATTGTACTTATCACACCATTTCTTAAAATCAAGAAAGTAGCTACAACTTGAATACATTTGGCCAAGCCACAGCCTGAAAATAGTTTTTTCACATAAATGAGGTTAAGAGCACAGACACTGAAGCCGACTACCTGGTTCAGATCCTAGCTCTGCCACTTGCTAGCTTCGTGATCTATGGTAAGCTACTTAATGTCTCTCTGCCTCAGTTTTGTCATCTGTAAAGTGGAACTTTATGGTACCCTCATAGGGTTGATGTGAGGATTCATTTGTTATAATTAAAGTGCTTAGAACAGTGCTTGCCACATAATAGGCATTATGTGTTAGCTATTATCATAATTTGGAAGCTATTTTAAGGAAGGTTTTACCTATTTGGTTTTGCTTTGTGGGCAATTTATTTATTTTGAAAATTGAGAGTTCGCTGTAGCGGTTTTTCTCTGTCTTGATTGGTCATCAGGTTATGCTCAAGGTGGCCTAGAGATGAGAAAATTAGAAAATGATTAAGCTTTATTTTGTCATGAGGATTTAGTTTGTTGGTGGTATTAAATGGCTTTTTTTATAGACAGTGATAACTTTTCAACCAAGGCTCCTCCTGTTTATTCTGTTGCTAATCTCATTTTAAAGTAACAGTATTTATTTCCTCTGTGTGCACTGCTCTCTCATCCCCCATTTCCACTCAACTAATTTAAAACCTGGAACACAATGTATTTCTAATTTCCTGCCTGGAGGGGTGACAGGGTTTTGCTTTTTCTGTTTTCTTTTTTCTTTTATCTAAAAATCCTTTCTGATCCTAGGTGGGTGGTAGATGAGGGATGAATGAATGAAAGAGAGAGAGAAAAAGAAAATACCTTGTGCCGTCTGGCCTGGCCTGGCACTATCTCAGGTCTTGTTCTTGGGCCCTTTCCAAGTACCTCTAAACTTCTTCTTTTGTCCTTTCTCCTTTTTGTGGCACTGCAGCCCCATACTTCTTTTAAGGGTCTGTTGTAGTCAGAAACAGCAGGAGACTGGTCACTGTGACACCATATGGTTTTCAACCTGGGCTGCCAATTAGAATAACCTGGGAACCCTTTTAAAAAATTCACGTTGCCAGGGCCCAACCTCAGACTAAATTAGAGTCTCTGGATGGCAGCATCTGACCAGCAGCATTTTTTAAAATGCCCACATCAGCCAGGGTTGTGATAGACGTAAGGATGGACACCCGTGCTTTTCCATTTGTACATCATCTGCATTTACCAAGGTATCTGGCACATAGAAGGCTCTCAATAACTATTTTCTTAATGAATGTGAATGTTCCTCTTATCTCTCAGTCTTTTACTTTAGTGTTTGTCAAACTTTTCCACTGAAGTATCCTTAACAGCAGAGTTAAGGAACCACAGGCATACCTTGTTTTATTGCACTTCACTTTATTTATTTATAGGTGTTTTTTTTTTTTAAACAAATGAAGGCGAGATCTCCCCCCCCCCCCGCCCAGCAAAAAGATTATAACTGGCTTTATTGCGATACTTGCTTTATTGTAGTGGTCTGGAACCGAACCTGCAGTATCTCCAATATGCCTGTATGGGGCTGGGGGTGGGGTTCTGCCAGCACTAGCAGACAACGGGGAATGTCTTTGAAAAGTCTCTCTTTCTCGCTCTCTCTCCATTTCTCTCTCCCTCTCTTTTTTAAATAAAATTTTAGGTGATTTTTTAAAAATCTGTTACCATTACATCTCTTTTAGGGCTAGCACCCTCACCCCCACTCAAGTTAAAATTGATGCTCCAGGTAGATGCACCAAATTTATTCAGAGACTTTTGTCTCCATAGTTAAGTACCCTCAGCACTCTGTCAGGTCTAAGAAACCTGGCATTACTTTTTCTTCACTTCAGGGATTAAAATACCAATGTAGTAATAGGTTTGGGGAAAACTAGTTTACAATGCTTAAAATGAAATGATCAGAAAGAAGTGGAGTGGTTAGACAGAAAAATAAATGAAGAGATTGAAGCCTCAGAGACTCAGGCCCTGAGGTGTGATGATCTCTTTTAGGCTTCCTTATGTATTTGGAAAAGTCGAACTTTGTGACTGGGATTATCTAGGGGAAGCAGTGCAAGAAGGCTGTGTGGTTGGAAGGAGCCAGCTTTGGGCAAGTATTGTGGCAGTGATTTTTATTATCTATGGGGAGGAAAGTTACTTTGTTGATTTGGATTTTAGGAAACTGCTTTTCTATTCCTTTTTATCGTGGAGTGTTAGATATATATATATCCCCATACATTTTTTTTAGCCTCAGGAAATAAAGTGGTATTTTAATATATATTATTTTGCTCTTAGAATAATTTTCTAGGCAAGGACTTTTACACATGCAGATGTGGGTAAGCTGGTTCTGGTGTGTCCCAGTCTTCTGTCAGACACAACATTTTCTGATGCATTCTTCTTCATTTGTTTTTCTCTGCTTTTCTTTAACGTCCTCTCTCCGGCCACCTTTTCTGTATATATCTATTACACACCAGGCTTCTCCTTATCTCTCTCAGCTTTCTGATAGTTGGTAGTTTAAAAATAAGTTACACATTTTGAGGTCTAATTACAACAGTAGATAGAGAGCAAATGAGAGGACAGAGAGGTGGTTAAAACTTTGGCATGTTTGGCGGGCAGAGGCAGTCTTACAAAGGAATCAGCCTATGTGTCTGCCCAGTGAGATCACTGCAAAATGTTTGTTATATAAGCAAGGGCCCTGATTGGTGCCCTGGGATGAGGAGATAGAGAGTGAGGGTTGCTAGGAAGCCCTGCGTGATTGGCTGGCCCCAAGCAAGGAAAGGCAAGCACACTGGATGCGTGCCTAAATGACCCCTTTTATTTCTGGTAGGCGAGCCTCTGGTCCTGACATAGGCTAACTACACTGACATGTGAGTCTGCCACCTCCAGCCTCCCCCAGCTCCTTTTACATAATCTGTTGAATTTCATTGAAACTGGCAGCTGATTTCTCCTTCAGTGTTATGTTGCCAGGCACCTGAACTCAAGGTTGATTTGTTTACGCTAAAGCTCTTGGTCTTTCAGTTCTTGAACTACCTTTGGAAGCAGAAACATCATTAATTAATATCCTCTGCTTTTACTTCATGGGTTCTATAAAGCTCTTCCTGTATCCTTTTCATTAGACATGAGTTGAGTAGATGCCTCTACAGTAGGAACTGTGGAGCATTTAAAGATGATCTGTGCTTTGTAGGATAACTAGAAAGTGCAGAGTAGAGGAGGGAATCCCCACCTGGAATCTTGGAATTTATTTGGTCTGTGTTTAGGAACTAGTTAGAACCATCCAGGGAACACCATTAGCAGCCTCATAATTACATTGGGGGTCACCGATCTTTTCGTTCTTTCCCCTCCTCCATTCTTTTATTCTTCTGTTACTTCTTTCTTGCCTTTTTTTTTTTGCGTGTGCCTCATGACACAAGTGCTTGCTGGTAAGATGATCACTTCTGTTTCAAACCCCTTTTGAAACTCCAGTCGGATACCTGAGTATGTGTCTAAACTCCCTCCTCCCTTTGCAGTTTTCTTCATCTTGCTTTCAGATTGTCTGTCGTTCCAGGAGGACCCCCTTCCTAGGTGAAGTCATGTCCAGGGGACCTCTGTTCCTTTTATCATCTATTCTCAACTTCAGTCAGTCTCCTTGCCCTTTTTATATTACATATCCAGTTTTTTTCTTTTAGAGACTTTTTTCTGTTTTTTTTCCCCTCTAATATATAGTATCTAGACCAAAAAGTGGATTTTATTGAACAGCAGTAAAAGAGGTCTAGAGAGAAGTAAATGCTTAGATGTCTAGATCATTCCTTCTCCTGACTGTGCCCTGTCCTCTTGTATTCCATCTCTTTCCTCTGATGAAGGAGTCTCGCCCAGCTCTTTTCCCCCTCATTGTCTGCTTTGCCCACAGGCACTCCTGTCATTCAATTCCGGAACCTCAGTGGATTTCGTTCAAGAAGCAGAAACCATTGTGGAGCACAGCGCTAAAAGTCCTGATTTCTACTTCTAGCTCCATTGTGTGGTCTTGGGCAGGTCAGCCTCCCTGAATGTCAGTTTCCTAATCTGTAAATAGATGAGGTTACCTGCTTGATCAGTTTGGTAGGATTATAATTAGGATCATGGATGTGAAAAACCCTATCTAAAATCTAATGTGCCATCTTACCAAAGGTAATATCAAGGCTTTCTGAGCCATTATTCCCAAGAACTGTTGTCTGTTATAAAGTCACTGAATCCCTTGAGCTGTGGGCATTTGTCAGTCACCTAGGGGACTCATTTTTATCATATATTTACTGATGAAGGCTTAATCTCTAACCTTAAGAAGCACATGACCCAGTAAGGGAGGTTAAAAAAAAAAAAACCATGGTTAAATATATATTGTCTGATTAATACTTTAAAAGAGGCCTTAACAGTGTGCTACGACGTTGGATCTCCCGGGACTGTCAGTGGCACCTTGGAGTTTGTTACAAATGCCCACTGCTGGACTCCACCTGAGACCTGTGGAATCAGCAACTGGAGGTGGTCTGTGTTTTAACAAGTCTTCCTTTGCTACATGGTAATGATTAAGAACCACTGTGCTTTGGCACAGAGGGAAGGAGTGATAATTTTCACCTAGAGCAGTTTATAGACATTACTGATTTGGGCCTTTGAAGTATAAATAGGATTTCATAAAACAGAAAAATAAAGGAATGATATTCCAAATAAAGAGAACATCTTGAGCAAAGGTAGAAAGTAGATACGCAGTACACTTGGAGAGCTGCACCCAGTTCAGTGTGACTAGGGCATAGGCTTTATAGGGCAAGTTATTAAAGATGAAGCTAGAGAAATAGGGTGCAGCTCAATTGCTTAGCGCTTCAGGCTTACACTAGTGGTTCTCAGATTTAGCTGCACATTGGAATCCCCATGTTCCTCTCCCCTTGTGATTTAATTTATCTGGAGAGTGACCTAGGGGGTGGAATTTTTAAAAGATCCCCAGGTGACTGTAATGTGCAGATAAGATTAGGAACCACTGGCTTAGACTATTTCGTGTATTGGAAAAGATTTTTTAGCATCAGAGTGACATGATCCAGTTTATGTTTCAGGACAATAATTGGTGTAAGGAAGGAGAATGGAAATAGGGCAACCTACTTACCCTTCACAGCTCACATAAGTTTAGGGAGCCTTCATAGCCACCTTCTCGTCCTCAAGTCCAGTCTAAGTGATTCTCCTGTGTGCTTCTGTGGCAGTGTTTCCCTCACCTTTGCACTTATCACCCTCTTGTAATTCTTGTATAATTGTCTTCTCTACTAGACCTCAGGTAGGGAACCATGTCTAAGTTTTTCTCTTTAGCATTTAACACAGTGTCTGGTCTCCAGAGTTGGGATTTAATAAGTACTTTTTGATTAAATGACCAGTTAGATGATTATTTCAGTACTCCAGGTAAAAGGTGATAAGTACCATAATTAGAACTATGGCCACAGGAAAGGAGAAAAGGACAAGATCTAAACTATTTCAAGATATAAAATGTATAGGATATGGTAGCTGTGGATGTAGGAGGTGAAGGAGAACTCCTAGTCCAGGAACATACTGAGATTTTTAACTTGAGTAACCAGTGAAACAATTAACAGAGTATAGAGGAGGAGGAGTAGGTTTTAGGAGGAGACAATTTGTTTTTTTGGCATGTGGAAATAATCTAGCTCTCAGGTAAGACTGGGGTTAGAGATAGAGATTAGGAGTAGTGCTGGATCAGTTCTCGGTTGTGGCTCTACATTAGAATTATTTGGAGGTCTCTTACATTTCCAGTGCATGATCCCACTCTAGATGCATCAGTCCGAATCTCTGGTGAATGGGGCCTAGGCATCAGTACCTTTTAAAAACCATGTGTGGGGTGGTTGTATTGTGCATCATGGTTTAGGCTCACTGGCGGAGGGTAAGAAGATCACATATAACCAGAAACGAAATAGTTTATAGTCAAAATCTGAAGGGGTGCCAATATTTAAGGGTAAATTGAAGAAGAAAGCCAGCAAAGGAGACCCTTTATGGGCCAAATACTGAGTCTTTTGGTATTTAGTGACTTCTCTGTTGTAAGACTAGTGTTGGGTCCACATGACTTCTGGGCATGACAGTTTCCAACAGAACCCAAATTACCTGCTTCTCCTGCTTCTGGGAGTTCACGGCAATTCCCTACACTCTCATTTCTCTGCCACTAGAACCTGGACAAGCTGATTTATACAAATATGATTCTCTAGTATCCTACAAATCATTCTCAACATTAAATAGCAGGAGGCTGGGAGGGATCCTAGAGGTACAGTGGTTCCCATGTCTATTCACATTTGTAATTTACCCAAAGCTCAAATCTTTTCAAGTTCATGTTCAATCTGTTGTTGTTATCTTGGGCTTTGTAATGTAATGTAGAAGCAATAAATAGGGTTTCCTACTAGGCAGAAGTAGCTGGTGGCTTCTCTATATAGCTTCTTCCTGTGTGCCCTTCTTCCAATTATAATAGCTACGTCTCAACCTCCTTATTTCCATTTGTGTTTGTGACTTGTTACATGTAATGAAAGGGCAGGAAAAGCAGGAATGGGGCCATGTAAACAATGCCAGGAATGGAGGGCAGCAGCAGCAGGTGCCTCCAATCCTCAGGGTCAACTGATGATGGGTTGAGAAGGAGAGACAAATTACACATTGGAGCCAGAGCTCTTAAGAGTCCAGGGATTAGATAAATTATAAAATAAGCCCCATGTCTTCCTGGCTCAGTAAAAACAAAGAGATGAGCCCTGGCTGGTGTGGCTCAGTGGATTGAGAGTCAGCCTGCAAACTGAAAGGTCACCAGTTTGACTCCCAGTCAGGACCAATGCCTGGGTTGCAGACCAGGTCCCTGGATGGGGGCATGCAAGAGGCAATTGATGTTTCTCTCACACATTGCTATTTCTCTCCCTCTCTTTCTCATTCCTTTCTCTTCTCTCTAAAAAAATAAGTAAAATCTTAAAAACAAAACAAAGAGGTGAATTTGAGTTAGGTGTGTTATAAACGCAACAGGTGAAGCTGGATTTCAAGGAACTGGCAGGGGGTTAGGGAGACAGAAAAAAAACAGATTGAGCTGTTTTATGGACACTTAAAGATTAATAAAATGTGGTTTCTGCCTTTGGGGATTTTCAGTCTAATGAGGGAAATGTTTGTGTAAGTAACTAATGCAAGAGCAGAATGAAATAATTGTTGAGTAGGTCTATAATAAAGTAAATGGTTTCCTCTAATTAAAGAAGATGAGAAGGCTTTGTGGAGAGGTAACATCTGGGTTTGGCATGAAAAAGATGAAAATTTCTGTCAGAAGGCTGGCAGCGGGGGGTCAAAGGTGGCATTCTAGGCACAGGGAGCAGCATGAGTACAGACTTGGTGTTGAAGCGTGTTCAGGGCGTGTTCAGTAGTGGGTGGGAGCATGCGGAACACGGAAAAATGATGGGTGAGGCTGTTACTTTAATGTTCCCTTTTGTGTCATAGATGTGATGAGGGTCTCTTCTTTCCCTGTATTAAGTAGACCCAGAGATTTCTCAGACCTACTGGCTTTAGCTATATCAATTTTTAAACACAGTAATCATGGAACTATATTCCCACTAAGTATCAAGTAGGCATCACCCTCACTGATTTTCTTTTATTGCTACTACAATGACTCATCCTGTGTGGAGACTCTGAAATGACCCCTTGGTTGAGAATCACTGCCACCAGTAGCCACTGTTCTTATGGGACTGTCATATATCCCTCAGGCATGCTATGGTAGAAAAAAGGTTGAGAACACAGCCTCAACAATAAATTCCCCAAGAGCAAGGACCACTCAATTAACTGCTCTTTACTCCCCCAAATTCTTTTTTAGGGCCTCTATAAGTAGGCAGTTAATGCTGTGTTGCCACCACATCACATCAGTTGTTTGGTCAGTTGACTTCTGGCCGTCTCTAAAATTGGAAAGGAATAATAATGAGCCCAAGCTCCTAACTTCATTACCTGCCTTCATACAGAATCCTCACCATGGACGGGCTCATTGAGGACATCAAGCGGCGCCGGTACTACGAGAAGCCCTGCCGCCGCCGACAGAGGGAAAGCTATGAAACCTGCCGGAGGATCTACAACATGGAAATGACTCGCAAGATCAACTTCCTGATGCGAAGGAATCGGCCGGATCCATGGCAGGGCTGCTGAGGCCTGTGGGTAGTGGGTCCAGTAGGAAAACCTCTATCCAGTCGCGTCTCCAAGTCTTTCTTTCTGCAACCCCATTTTCTCTTGCCATTTCTTGCAATAAAACTCAATCACATATTTATAAGAAGGCCTGTGTGTGTAGAAACAATCCCACTGGTCAGCAATGGACCTTCTCTTTTATTAAGTGAAAGAGAAACTGGATCAAAAGTGGTCTAGGAGTAGAATGGTGGTTGCCAAAGGCTGGCTGGGAGGGGGCAATGAAGAATTATTGATTAATGGGGACAGAGTTCGAATTTGGGAAGATGAAACAGTTCCGGAGACAGGTGGTGGTTGCATAGTTGCATAACAGTGTGAATGTATAAAGCCACTGAATTGTACACTTAGATGGTTAAATGGTAGATTTTATGTCACAGGTGGCAAACACAAGGCCTGCGGGCCGAATCCGGCCCTCCACCTTGTTTTATCCAGCCCAGCACCTTGGCAGTGCCAAGCCTGTTGCCTCTCGTTAAGGAGTAATTACATTTATGCAGTCCTAAAATTACTTTTGGCCCTTTGAAGGCAACCTCGAGGCTGATGTGGTCACCCGGGAAAATGAGTTTGACACCCCTGTTTTATGTATATTTTACTATAATACATTTTTTTAAGTAGTCTAGGAGAAATGAGGAAATTTTAAAAAATGTAGTGGAATATATTTACCATTTCCTACCCAATTGTTATGAAACACAAAACAAGATCTTAATCTGTTACCCCTTTGCTGAACTGCCCCCCGACTGTTGGGTAAAAGAAGGAAAGGAAAGATGTATGTGTTTGGAATGAATTCTGCTTCTGAGACTCCCATCAAGCAGACTGTAGAGTGCTGGAATCCTTCACACAACTCTTAACACTCACTCCTGTTTCCCCTCATTCCTTCAGTTCCAAAGGAGGCTAATGGAGGGATGGCAGAAAAGAGAGTGTGGTAGTGCTGAGATCTAGAGGGGCACAGAGTCAGAAACACCTATAGCAGCAGTTCTCCAACTGTGGTTTTCAGATCTGCAGTGTCCACATAACCTGAGAAATTTTCGGAAATGCAAATTCAAGGATGGTACTTGAGACCTTCTGAATTGGAATTTGGGCTTGGAACCCAGTAATAATATAGTTTAACAAACTCTGCAGGTGACTCGGATGCCCTGTCGTATTCAAAAGAGACTCCAGATGGAGGTCCCACCACTAGCCCCCAACAGACACTCCTGGGTCTGTGATGAACAGCTGGGGGCATCAGACCCCTGGGAAGGCCAGCTGCTCTGCTTCCTCTCCTGCTGTGTATTTCCTCCTGTGTTGTTCCCCCGACAGCCATGCTGCTGATACAAGGAGAGTTGGTGCCAACCACTGTAAGAGAACGCAGTGGGTGGGCAGAAGCCGTCAACTCACCTCATCTCAACCAGGCTGCAGCCCTCTGGGCACAGCATTTGAAAGGAAGTAAACAGAGCGGACTGCCAAGCCCCCTACCTCTCAAGATTGCTAGTGTGCAAACACTGCCCCCTTGTGGTGTAGTAGCATGGCTTCAGATTACTGGCCTTAATTTTGCCTTTATCCACCCTTTCACAAATACCACGCTTACTGCTAAAGCAGGTTTGCCAGAAAATATTCTTGGAACCGCTGTTCCTTGCCTCTCGGGGCCTGATTATCTGTCTTCCATTTGGCGGCCGTATGCTGAGGAAAGCATGGCACAGAGATAGCTTAGATTTGGGCCTGGCCCTCTGGAAACTTCCTCTGTGGTTGGAGACATTTTATATACAGAGTCTTCAACTTTGTCACCTTTGTACAACCTCATTTTAATACGTTAACAAATTAGACTTTGATACTTCTGAATCACCTTCCAGTCTCTGAATTTGGTTTTTAATACATCGTTTTTCTGTGATTTTGATCCACATCACGGTGTCATCTCCTGCCAATCACTTGCTGAAGCACGAAGGCCTGACCATTGCAGGATGGCAGGGTGTGTTTGTGGTGGTAGAACCGCACCTGTCAACTTGGCGGTATTTCTCTGAGGTTAAAGCTGCTTCTGTGCTCCCTCCCAAATGCTAAGGTGTGGCTAAGTTCTAGAATTTAATTTGGTCTGAAATTAAATTCCTGCTTGTCTTAATCTCCAGTCCTGACGGTTGTCCACATCTCCCATATCAGTGAACAATGATGGGCTTTAGCAGCCAGATAGAGAGGCCTCCAGGGTCAAGAAGGTAACTGGCTGGCTGGCTGAAGTTCTAATCAGCTTGTCCTATCATGGCAGGAAGAAAGACCTTCCACTCCCTGGTCCGGGAAGCCAGAAAATGACTTTTGGTCATATGACAAGTAGGGATTGCTCTAATCTTTTATCCCTGCATTGGGTTCAGGAGAAAGGTGGTTTGTTAATCACCCCCTTACAGGGTGATAGATACAATACCTCCTACCCTGATCTCATGCACCTGTGACATCGTTTAGAGGTACACTGGATTTCCTCTGGCAGACCTGTTCCAATCCCAATTTAAGGATCTTATAATGTTTAGTAAGCTCTGGAAACAGGTATCCCTTAAAATTGGGACTGTTGAGTAACTTTGACATTGTATTTCAAAGTTTTCAGAAGTGTGCCCTGGCTGGTGTGGCTCAGTGGCTTGAGTGCTGGCCTGCACGCTAAAAGGTCACCAATTCGATTCCCAGTCAGGGCATATGACTGGGTTGTGAGCCAGGTCCCCAGTTGGGGGCATGCGAGAGGCAACTGATTGATGTATCTCCTGCACATCGATGTTTCTCTTTCTCTCTCCCTTCCTTCCCCTCTTTAAAAATAAATAAAATCTTTTAAAAAATAAAAAATTAAGTTTTCAGAAGTGCACTAACTACAAAATGAGTTTGCCTATATGTTAGCTGAAAATTGTAAGATATGATAACTCACTGTATACTAGTAAGAGAAAGTAATAATGATATGATGGAGTAAATGTAAGTAATTGAAGGGAGAGGAGAATGTTGGAGCTTCCACTATATGTGCCAGCTACCTACACATACAATTTTTACTTAGTCAAAAAATCTGATTCAGCCATGTTCTTGACAAATTATTTAACATAAACTGTTTGCCCTATAAAATGAATATAAGTGTATCTACAGGTTTGTGATTGAGTCGATGCATGTCAAGTAATTAGCATAGTGTCTGGCACATAGAACTCAATAAATGTTAGCAAGATAACCCCCGAGGTGTGTCAGCCAGAAACCTGATTACTGGTTCCTTCTCCTCACTCAGTCATCACCAGCGTCCATTTAGCCCCTCTGGCTGTCTCAGGGACCGAATGCCACAACCCTAGTCCCAGCTACCGACATAACTCTTCTGGATCACTACAATAGCCAGGTGGCCATTTCGCGCCAGTATTGCCTGCCTTCGGTCTTTTTACATTTTGGCCAGAATGATTGTTCTAAATTGCAATCTTGCTCTTTTTACTTTCCTGCTTATGTTGGTAATTAGTTCCTATTGCTTTCAGGATGAAGTCCAGATCACTTAGCATGGCATTTTAAGGCCCTTCGTGACTGAACCATGCTTTTCTCTCTAGCAATTGGTCCCCTAAATGCATTTCTGGATGACAGAGCATGTTTTCTCTCCTCGCCTGTACACCAGCACTCAGCTGGACGTTTGCAGAGATGCCTTCCCTGATCCCTTCACCAGCTTTCCTTCCTGTATTCTCTGTAGTACATCTTTTTTTTTTTTTTAACTGAGGTAACATTTGTTTATGAGTTTCAGGAGTGCAACATTATAATTCGACATCTGTGTATACTCCATCATGCTCACTGCCAAGAGTCTAATTTCCATCCATCACCATACAGTTTACCCCCTTTGCCTGTTTCACCCTCCTCCACCCCCTTCCCCTCCAGTGGCTATAAACTGTTTGCCTCTGTGAGTGTTTGGGGCTTTTGTTTGTTTGTGTACTTGTTTTGTTCATTCTCTTTGTGTCCTGAGTTTACCTTGATATGTTTACTTCTGTAATAGTAGTTTAGTTCTGTAACATGTTGTGATTTATTTCTTATTTGTTTTTCTTCCCCGTCACATTTGCAGTTGTCTGCAGGGTCGAGTCTTTGTCTTTCTTACCACTATATTTCCAGTGCTTAGTACACTGTCCAGCACTTATATGCTCAAAAAATGTGTTTCTTCGCAGAATACATGACACTAGCAATGACCTATTGAGTCTTACTATGCACCAGGCACTACATTTTTTAAGTGAATAAATAAATAAATACACACACACACATATATATATATAACATGAAGTTTTTCATTTTAACTTCGTTTTTTTAAGAGAAAGAGAGGAAAGCAGAGACAGAGAGAAACATTGATTTGTTGTTCCACTTATGCATTCACTGGTTGATTCTTATATGTGTCCCAACCGGGGATTGAACCTGCAGCCTTGGTGTATTGTGACAATGCTCTAACCAACTGAGATACCTGGCCAGGGTTTACCATTTTTAAGTGTAAAGTTTAGTGGTGTTAAGTACATGCACAATGCTGCATGCTAATCACAACTACTTCCAAAACTTTTTATCCCTTGACACAAACTCTAATCATTAAGCAATAATTCTCTGCTCCTCCTCTCTGCAGTCCCTAGCAACCTCTATTCTTTCTGTCTCTATTTGTCTATTCTAGATACCTCACATATGTGGAATCATATGATATTTGCCCTTTTGTATGTGGCTTATTTCACTTAGCATATTTTCAAGGCTTATCCATGTGGTAGCATGTATCAGAAATTAAGTCCTTTGAATGACTGAATGATATTGCCATACACACACACACACACACACACACACACACTATATTTTGTTTATTCATCTGTCAGTGGACACTTGCTTCCACCTTCTGTCCATGGTGAATAATGCTGCTCTGAACATAGAAGTATCTCTTTGAGACCCTCCTTTCAGTTCTTCCAGGTTTATAGCCAGAAGAATTGCTGGATCATGTGGTAATTCTGATTTTACTTTTTTGACAAACGACCGCACTGTTTCCCATGGCAGCCGCACCAGCTTACACTCCAACCTACACTGCAGTGTTGCAGTTTTTCCACACCCTCACCAACTCTTTTATGTTCTGTTGTGGTTTTTAACAGTAGCTATCCGCCCTGGCTGGTGTAGCTCAATGGATTGAGCACGGGCTGCGAACCAAAGCATCACAGGTTCGATTCCCAGTCAGGGCACATGCCTGGGTTGCAGGCCACGGCCCCCAGCCACCGCACATTGATGTTTCTCTCTCTCTCTCTCCCTTCCTTCCCTCTCTAAAAAATAAATAAATAAATAATCTTTAAAAATAAAAAAAAAAAAAACAGTAGCTATCCTAATGTGTGTGAAGTAGTATTTCCTTATGGCCTTGATTTTCATTTCCCTGGTGACTGATGGTGTTAAGCATCTTTTTAAGTGGCCGTATTTGTATATCTTCTTGGAGAAATGTGTATTCAAGTACTTGGCCTATTTTCCATGGAATTGGGTTGGTTTTTGTTGTTGAGTTATAAGAGTTTTATTTGTTTTAAATATATTGTGGATA
Source organism: Tonatia bakeri (assembly GCA_004024845.1). Classification (NCBI taxonomy): domain Eukaryota; kingdom Metazoa; phylum Chordata; class Mammalia; order Chiroptera; family Phyllostomidae; genus Tonatia; species Tonatia bakeri. The sequence continues at coordinate 89,437 of PVIA01002597.1, forward strand.
GTAATCCTCTATCAGATGCATGACTTCAAAATATTTTCTCCCACTCTGTGGACTGTCTTTTTACTCTCTGATGGTGTCCTTTGACACACAAAAGTTTTAAATTTTGATGAATCCAATTTATCTAATTTTTCTTTTGTTGCTTCTGCTTTTGGTGTTATATCCAAGAAATTATTGCCAAATTCAATGTCATCAAGTTTTTCCTCTACATTTTCTTCTAAGGGCTTTATAATTTTTGCTCTTAAGTTTAGGTCGTTGATCCAATTCGCATTAATTTGTGTGTGTGTGTGCACGTGCGCACGGGTGTACAGAAGGGATCTAATTTCATTCTTTTGCATGTGGACATCCACTTTCCCTGCACCATTCTTTGAACATGCTGTCCTTTCCCTACTGAATAACCTTGGCACCCTTGTCAGAAATCAACTGGCCATATATGTGAGGCTTATTTCTGGGCTCTCAATTCTATTCTGTTGGTCTATATGTCTCTCTTTATGCCACTGATACACTAAATGTGTAACATTTAATCCTCACAACACTCTTGAAGTAGAGATTCTTCTCATTTTATAACTGTGGAAACAACCTCAAAAATTAATTAACTGAAGGAATCACAGGTAAAAACTGGGAGACTAAGCACTTAAACTCATCTGATTCTAAATATTGGAAATAAAACCAGCTCCTAGAAAAACCTTTCCCTCTGGGGAACTTAACCCAGATGGTTAAAAGCACTGAAACAAAAAAGTCGGCAACTCTGCAGATTTGTAACTCACCGTCGCATTCAACAGACTCTTTGGAGTGAATATTAGAAGAGCCATTGGTGTTAGGTGTTGTAGACTCCATGAGGAAACTAAGGCATGAACAACTTGAGCACCATGTTCAAGCTCTCTCAATATGTTCCTCAAAGTCAGGCTTTATTCCATCTTGTCTACTACTGCACAATAATTAGGAGAGGAGGTTTTGGTATGTATTTCTCAAACTTCCTAAAAACCAATCTTCATATGCATTGTGTACTCCTTGGGAAATTCTAATAACCTCCCTAGAAAATAAAAAGACATCTTGGAATCTAAGTTTCTGTAGTGTGTAATCTGATGTAATGGAATATTTTGTCATTTCTTATCTATGAAATTATATCATAATGTTGGATATGCTTCTCCCAAACTATACTTTGCCCACACACATTTTTCAAAATCACTAGTTTAAAGGGTCAGATAAGGATTAGAGCCTTATTTTGAAGGAAGAGAAAAGTACAGGCTTATTCATAGAATGAGGAAGACAGTTCTGGAAAGTCTTACTTATCATTTATTGAGTTTTTACTATGTCTGACACTGTCCTAGGTCCTAAAGGACTAAAAACAATATGACATGATTCCTGCCCTTAAAGAATTTCCACACTTGCCCTGGCTGGTGTGGCTCAGTGGATTGAGTGCGGGCTGCGAACCAGGCATCGCAGGTTCGATTCCCAGTCAGGACACATGCCTAGGTTGCAGGCCATGTCTCCCAGCAACCGCACATTGATGTTTCTTTCTCTCTCTCTCTCTCTCTCTCTCTCCCTCCCTTCCCTCTCTAAAAATAAATAAATAAAATATTAAAAAAAAAAAAAAAAAAAAGAATTTCCACACTTTAGGTAAAAACCAGACTTCAGCAGGTTCTGAGGCCTGTAAGATCCACTGCAAAAAAAAAAAATCTTTAATTCAACAAATGTTTATTTAACCATGCCAAATGCTATGGTAGACATTTAAGATATATTAATGACAATGATTCCTGCCTTCAAGGAATTTACATTATAGCAGAGGGAGTCAGATGATTTGCAGTAAATATAATAAGTAAATTATCTAGTACAGCAGGTGATAATAAGAACTGTGGAAAAAGAAAACAAACAAACCTTGGAGGAATCGAGAGTGCCAAAGTCTTCAGACTTAAATAGGGTGGTCAGGGAAGGCATCATTGCAATTACATTTGAATAAAAATCTGAAGGAGATGAGGGACCAAGTCATGTAGATATCTAAATGAAAAGCAATGTAGGCAGAAAACAGTAAGTACAAAGGCCTTGAGCTTGGCATTATTCTTTGCGTGTCCAAGGAAAAACAAGGGGTCAGGATTCTAGAGATGAATGAGTGAGTACCAGTAGATGAGATTACAGAGGTAATGGAGTAGCGTACATCTTGGAGATCATTTTACTTAGTGATATAAAAAGCCAGAGAGGATGGTTTTGAGGAGGGGAGTCACATGCCCTTTCTAATGTGTTAACATGATCACTATAGTATGTGTCTACTAGTACTAGATAACTTATGTTTATGTGATGAGACTGAAGGGGGACAAAGTGGAAGCAAGAGAAAGTGTTTAGGAGACTTCTAAAATAATGCAAACGTGAAAGTGATGTGAGTGGAGGTGGTGAGAAGCAGAAGGGTTTCTGTATGTATTTTGAAAGAAGCGCCAATGGAACAGAGGAGTCCAGGACGACTCCAAGATTACTGGCCTGCATAACTGTAAGAATAGTTGCCATTAACTTAGAATGAGGAAGACTGTATTGGGAGCTGGGGCGTTTGGGGTTTTGTCAGGGGTGGGGCGGGTATAGAATCGAGTTTAGTAAATTGTATAAATTATCTTATGTCTATATAATAGGTGTAAGTAATGCATAAAATATCTATAATAGAGATGTCTATTATACATTTATGTGGGCAATTGGACATCTTATATATCATGTAGTTTTATTGAACTCTGAGCAGCACTATTTTAAGTACATTACTCTCAGTCACTTTGTCCTCACAGCAGTACAATGAGATGGATTTCTTTTACAGGTGAGGAAATAGAGGGCTTACGTAATATGCCTAATGAGTAGGAGAACTGGAATACGAAACTAAGCAGTCGGACTTCAAAGCCCGTGCTCCTACAATCATTAAGCAACATTGACTCTCAGTGAATTCCTGGCACATGCTAGCAGGCAGTCAATAATTATTTGTTCCATCAATTAATGAATGAAACAATAAAAGGCGAGGCGAGAGGTGCTGCTACCTTCAGGGTCCTATAGTCGACTTTTTTCCAGGTGGTTAGTCTTTGGCACTGTTAATTTAACCAAGGGGGATAGGTTAAGGAGACATGGTTAATGCTGGTGCTGTCGACTGTTTCAGAATTGAGTTTCTACCAGAAAGACCGCGTTCAGCCTCGCTTTTAGCGCACTTATTCTCCACACTGCAAGCAGCCCAACTTCTGTTTCAGGCCACAAGTACTTTGCAGTAATCTGCTTAACGGATTTAGCTGGGGAAAACGAAGCTGGCGGGAACACGTGTGCTGCAACCGTAGGGCTCCACCACGCACGCGCCCCGCCGCCAAGAAAGTGGCTACAGAGGCTGCGCGAGTCGGCGGCGCGGCCTGGCCCTCCCCCGTCACGTGTCGGAGGACCGCAGCGTGGAAGCGGCGGCGGCGGTGGCGGTAGCGACGGCAGGCCGTAGGGCAGTGAGAAGTTTCCGGTTCCGGTGTAACGTTCGGGCTCCGTCTCAGGGGCTGAAGTTTGTGAGGTGAGTAGTGGCCCCGGGCCCAGAGAGGGTGTCCTCGGGTTTGGGCTCCTGGGGCTGGGGCTCAGTCCGAGAGGAAGACTGAAGCGGGAAGGTTCAGTGAGAAGGCAGCTAAGAGAATAAGGTTCCGTGGGAGAACGGGTTGGAATGAGATTATTGAGTGGAAAAGGGCGGGGGCGGGAAGGGGACGGGGTGGGGAGACCAGCACACAGATGAGGAGTTTGGGTAGACCATGGAGGGGTAGGGGCCGGTCGAAGAGGCGGAAAGAGCAAAAAGAGAAGAATGGGGGCTTCAGGGAGGTAACTCGGGTTGTAATGAGGAAGCGCAGGGAGTAAGGAAATTCAGAAGACTGGATTCTGCTACTTGCTCATTCAGAGATCATGCTGCCTTCCTCTCCACACCACAACATACACACCCGCTCCACGCAGTTATTGTTCAACATTTGGTTAGTGACAAAGCTGGTTACTGTGTGAAACTTTGATTTTTGCCCACTGCTTGTTTAATGTGCACATTATCTTATGGAGCATTGTGTTGAACTTGAATACATCTGTTAGTATAGTGTCTGAACACACGTCTTATCTAATGGAGCAGTACCTGACTTACTGCTTTGGGTTTTCAAATCGCTTACACTTTCTTGCCTGTGACTTAATTCTACGGGAATATAAACCCTGTTAAAGCGAGGATTCTTGTCTGTTTGTTCACTGTCGTATATATCCTCAGCACCCAGGATGCTACTTGACAGTTAATTACACGATACTTATTGAATGAATTGAGTACAGTGTAGGTATGGCAGTTGTCCTCATTTTGTAAGATGTGTAAACTGAGGCACACAGAGTAATCACTTGCCTAAAGGCTGCTAAATAGTAGAGCTCAGTGTTGCAGCTGTTCAGTGTGAGCTCTTTCTTTACTCTGTGAGACCTGAGTATGCTTCTTTTGGGCAGTGCACATTAAATATGTAGAGATTGATAGATTATACTGCTCTCTCATGATGAGTGGATAGAGTCACCATAGAACCATTCATATGATGTGTCACGGAGGCATAAGATCTTTCTGAGTTCCATCACTGTTAGCCTCATGTGGTTATTCCAAAATTACACTTTTTAGCAACAGGTCCTAAAAAGGATAAACCTGCCAAGAACGTAGAAGTTATTCATACTGAATCTTTTGAGAGAAAAGATGCCTTAAAACATCTCGAAAGACTAACTCACTGGTCAGATCCTGATATGTGGCACTGCTGGGCAGAGGTTAGCTTGGAAATAGAGGTCAGTGCAGTTTATTGATTTTCAGGCATTGTGGAGAAAATCAGGGAGATAAAATTTTCTCTATGCTCATAAGTTTGGAGATATAGGTGGGAGATCAAAATGTAAACATGAGTAATGTTTAAGGATTATGCTAACTTACATTAAATGACAGTTTAAGGATTTGTTACAGAGAGTCCTTTATGGTAATGTTTTCTCTGCTAAACTAAAAAGTAGGAAAATAAAGGTGAAAAGCAAACAGAGAGACCATCCAAAATGCAAGTATTCCTTCCTAAGCTGAGGGATTACTTTTATCTGGGTACAGAATTCTCACTGGGATGAATATGACTTCAGAGAAATATGACTTCAGTCTAGCAGTCTTAAGGATTATGAGCTTTGATATAGGATAACTGATCTCCCTTATTTGCTTCCCTTAAAAGGAAACCTATAAGTCAAGATTGAGTTAAGGAATGCCTGCTTAGAAGTAGGAATAGAAAAGCTATTCTAGGTAGACTTTTTCAGTTTTGTTTTCAGGTTATACGTTTGCCAGTCCTTGTTAATAGGACAGGATCAGAAAAGAAGCTAGAACTCATTTCTCAGACTAAATTATTCCCAGGGTTGGTTGCTTTGTTGCACAGACTTCATTGACCTACTGCTGCTGAGTTAGGGTTAAAAATCAAGTGTAATGTAGTTCTTTTTGCTGTGAATATGGGTTTTAGGGAAAGAATTTGACTTGAAATGAAGTGGAAGAACTTGCTTAAGGATTGAGTATAGGAGTGGGAAAGACATTCCTGATGTACTAACCTCTTGGGTCTTTTCCTGCCCTCTAACCTAAGTCTTTTCTATTCCTTTTTAGGTGCAGTATCGAATCCCATCGAGCTGTCCTTTCCTGAAGAATGGCCCTGTCTAAGAGGGAGCTGGATGAGCTAAAACCATGGGTAGAGAAGACAGTGAAGAGGGTGCTGGGCTTCTCAGAGCCCACAGTGGTCACAGCAGCACTGAACTGTGTGGGGAAGGGCATGGACAAGAAGAAGGCAGCTGGTATGTACCTTTCTGAATCTTTTGACGTACCATATAGGATGGCCCCAAGCATTGCCTTGAACTTTCCCAGAAGGGTCAAGCCGAGTTTTAGTCTTTCTGGCATAATGGAACTACCCCAAATAACTAATTTTGTTCTTTAATTTTTTTGTGTGACATTTTGAATCTCATACTGACTTCCTTTGACCACTGTACTATTACCTAAGTTAAATTTACTTAGGAAATGTGTTAAAGTAAGATGAATACATTCAGATTCAAGGTGACATCTAAACATACAGAAGTTGTTATAAATGAAAAAATTGAGGGAGACAGATTTTATTAATAGCCATCTCCTACATTGTGCCATTTGGGAATAGTTAGGGAGATTTTTAATCCCAGAGTTTGCTCTGGCTATGCTACTTCTACTCTAAAAAATCATAACTGTATTTTTACCTCATAGAGTATAGTCATTAAATGTAAGAGAATTTATGGGAATCCTACAAAAAAACCTAGGAAACATTTCCTTCCTTTCAGGGATAAATTTCCAGTGTTGGTGTTTGTTATATGCTTGTTATTGGACTGAAGTACTCTTACCTTTTCAACCACCTCTTTTTTTTCTGTCAGACCATCTGAAACCTTTTCTTGATGATTCTACTCTCCGATTTGTGGACAAACTTTTTGAGGCTGTGGAGGAAGGCCGAAGCTCTAGACATTCCAAGTCTAGCAGTGACAGGAGCAGAAAACGAGAGCTAAAGGTAGGTTACAGTTAACTATCTGGTGAACTTGGGAGTGTTTTGAATGGTAACAAAGTTGCTGAGCTTACTTGGCTCACACTTTGATAGCCACTATTAGAACACGTAATAACCAGGAGAGGTACTTAGCCCTAAAGCAGAGGGGGTGAAATGAACTTGCATTATCACCAATTTATAGTAATGAACTACCTAAGTTCATGGGTAGAAATATTCCAAGGAAATAATTGATAGCTTTTTTTTTCATATATAGTTAGGAGTTTTGGTTCTCATGTTTCCCTATGTCTCCCCCTATCCCCACCCCCTTTACTACTGCCTACAGATTGATCGAAGATTTCATGCTTTGATTTACTTGACACCTAATAGATTGTTTCAAAGTGTAACTCCACTGCTACCTGAGCTGTAGACCTCATTGTTGCTCCTTTATAGAGACTTCTCTGCAGTGGACCTGCAGGTGGATACCTAATTGCAGTTACTGTTTAGTATATGTCTGGAAAGCCTGCCATTTTTCTATATATTACATTGCTGGTCATCTGGCCCTATAAGTAGAGTACTTAAATGGACCATTGCTATTCCCTTGCCTACTTCACTTTTTACTCCATGATTACTGATTGGTCATGGCCTCTGAGTATGTGCAGTATCATAGCTGATCTATCTCTTTTCTCTCTGTCGATCTCTGTCTCTTAAAAAAAATATTTTCTGTGACTCCCATCAAACCTTCCAAAGTGCTTTTGATACCTTGGCTATCCTATTGGCTTTTCCTGAGGCACAAAGAGTGAATAAGCAATGTCTTCTTGTTCCCTGGCCAGGCTGTGGAACCAAGAAAAGTAGATATTATGTGTTCATTGTGTTTAGGGTATTGGAGGGTGATCAGAGGAATGAGAGATAGTCCTTGCCTTGAAAGAATTTGCAATTTAAGGGTTGGGGTGGGGGGACACAACAAAATATAGTCACAAATTAAAAAATCTGAATAGCAGTTTCATGTAAATTTTAGGGTTGAGTATAAACTTTTGTTGAATTTTATTATGTTTAAAGGGGAATGCTTGATCCACATTATACACAGACCTGTAGAGTGAAGATGAGTTAGGGCAGGGCATGCTGTGAATGAAGTGACTAGATGGGGTGGGATAAATAAAGGATGGTTTCTTGAAGGAGGTATCTAGATAGCCTTGGGATATGGGTCCCATTTTGGTCCATTCAAGTCCCCACCCCACACAATATATTATGGGAGAGTCCTTTTTCTTGAACTGTAGGAGTTCCAGGAAGCGCTCACCCCTGGCCGAGGATATGTCCTTGCAAAACACGAGCCCTCCTAGTGAAGAGGGGATGTCACCCAAAGCCTACCACCGGTGTGTACATTTGCTTTTTCCCATTGTCCCTTCCAGTTGGCCATTCTTGGTCCTGTTAAATTCACCTTGCAAATTAGTCAGCATATTTGAGTTCCCATTGTTTGATAAGAACAAAGTGGTATTGGGGAATACTGAAGAAGAACGTGAAAGCCCCTGTCCTGGAAGAGCTTAGACTCTAGTTGGGAGAAAGTACTAACATTGAAAGACTTAACACTTGGCAAACGGAATGTATTTTACATAGTATGAACCAAACTATTAAGTGCTAAGAGGAGGCGAAACAACAGTTTAATCAGAGTGGGATGAGATTATTAATAAGGAAAACTTCCTGGAGGAGGTGAGTTTCAGGCAGGATTTAGAACAGGGGTTGTAGAAAAGTTGAGGGAGATCATTACACATGCGGTAGTAGCATTTGCAAAGACTGTGAAATGGGCACATTTATAAGGACATGGGGATGAAATTTGCTTGACTGGAGTGGGAGAATGATGAAGTTGGGTGAGATGGTCCATTTGGTGGAGGGTCTAGGAGACTCTGGGAAATGCCACAGAATGCTGATAGGAACTAGGATGATTCTTCTCTTCTCCCATGGGCAGGGATACAACTCTTCTTTCATCTTGGGTTCCCTTAGGAAGTTTTTGGTGATGACTCTGAGATCTCAAAGGAATCATCAGGAGTAAAGAAGCGACGAATTCCACGTTTCGAGGAGGTGGAAGAGGAGCCAGAAGTGATCCCTGGGCCTCCCTCAGAGAGCCCTGGCATGCTGACTAAACTGCAGGTTAGTAATTAAGATCTGGAAATAGTGATTTTGTGAGTTAAAGAAGCAAGAGATGCTTGCTCTTTTTATTGTGGCCTCTATGTGAATTAGTGTTTAGTACTGGGGAACTTTTTTCCTGTTTTATGTTTCATCATTCCTTGGGTTAACCAGGAGTATTCCAGTTGAAGGTTAATGAAATAACATTTACTGAGTACCAATTATGTGGCATGCAAGGTGTGTTACATACTTCATTTGCCCAGTTAGGTCATTGGAAAAGTTATTGAAATAATCAGAACTCAGCTTGATGCTAGAGGAGAATTTCCAAACATAGTGCAGAGAAGGTATAATCCACTTAACATAATTTCAAGTCAACTTGGTATTTTTTAAATAGGAATTATCTGGTTTTTATAATAATGGATTCTATTTAGGCCCTGGCTGGTGTGGCTCAGTGAACTGAGCGCCGGCCTTGAGCGCCGGCCTGCAAACCAAAGGGTCGCTGGTTTGATTGCCAGTCAGGGCACATGCCTGGGTTGTGGGCCAGATTCCTAGTAGGGGGCGTGTGAGAGGCAACCACATGTTGTTATTTCTCTCCCTTTCTTTCTCCCTTCCCCTCTCTCTAAAAATAAATAAATAAAATATATTTTTTTAAAGGGGCTCTGTTTAAAATAATTTTGCTGCCACATAAGCAGTAACTATTGCTTGTATCATTTAAAGTTTCTTGAGGGGGAGTAGAAAAAATATATATATATTGTTGGATGGATGGGTTTGCTTATATTTCTGAAAGGAAAGAAGCTGATAATTTTGTAGTAGAGAATGAGGTGGAAGAATTCACAATATATCCTTTTGTACTTTTAACATTTTGAACTATATAAATATATCACCTACTCAAAAAGCATTAAAAATAAATCTAAAAAAAAATATTTTGGAGCCCCTTGACACCAGTTCTCTTGGAAAATTTGAGAAGAGTTATTTGATTTTATCCTCAAAGCTTATCACCCTGAACTTCTCTGGACAGAAGAAGGGGTTTATAGAGACTATGAAGCAGATCTTTTTTTTATTGTCATCTCTGGTTATTCAAACTAGGAATTCAGGGATCAATAACATAATTTTTTTTATAAGCATGATTTGTTTGGGTTCTTTTAGGAATTTTGCATGTGTTATTTAAATGCTCACAATAGCCCTGGTTAGGTAGGTACTACTATTTTTACCCCCTTTAGACTCTTGGAAGTTGAAGGACTAAATATGATGTCCAAGGTCACACAGGCATTAAGTGTCAGAGTTAAGATTCAAAGGCAGGTTTCTCTGACTCCAGAGTCTTAGTCATCAAGCTGTGTTATTACCTAGCATGCCAATCCTGCCTTGGGAAATTGCGTTGAAGAATTCTGATGCTTAGCTGTGTAGGTTTATCTTTATAAATTTTCTAGTTCATGATACAGGTGGAATATGATGTCATTCAGAAGTTTCTAGCCCTCTAGACCTGAAAGCCTTTTGGATTTAGGAACCTGTATGGGGGAAATAGAAAAGACATTAATAGTTTTTCAACTCTTCCCCCACCCCTGAGAACAGATCAAACAGATGATGGAGGCAGCAACACGACAAATTGAGGAGAGAAAAAAACAACTGAGCTTCATCAGTCCCCCCACACCTCAGGTACTGTACCCAGATTACTCTGAAAAGAATAGTCTTTAGCCCGGAACTTCTTGCCATACTTTCGAATAAGAATCCAGAAGTCTACTACTCTGTGTGTGTGAATGTGTGTGCTTGCCCACCTGCCTAATCCATCTAATTCTGATTTCTTTTTCTCTGTCTCACAGCCAAAGACTCCTTCTTCCTCCCAACCAGAGCGACTTCCAATTGGCAACACCATTCAGCCCTCCCAGGCTGCCACTTTCATGAATGATGCCATTGAGAAGGCAAGGAAAGCAGCTGAACTGCAAGCCCGCATCCAAGCCCAGCTGGCACTAAAGCCAGGGCTCATCGGCAATGCCAACATGGTGGGCCTGGCCAATCTTCATGCCATGGGCATTGCTCCGCCGTGAGTATTTTGAAGCTTGAAAAGCAATAAGTACCTTTGAGGGATTTTTGTTTAAGTGAGCACAATTTTTTAAAAATTGGTTTTAGAGAGAGAGGAAGGTAATGGGGGGGGGGGGCGCGGAGAGAAACATCAGTTTGTTCCACCTCTTTATGCATTCATGTGCTCTTACCGGAAACCAAACCCGCCACCTTGGTGTATCAGGATGACACTCTAACAAACTGAGATACCCGGCCAGGGCTTCTTTGAATGTTACGGATCCCTTTCTGCCAAGGAACCTAAATCATTTCTCACAGTTACCTGTTTCTTACATATGCTGAATAAATACCAATTTAATGTATTCTCTTGGCTTCCTTGTTGCAGAGTTTATAATCTTTTTATAATTGGTAGGACTGAGGTTAAGGTTACTCATCTAATACTGAAGCTAGGAGTAGAATCAGGTCTCCTGGTTTTAACTCAGCTATATCCATTGAACCCCATTTAGGGGTCACGCCTGACCAGCGTGGCTCACTTGGTTGAGCATCATCCTACCACAGTTGGGCTTTGATTTGTTTTATTTGCTGTTTGTTGTTTGTTTGCCTTATTGTTCCACATGTAATTTATTTCTTTGTGGGCTGTTTTTCAGGAAGGTGGAGTTAAAAGATCAGACTAAACCTACACCACTGATTCTCGACGAGCAGGGTCGCACTGTAGATGCAACAGGCAAGGAGATTGAGCTGACACACCGCATGCCTACTCTGAAGGCCAATATTCGTGCTGTAAAGAGAGAACAATTCAAGCAACAGCTTAAAGAAAAGCCATCAGAAGACATGGAGTCCAATACCTATTTTGACCCTCGAGTTTCAATTGCCCCTTCCCAGCGACAGAGACGCACTTTTAAATTCCATGACAAGGGCAAATTTGAGAAGATTGCCCAACGATTACGAACAAAGGTATCTGGCGTAGAACATAACCTAGAACTTCGAAGAAGTTAGGAAGGTGACAAAGGAAATTAAATACAGCCCTAAAATACTTTCAACTCAGTTCTCTGTGTTTTGGGCAATTAGACTTGAGTTTTAGCTTATTTGCCTTCTGAATTGCATTCAGCTTAGGTGAAAATAAAATTGAATTTGAAAATTCTCCACATCCAAATAGTGGAAAGAAACATTTAAGAACCTCTTGGGAGACTTGAGGATAGCCATCCTGGTGTTAAAATTTCCCTGCAGACTGTCCACAGACCTAGAGTTTTGAACTGACTTTTGCCTTCTCGTTTCATCCTCTCAGAATGAGGTTTTCATAAAGTTTCGTCTGTGCATGTTTGCTGCAGGCACTGTGGGGTGAAGAGGTGGTGATGAGGGTGAGATGTCTGTAAATCAGCTAAGTAAAGGATAAAATAAAGCAGAATGGCTTTTCCCCTAAGCTTTCAGAAATTATGAACTAGTTCCATTAGGTGTAAAGAATTCAACAAAGGAGTGTTTTAAAAATTGGGATTCTACTACTTACATGCTTTCTGTGACTCCAATTTATCTTCCTTTCTTGGTTTATCCTGTCTTTAGGCTCAGCTGGAGAAGCTGCAGGCAGAGATCTCTCAGGCAGCTCGAAAAACAGGAATCCATGCCTCGACTAGGTTGGCCCTCATTGCTCCTAAGAAGGAGTTAAAGGAAGGGGATATTCCTGAAATTGAGTGGTGGGACTCTTACATCATCCCCAATGGCTTTGACCTGTGAGTTAATTTCTTTTAATAAGACTATAGTTTTAATGGGAGAGGTGATAGTGATGCATTAAGTAAACTTTTAAAATCCAGGAGAAATAGGTAACTGTTACACAAGCTCATATACTTAGAAAGAATATGTTGTATGGGTTATTTTTAGTTTTTTGGGTTATGTAGGAGGAATGGACACAAATAATCTAAAAGAGCAGATCTGTAAATTATTTGCTTTTGTTACACATTTGCTTTTAGCATATTTTCTTACTTTTTTTTGTTACTTAAAATAGGTGTTTATGTTCTTAAAGATCTGGTTCTAGAATAGAACAAGGATTCTTAGTTGATAGGAGAGAGAATGGTAAATAAAGCATATGAGAAACACTTAGAAAAGGGTAAAGGGGCCCAAATATATGGTGACAGAATTTGCCTCTAAGTGGTGGACACATAGTGCCTTGTACAGGTCATGTGTCATGGAGATGTACACTTGAAACCTGTATAATCTTGTGAACTAAAGTCACCCCGATAAGTTTAATTTAAAAATAAAAGGGAAACATTTGGAGAGCATTAAGTAATCTGCTTTATCATTCTGATACATGGCTTTAGGAGAGAGTGTCTCAGCCTTTCCTTACCTTTGTCAGCCACTGTCCTAGGGAATTACTGTTACCTATGGCAAACTGACATCCGTCAGGGGTGTTAGGGTAGAAAAAAGTTGCACTGGTGCGGAGAGTTACCCATCTAATCTTGAAAATCCTGTGTAATATAATTATATGTTATAGGTATGCAAATACTAAAAAGTGTTTGAGTGCATTAAAAAGAATGGATATTTTCGTTGTGTTTCTGAGACTTTTCTTGGAATCATGTCTACCCACATTCTGTTTTCTTCCTCCCAATTTTAGTACAGAACAAAATCCCAAGAGAGAAGATTATTTTGGAATCACAAATCTTGTTGAACATCCAGCCCAGCTCAACCCTCCAGGTAATATCTAGATTACCCACTCAAGGTCCCATAGAAGCATTATCCAATAGACAGTGTGATAATGGACATGTTCTTTATCTGCACTATATATACAGTAGTCACTGTCCACTTGTGACTGTTGAGCACTTGAAAACTGACTTGTACTAATTCAATTGAGGGACTAATTTTAAATTTCAATAAATTTTTTTAAAAGATTTTATTTATTTTTAGCCATGGCTGGTATGGCTTGGTGGGTTGAGCACTGACCTGAGAATCAAAGGATTGTTGGTTTGATTCCCAGTCAGGGCACATGCCTGAATTATGGGCCAGGTCCCCGGTAGGGCGTGTGCGAGAGGCAACCACACATTGGTGTTTCTCTCCCTCTTTTTCTCCCTCCCTTCCCCTCTGTCTAAAATAAATAAATAAAATCTTTAAAAAATGTATTTTATTTATTTTTAGAAAGAGGGGAAGGGAGAAAGAGAGGGTGAGAAACATTGATTGGTTGCCTCTTACACACCCACAACCAGGGACCTGGCCTGCAACCCAGGCACGTGCCTTGACTAGGAATCAAACTGGAGACCTTTTAGTTTGCCCGACAATGACCAGCTCATTGAGTTGTACCAGTCATGGCTAATTTTCAATTTTAATTAATTTACATTTAAGTGGTACATGTGGCTAGTGGCCACGGTCTTGGACAGTGCAGCTCCAGGGCACTGAGGCCTGATCTCCAGGGGACCTCGTTGATGTCTGTTACAAGTTGGGCTTTTGCCATGGTGTTGACTCCCAATTCTAGTCTTGTATATCACTCCTCAATTCCTGCCCTTCTATCTTCTTTGTCTTCAGTCTTTCTCTTTATCAGTTTTGTATCAAAAGTCTGTTTGCTCAGCTCTTGACCCATGTGGCTCAGTAGGTTGGGTGTCATTCTGCAAAGTGAAAGGTCACCAGTTGGGTGCCGGTTGGGGTACATAACAAGAGGCAGCTAGCTGATCGATGTTTCTATCTCACATCGATGTTTCTCTCCCTCTCTTTCTGCCTCCATTCCCCTGTCTCTAAAAATAAATAAAGTCTTTAAAGCTACATGTAAAAAAAAATAAAATACTTTCTCCCCAACTTAATAAAAAAAAGTCTTATTACCACAGCTTGAAAGAGATAAGCTGTGTTTTTAACTAGGTGAATTGCTTGGGTAAATCACTTAGAACACAGAATTTTCTCATGTGCAGGTAATATTAACTGATGTGCCTTCTTCAAGAGTTATGTGGATCCTAAAAGACTTTAATGCTTTCATCAGGTTTGGGATGAACAGAAGAGATAATATCTCAGTAAATTTGCTTGTCGGTAACTTCAGAAAAATAGAATGAGATCTTGAGCTAAAACAAGGCGTAATGAATTTTATTTAATCTGAGTCTACTTAGCTGTCATCGTTGTGAATCATTAGAAGAATGTTGGGGGAAGGTGTTTGTTTTAAAAAGTTATATAAACCTGCTTTGGGGGTCCAGATGAATTTTTTTCATTCCCCATAACTCTAAAATTATAAATTTTATCATCTTGGCCAATGGTTTTCAAACTGTATTACATAAACATTAAAGTTCAGAAGGTAAGATCCAGAAAGGATTCTAGATACCCCCCACCTACTCAAAATCCTCAAGCAGGGAGACCAGAACAGCTCTAATTTTGTTTTCTAGATCTGCCACATTTCAGTTGATAAAGGGTTCAGTTGCTTAAAGAAAATCAAGTTAGAACACTACTCACAAAAGATAGATTGCTTTTTAAAAATAAAACATTATTACCACTATCACAACCTAAAAATAACCAAAATGGTTAAAGATTCTTCTAATGTGACAGATACAACACCTACATCTCTCTAATATGCTTATTGCTCATTTCCCTGATTAACAGTGGACAGTGACACGCCAGTTACTCTGGGGGTCTATCTCACCAAGAAGGAACAGAAGAAACTTCGAAGGCAAACTAGGAGGGAAGCACAGAAGGAGCTACAAGAGAAAGTCAGGCTGGGCCTCATGCCTCCTCCAGAGCCCAAAGGTACATGTTTTAAAAGCAGGGATGAGAGGGTGGCATGTTGCTCTCTGTAGTTCTAGAGGAACATCAGCACCTGTCTGTATTTGGGTGCTGTTTCCAAGAATCGTTTATTGGTTCTTTTTTTCCTTTCCTAAATTTTCTACTATCTTAGTTAAAAAGATCAATATATTCATTGTAGAGGTAATTAAGGTTTATTTTAAGTATTTTTGGTCATATAACACACTGATCTTCCTGGAAGAATATGGTCTTGAAATTTGTGAAGATAGTAGTTGCACTGTTTGCTTAGAGTGGTTATGTACATAATTCTTAATATTTGAAAAATGAAAACACAGTTAAAAAAGGAACCTCAGTCCTGTAGTTTCCATTGTCATTCAGCAATATTTTGAGTGAGCCCTGTCATGTATAGGATCTTTCAACTACATGCTTTTATCGGAGTGAAAATACCAAAGAAATTAAGTTCCCTGGGTGGAAGAGAGTAAATAGGGGATAAATGGTGACAGAAGGAGACTAGATTTCAGATGGTGAGCCACAGTGCAGATGATGTGTTGTAGAATTGTATACTTGACACCTGTATAGTTTTATTGAGCTATATGACTCCAGTAAATTCAATTTAAAAAAGAAAATAGTTCTAGCTGGGTGACTCAGCTATTTGGAGCATCGTCCCATACACCAAAAAGTTGTGGGTTTTATCTCCAGTCAGGGCGATTGTGGGAGGCAACCAGGCAATGTTTTTCACATTGATGCTGCACTCTCTCTACCCCACACCCCTTTCCTCTCTCTAAATTCAGTAAATATCCTCAGGCAAGAATTAAAAACAATATTTTTAAATAAAAAATAAGAACACTTAAAAAATACAAGTTCCTTGTCTTTCATAAAATTTTTAAGCCATGTAAATAAATGCATACCAACTATTTAGATTAATTGTATGAATTGCCACTAATGCCAAGTTAACTGTATGGGCTTTTCAAGGTAGGAGCTTTTGGAAGAGGTGAGTTTTGAGCAGATTTGAAATAGATAAACAATATGAATTGGTAGAGGAGAGGATAGGTTATCCCAGCTGGAGAAGCAGTTTCAGAGATTGATTTGTGTCCTCTCTCCACTGCAGTGAGAATTTCTAATTTGATGCGAGTATTAGGAACAGAAGCTGTTCAAGACCCCACGAAGGTAGAAGCCCATGTCAGAGCTCAGATGGCAAAAAGACAGAAGTAAGTGCCATGGGATTGGGTGGAAACCCAGGGCAAGTATCTTTCCCAAGCTCTTGTGGGGGAATCCATATTTGAAGGAAGGGGAGAGTCCTCCGTTGCTCTCTCTTTCCCTCAGCCCTGCCTCTGATCTTCAATGCCTTTCTCACTTGTGGATGTCCTTCCTGTCACGACAGAGCGCATGAAGAGGCCAACGCTGCCCGAAAACTAACAGCAGAACAGAGAAAGGTCAAGAAAATTAAAAAACTTAAAGAAGACATTTCACAGGGGGTACACATATCTGTATATAGGTAGGTGTCCAAACTGGGCCAGCCTTCCCCTTCAAAACACCAAAACATTTTCCAAGTTCTTGAGGGAACATTACTGTGCTCTAAAAGCATACGCAACATTATCAGCTCCTGCCCTATTTAAATGACCCTAGTGTGAAACAGGAATTAGTAAATCTTTTACAGTGGTGAGACTTACTTTTCTGTCTCTGAGGTCTTCTTAGTGAACCAGTAATAGTTCTGAAGAATGAGTGAATGAATAAATGAATGTATTTGTTCAGGCCAAGATGTGAACTAAGGATCATGTGTGCTTTTTGAGGCATAAATACCCTCTGTCTCCTGGTGTACTGCAAAAGTCTTTTTAGTCCCACTCCAGATTGCACTTTATATACTTCTACTAGTTCTTGATTATAAAAAGTGGTATATTGTAAAAGTAGTGAATCCCTATTAAGAAAAAGAATGTGACAGTACAGAAGTGCACTGACGGGGATGTTCTCTTCCTAATCTCTGACCCTTTGGGCCCCTCGCTGTGGGTAATTGCTCCGAACAGTTTTTCATGTATCTTAGACATTTTTTATGGATACCATTGTAACTACATTCTAAGCATATAAGGGCAAAGAATATGTTGATCTTTGTACTGGCAAGAACAGTTAAAAGTATTTTTAGATGATGGTGAATACCTTTCCTTCATTTTTGGGTAAATTATGATCACCTGCTGCTCATTGTGAGGTGTCCAAGTGCTAGACTTTGAAGAGGTATAAGACAGTGGAAATACTAGACTCATCAGTTCTGCCTTTTACGCATTAGTATGTTCATTTACTCCAAAGATCTTTTTTTTTCCTTAGAGAGAAAATCATTTTGGATTCATCTATTTATTTGCCATTCCATTCAGGCAGCTACTGATGCTAAAATGAAAGCTGTAACTAAACTTTCCCTTCTCCAGAGTTCGAAATTTGAGCAATCCAGCCAAGAAGTTCAAGATTGAGGCCAATGCTGGGCAACTGTACCTGACAGGGGTGGTGGTACTGCACAAGGATGTCAACGTGGTAGTAGTGGAAGGGGGTGAGTCTGAAAAAAATGCGGGCGATTGTCCCCAGGCAACCCTAGGCCTTGAAGTCATTAGCATGGTGAGAGAAAGGAGAAAAAGATAGTATTAGAACCATACTTGGGTATACAAGGTCTGTCCAGAAGGTAGCCAGCCATGTAATATGAAAAATAGAGACATTTATTGAAGAAGACAGATACAAGATACACTCTACCTAGGACAATGATGCCTTAGTCCCCTTCAAAGTAGGCACCTTGGGACCTCACACATGTCTCCCAGTCGCCATCAGCTGCCCCATTGTATTTCCTGAATCTCATCAACAGTCTGAAATCCCTTCCCTTTCAAAGGTGATTTAGTTTTGGGAAAAGCCAGAAGTTGCAGGTGCCAAATCTGGACTATAGGGGGTCTGAGTCACCTGGTGATTAGATGTTTCCCAAAAAAACTGCACAAGACATAATACATGAACGGGTGCACTGTTGTGATGAAGCTGCCGATCACCAGTTGCCCATAGCTGCAGGCTTAGAATCATCTGACTAGTTTCCATGGAGGAATTTTAAACTTACCACAAAATCTGATGCGGATTTGTTGCTCTATGGGCTCAGTTATTTTGAATGCAATGGCTACACAGTACACCTACTCACTCAACGGTATCTGCCATCTCCACTGACTAGTACAGTGAAGTTGTCATTGTTTACACAGGAACATTTCAGTTCACTCCCCTTGGCTTCCAGGTTACATTGATATTGTGCAAACTGTTATCAATCATATTAACAATGGCTGGACTTTTTCCCGACAAGCTTTGTAATATCCTGGGCCTCTGTTCCTATGTTTATTAGAGTAAAAGGACCTAAGCTTTAGTTCCTGGTATTGCTTCAACTACCATATTAATATCTGGGCATTGAATGAGCTCAGAGGTTCTTTCTATGCCACCATCTTCCACAACCCTGGCAAAATTCTTTTCTGTTTCCAGGCCCCAAGTCCCAGAAGAAATTTAAGCGTCTTATGCTGCATCGGATAAAATGGGATGAACAGACATCTAACACAAAGGGAGATGGTGAATGGGGGTTAGAGGGGATTAGGTGGGAGTTGGGGGAAGTATTCTGTCTATTCATGTATTCCCTACCTCTGACATTCTTGCTAACACTAGGTAATGTCCAGGAATTTTCAAAAGACCCATTTGGATTATGAGCATGCTACACATTCATATAGTATCTGTTATATGATCATGTGCACGAGTGTTAGTTATTTTTCTGCCTGTCCTTTCAGGCCTTTCAACCAGTTTCCCTGTCTGTCCTGGATCTGGTTGCCAATTACTTGAGTGTGTTAAGTTTGTGAAAATTCAGCACACTATGTGCATTCATATATACATTGGCTGTATTACTTTTTGATAAAAATTTTTTAAAGGGTTGAAGGCAAAAAGACTTTGAGATAAAAAAAACTTTCTGCTTTGTTCAAGAAAATGTATTTTTCATTCTTTTCCCCAACTTTATCAAGTGTGTATGTATATATATTTGACATCCTCTTGGCTGTCATTCTTCCATCAATATTCACTCTTTGAAAACCTCTTTTAGCATTTAACATATGCAGAGACTTATTTAAAGATTTTATTTATTTTTAGAAAGGGGAAGGGAGGGAGAAAGAGAGGGAGAGAAACATCAATGTGTGGTTGCCTCTCGAGCAACCCTTACTGAGGACCTGACCTGCACCCAAGTCATGTGCCCTGACCAGGAATTGAACCTGTGACCCTTTGGTTCACAGGCCAGAGCTCAGTCCACAGAGCCACATCAGACAGGGCAAGACTTTTTTTTTAACCTGACTTTTGTCCTGTTACACTTTTTGGTCTTGAGGTATTTTTAACCTCACAAAGTAGTTTTTTTTTTTAATGGCAATTGACCTATATTTTGTTATACAAGTGTTCCTGTTTTTACTAGGTATATTTGCCCTCCTTCTCCATTAGACTAAAACCTCAAGGCTAGACTCTTGCCATCTGGCATCTGAAACCTCGCTCTCAAAGTGCTTAGGTCAAGTTTTTATTTTTGTTGCTTGTCTTTTATTTATCAGCTCTTGACACATACTAGCTGCTCAGTAAATGTTTATTGAATTAATTTCCCTGCCTATATAAAGCTTCCAGTCTGATTTGGGGTGAAGAGTAACAAGACATTTGATTGCAGTACATGGTAAAGGGTGACAGTATTTAAAAGAATTTTGGTTGATTTGAATATTATTTGTTTAGAACCTAAATCTTGGTCTCTAGTCTAAATCTAGAGCAGGATTTAGCTATATTGTCTTTTCCAGATGACGAAGAATCCGATGAAGAAGCTGTGAAGAAAACCAACAAATGTGTACTAGTCTGGGAGGTAGGTGATTCTTTTCTTTTTTAAAATATTTATTTATTTTTTACAGAGATGGGAAGGGAGAGAGAAACATAGATTGCTTGCCTCTCACACATGTCCCGATGGGGGACCAAACACACAACCCAGGCATGTGCCTTGACAGGGTATTGAACCAGCAACTTTTTGGTTCATGGACTGACATTCAAACAGCGGAGCCACACCGGCCAGGGCCAGGGTAGTGATTCTTTATTAAACAGTGAAGTAGAACCTCAGCTAAGTCTTGATTGTTCAGACTGTTCAACTGGAGCTGTGGAATGGTAAAACTAAACAATGATTAATCTGTTATGTAACTTGTGGGTGGGTTTTTTTGTTTGTTTTTTATTTTTTTGGAATTCATTGTTTAATGTTTGGCAGCAAATTCTTCTTCATTATATTTTAGTTAAGTTGATAAGTATGTTAGTATCTACCATCTGGAGAAGAGTTTGGAAAACCTGTGGCAAGATTACAAATTCTCAACTGAGTTATTTCATAGTCATAGGTCAGGCTTATAAAGAGGGAAATTAATTGTTGGGTTTTTGTTTGAATATAGTGAAAGAAATACTAAACTTAAGACTATAGAGTTGTGAGTCTGGTCAGTACCACTTGTTAGCTATGTAACTAGACAAGGCACTTAAAATTCAATACTGTTGTTTTGGCTATAAAATATGGTTATAATTTTCCCTCCCTATAGAGGTTTTTTTTTTAATCCTCACTGGAGGACACGCTAATTGATTTTAGAGAGAGGGGACAGGAGAGAGAGAGGGAGAAAAACATTGATGTGAGGGAGAAACGTTGATCAGTTGCCTCTCACACATGCACCAGCTGGGGACTGAACCCACAACCTAGGCATGTGTCCTGACCAGGTGTCCCGCCACCTTTTAGTTTATTGGACAATGCTCCAACCAACTGACCCACACCAGCCAGAGCAAAGGTTATTTATTTGAGAACCTAATTAGATTATTATATAATGGTACTTTGTAAAATGTAAGTAAATCACTCTTCAAATGGAACTTTTTTTTTTTTTTTTTTTTGGTTATACAGTTCTTTCATCCCTGAAATCTTAGTGAACCAGCATTAGTTCTGAAGAATGAATGAATGAATGGGCTTATTCAGGCCAGTTTTTGAATTATGCATTATTCACCCTTTTTTGAAGCATAAAGTATACTGTTTCTCTAGGAACCATTAAAGTTTCTTGTCTCAGTAATTATATCCTTATCCTGATATAGTACAGTAATCCTTTTATTCCCACTCCAAAATATACTTCATGCATTGTAAATATTTTTTACCTTTGTATTTATTGTTTTCATTTTATATTCTCTGGTGTTGATTTATGTGTATCTTCTATTTTCTAAATGTGCTAGTATTTAGTAACTAGTTCTTTATTGTAAAAGTATTAATTTATTACAAAAGTAGTAAATGCTGCCCTGGGCAGGTCGCCCAGTTAGTTGGAGCATCAGACCGTGCACCAAAAGGTGGGTTGGATTACCAGTGAGGGCACACACTGAGGTTGCAGGTTCAATCTCATACATACAGTTGGGACTCATGTAGGAGGCAGCTGATTCATGTTTCTCATGGTGATGTTTCTCTTTGTCCCTTCCTCTCTCTCTAAAATCAGTAAATATATCCTCAGATGAGAATTTAAAAAAAGGGTAGTGAATGCTTATTAAAGTAAATTCTAACAACAATAAAGACTTACTGAAATAGTTCTTTTTTAATTCCCTGGTTCTTTTATTTTTAGATTTCATTTATTTATTTTTAGAGAGGGGAAAGGAAGGAGAAAGAGAAACATCAGTGTGCGAGAGAAATACCAATTGGTTGCCTCTTGCATGCCTGCAACTGGGAACCTGGCCCACAACCCAGGCATTTGCCCTGACTGGGAATCGAACCAGAAGCCTTTTGGGCCATAGGCCGGCATTCAGTCCACTCCATATCAGTCAGGGCTCCCTCATTCTTTAAGATCACACTTTATGGTTAATTGCTACTAAGTGTTTTTCATGCAGTCTTCTGTCTTATCCTATATTCCTCCAATTTATGCATAAATATTTAGTCATAACAACCATAATACCTATTTTTTTTGTCTCATAAGTCCCCACTTGTATACTTAATATCCTAGTCTCTTCATTTCTTTCAGATTCTCTTCCATTTTTCTCTGAGTGTCCTCAGGAACTGCATGTCAGGTTCAGAAATAAGCCAAGTTCTGTTCCAGTGTCCTTATTGGAATCTGATCCCTGAAAGACTTGATGTAGCATTTTATGACTGTCATTGCTGCTGTTGCCTTTGGTGACAATGCACTTCCACCACAGTTACTGTATCTTGTTCTGTTGTTCTGTGGAGGTAGCCCCCCGGCTCCCCTTCACCTCTCTTCCCCCTTGTCCCTCTATGGTTCTTTATCACTGGGCCCAAGCCCTTCTTGTACACAGGGTCTCACTAAGTCTTGTGAAAAGAGTCCTTCAGCCTCTGGTTCTCTAATACCTTTCCCCTGAAAGGCCCCAGTCTAGTCCTGCAGGCCTGGTGGGGGACAAGTTCATTCCATCTCACCCTCTATAGTCCTTCTTGATTTGCTTTCCCACCCAGGCAGCAGGCCACAGAACTCCTCATCCTCCATTGAGTCAAAAGAAAAAACCCTTATGTGTAAATTCATGAAAACTCACACACACATGCAAAGAGATGGAGATTAGAATTGCTTTTACCAGCCCTGGCTGGTGTGGCTCAGTGGACTGAGCCAGTTTATGAACCAAAAGATGGCTGGAACGATTTCCAGTCAGGGCACATGCCTGAGTTGTAGATTCATGCCCAGTTGGGACACATAGGAGAAGCAACCAATTGATGTTTCTCTCTCATATCAATGTTACTCTCCCTCCCTTCCTCTCTTTCTAAAAATAAGTAAAATTTTAAAAGAAAATGAATTGTTTTCCCCATAAAAATCACTTTCAGTTAGGCACATTGCTATACAAGCAACCATTATTATACTTTATACAATGATACTATGTCTCAGTGATTTTCAGTCTTTTTCATCTCATGGTCACTTAAACTAATGACTGAAATTCTACAGCGCATCAAAAAATACATTTTTTGCTGATCTGACAAAAAGAGAGATAATTTTGATTCATTCAGACCAGACAGCTATTGTTTTGTTGTTCACTGTTGTCTTTTTTCTGACAATCAAAGGGAAAGGTGGTTAGTATGCCTGACTAAATAGTCAGGTATTGTGTGTCTTAAAAATTCTTGAGGCACAGCACACCTGTTGAAAATTGCTGGTATGTACTGATTTAAACTAGAAATTGTAGTGCTGTTATCACACATTTTGTCTCTTTCCCAGGGTACAGCCAAAGACCGGAGCTTTGGGGATATGAAGTTCAAACAGTGCCCTACAGAGAACATGGCTCGGGAGCATTTCAAAAAGCATGGGGCTGAACACTACTGGGACCTTGCCCTAAGTGAATCTGTGTTGGAGTGCACCGACTGAGACTACTGCAAGCCTTGCCTCTACTCCCTTGCCTATGTTTCTTCAGTTCTCTCCCTTATTCTACTTCCCAGCCGTGCCCACTTGTGTGTGTGATCTCAGAACTGTGCCAAGCCGACACTGGGACAAAGGGAGAACACATTGCTCCCTTCCCCTGTCAGCCTGGTGCTGCCCTTTACTCCCTCATGTGCATATGATTAAAGAGTTATTTTTAAAGTTTGTATGGTATTTTTCACACACTCATAGGTATCTTTAGGGGATCTTTTCTCCAGACTTCTAGCAATTGCTGTGGAAAAAGCAAATTTTGTCATTGATGTTTATGTATATGTGAATGGATGGGTATGTATTTTTGAGGTCTGATGGAAATTTTTGGACCTCATTTTGGGGCAAGAGTGATAAAACCATTTTCCTGGAGCAGACTGAAGCAGAAAAGAGGTGTTAAGTGGGTGAGGGGGGAACAAATGAGTGTCCATCTCTCAGCTTTCAGTATATAGAGTCGGAAGGCAGACAGATTACTTCTGGTCTTGGCTAAGTTTTTTTTTTTCTTTAAGATTTTATTTATTTTTAGAGAGGGAAGGGAGGGGGGGGAGAGAGAGAAACATCAGTGTGTGGTTGCTGGGGGACATGGCCTGCAGCCTAGGCATGTGCCCTGACTGGGAATCGAACCTGCAATGCCTGGTTCACAGTCCATGCTCAATCCACTGAGCTACACCAGCCAGAGCAGTTTTTTTGTTTTTTTTTTTTAATTTTTTTAAGATTTTATTTCTTTTTAGAGAGGAGAAGGAAAGGAGAAAGGGAGTGAAACGGCAAGGGAGAGGAACCATGTGTGGTTGCCTCTCACACACCCCTCCTGGGGACCTCGTCTGCAGCCCAGGCATGTGCCCTGACTGGGAATCAAACCAGTGACCTGTTGGTTCTCAGGCTGCACTCAATCCAGTGAGCTACACCAGCCAGAACTAAGCATTCTTGACAAGAAATCATTCCTCAAATGGGTGCATATATGAGAATGTGTGTTGGAGGTTGAGTGGACACAGGGAAAACCAAAGAAGGATATTACATGTCAGTTAGTAAAGTGGAATGGGAATTTAGCCTACTTCCTCACTTTAATGATACTTTTTAAAAATCTTTTTCTAAAAGACAACATGTAGGTTTTCTCCCAAATCCCTACCCCCAAGAATCTGACTCGATGTTCTGTTCAAACATTTAATGTTTATGGTTTAGTTTTAGTAGTAGTCGAGTCAGAATAATTATCCATAGTCAAATTCTTAACCATATCTATATATTTCATGTTGCCTATTGAGGACATGGTGCAAATAAAGCAAACAGTAACTATTAGAGCTCTCAATAACTCCCTGCTAGTTGGAGCTTACTAGGTAGTATTGTTGGATACTTGACCAGAAATTCCAGCATTCTGTTATGAAAGTAACATATCTTTCAGGTGCTAGTTTGTGTTCCAATTTTAAGGCAGTAGTAGGGAGCAGTAGGATAATAAGAGGTGGGAAAAGAAAGACTACAAAAGGTCTTAAGGAAAACTAGCAAAATCTATAGATAAGCAAACTATAACCCAGACAGGTGAGGTCACTAATTCTGGAGCAGGATGAAATCTGGAAAAGCCGGACTTCCAACAATGAAGACTAGTTGCTTGCTAGTAATCATTTTGTATCTGAGAATTGGGAGCTGAAGAATTGAACTTGGTTTTGATAATTTCTTGATTTAACCAAAACCAGGAGGGGAAATCATTGTCATAGAAATAAGAGCTTTTGGACCTGGCTGGTGTGGCTCAGTGGATTGAGCACTGGCCTAAGAACCAAAAAGTCAACAGTTCAATTCCCAGTCAGGGTGTATGCCTGGGTTACGGGCCTGGTCCTGAATTGGGGTGTGTGAGAGGCAACCAATCAATGTTTCTCTCCCTCTCTACCTCCCTTCCCATCCATCTAAAATTAAATAAAATTTTTTAAAAATGAGCTTTTCCTTTTATTAAAGATCTATCACAAATACATGTGTAAGTAATTTATATACAACTTCATAATATAAAAGGTATATTTATACTAAATATATGGTCATTGCTTAATGATGGGGACGTGTTCTGGGAAATGGGTCATTAGGTGATGTCGTCGCTGTGAACATCATAGAGTGCACTCAAATCGAGATGATACAGCCTGTGACAGGCTACAAACCTGTATGCCATGTCACTGTACTGAATACTGTAGGAAACTAACAATGGTGTCTGAGTACCAATATCTCTAAACAGAAAAGGTATAGTAAATATGTGGTATAAGAATGTTAAAAATGGTACATCTGTGTAGGGTACTTGCATGAATGGACGTTACTCTGGGTGAGCCAGAGTGGTGAATGAATGTTAAGGCCTAGGACATTAGTGTACAGTATTGTAGGCTACAAATACTGTGCACTTAGGTTACACTAATTTTTTTCTTCAATAATAAATTAACCACTTACTGTAACTTCTGCTTTATGAACTTAATTTTTTTAAACCTTGACTTGTAACAACAGCTTAAGATATTTTTACCCTTATTCTATAAGCCTTTTTTTATTTTTAAAATTATTTTCATTTTTTAGACTTTTGTTAAAAACTATGATAAAAACATGCACATTAGCCTAGGCCTACACAGAGCCCATCATGACTATTGCTGTCACAGAGCACATCTTTTCCCACTGGTAGATCTTCAGGGGCAATAATGTGTGGAGCCATCATCTGTCTATGATAACTGCCTTCTGAATACCTCCTGAAGAACCTGCCCAAGGCTCTTGAGGAGTTAACTCTTTTTTAGAAATTTGTCCATGATGGTTTGCTTGGTTTTTGTTTTTGTTTTGTTTTTCCAATCATAGATTTGCTTGTGAGAGCAGATAATGCACCGTGAACATGCCTCTCTGTAAAAACCTTTTGATTTGGGGGCCCATGAATCACGTCTAGGAGCTCCTCAGTGTCGTCATCATCCATACCCAGGTCAAAGTTGTTTACTCTCAACCATAGTCTTGTTGATTTTTGTAACCTCATCCTTAGCAAACACTTTGACATCATAGATGAACTTCTGTTTTTTTAACAAAGATTTTTATTTATTTTAGAGAAAGGGGTGTAAAGGGAGAGAGAAGGGAAGAAAAATATTGATATATGAGAGAAACGTTAATTGGTTGTCTCTCGCACATGCCTCGACCAGGGGACTAGTCCTGCAATGCCAGGCATGTGCTTTGACCAGTAATCAAATCAGCAACCTTTTGCCTTGCAGAACTATGCTTAACCAACTGAGCCATGATAGTGATAGATGAACTTCTTTATTGTCTTCTTAACAATGCTGTTCACACACTCCTTGGTAACCACCCCATGCCCAAGCAAGGTTCTCAGTGCAATCATAGATATAATCCTTCCAGACCTGCATTCTTCCTCACTTGCAAGGAAGACACTGGGAAAAGGTCCTCTTCAGGTGGTTGGCTTTAAAAGCTGTTGTAACTCCTTGATTCATTAAAGAAGTGGTGTTTGGAGGGAGAAACAGCACTTTGCTATTGGGATGAAAATCACCAGTGAAAGGAGGATGTTCAGGAGCATTATCAACAATAAGCAAAATCTTGAAAGGTATATTATTCTCCAAATACTATTTCTTCATTTTGCTGGCATAGCAACTCAGGAGGGCATCTTGGAAGAGAAGCTGGGTCATCCATGACTTCTATGCTAACAGTGTGTGTTTATTAATATGCTTGAAGGCCCTAGGGTTCTTACTTTGCCAAATCACAAAAGGTTTTAATTTATACCTCGCAACATTGCCTCCAAGCAAAGCTGTTACCTTATCATTAAAAGCCTTGAAATCTGAGGGGTTCCAGTCAATATGGCACAGTAGGTAAACATGGTACTTGGAACCTCCCACAACTACATCAAAATTACAACTAAACTGTAGAAAAGTCATTCAGAACTGAATATAGCTGAACAGAAGTTCTACAACTAAGGATATAAAGAAGATACCTTGAGACCGGTCAGGAGTGGGTGGAGACATAGAATGTGCTGGTCTCACACCCACATGTGTCAGATAAAAATAAGAAGAAATAGCTCAACTGTAGAAGTCTCCCCTAAGGAGTGAGGGGTCCCAGCCCCACAGCAGGACCCCCAGCCCAGGGTTCCTGAGCTGGGAAGAGAAGTCTCCATAACTTCTGGCTATAAAAACCAGTGGGGCTGCTGGAGTCCCAGAGTTCCTCTTAAAGGGCCTGTCCACAAACTTATTCAGACTTACTTGGTCTAAGCTCCAGCACTGGGGCAGCAGGTCAAAAGGCACCAAGGACATACAGGGAGGAACCGAGCTGTCTGGAATCAGGGCAAGGACTGGAGAGGCAGCTTTCTCCCAGACAGAAGTGCTGGCAGAGGCTATTGTTCCTTTTCTGAGCCCTCCTCCCACAAAGCCAGCAGGTGGATGCCATACCTGAGTCTCCATCAACCTAGCTAACCCTGTTTACTTCACCCTGATGATTCTGATACCCTGCCCCACCCAACTTGTGGACACACCCAAGCCACTTCCGGTGGCTTTTCCATACAAATGGTCTCTCGCCTCATGCTTTAAACTTTCCTAAAATATCTTAAACAAGCAGCATCTGCTTTCTGTGTACCCTCTACATCTGCTAAGTGACCCTCAGCCCAGCACTAACAGCAGCCAGCCTTGCTTCTCAGCTTGGCCTCTCCTGGGCACCTCCAAGCCCAACACAAGTAGCAGCCATCTGCAGATCATTCTGTAGCTTGTGCCAGGTAGCCCCAGGCAGGGCACAGCCAGTGGCTTATGTTAAACCTCCTGGGAGGCCCAAGAGCCAGTGCACCCAGTGGACAGCTTCAAACAATGCCAGATTACAAACCTACTATTTCCATGAATGATACACTTAAAGGGCAGACTCAGTGAGCACCAAAGCCCACTGAAGCACATCCTGCTCCATAGCTTCAGCTCCTGCACAGCAGCTATTCCACTGTAGTCACAGCTGGTCCTCACAGTCAATGGGCCTGGGAGTCATTCCCTCCCAATGATATCAATGACAATCAAGGCTCAACTACAGTGCACACAGCCCACGCAAGGGTGCACCTGGAATGCCAAGCTCAGGCACATGGGGAGGCTGTACCCTATAGGACACCTACTACCCACCACTACTTTGTTAAGCCTGGGAGATGTAGAAGCTCTATCTAATACATAGAAACAAACATAGGGAAGCAGCCAAAACGTGGACACAATGAAACAGGTCCCAAATTAAAGAATATACAAAATCTCCAGAAAAAGAACTAAATGCAATGGAGGCAAGCAAACTACCAGACACAGAGTTCAAAACAATGGTTATAGTGGTGCTCAAGGAATTTAGTGCGAACTTCAACAGCATGAAAAAGGACATAGAAACTGTTAAAAATAACCAGTCAGAAATGAAGAATACAAAATCTGAAATGAAGAATACACTAGAAGCAAAAAGAATAGATTGGATGAAGCAGAGGATCGAATCAGTGATTTGGAAGGTAGGGTACCATAAAACACCCAATTACAATAGTAAAAAGAAAAAGAATTTTAAAAAATGAGGATTGTTTAAGAGACCTTTCGACAACATGAAGCGTAACATCACATTACAGGGGTACCATAAGAAGAAGAGAGAGAGAACAAGGAATTTAGAACCTATTTGAAGAAATAATGGCTGAAAATTCCCTATCCTGGTAAAAAGAAAGACACACAAGACCGGGAAGCTAAGAGAGCCCCAAACAAGATGAACCCACAGGGGAACACACCAAGACACATCATAATTAGAATGGCAAAGGTTAAAGACAAAGAGAGAATCTTGAAAGTAGCAAGAGAAAGACAGTTACCAAAAAGGGAGCTTCCGTAAGACTCTCAGCTGAGACTTCCAGCCAGGATGGAGTTGTAGGTAGATACACTTTGACTCCTCACACAATCAAAAGAAGGACAACAACAAATTTAAAAACAAAAATAACCAGAATTGCCAGAAAATTGAACTGTTTGGAAGTCCAACAACCAAGGAGTTAAAGAAGAGACATTCATACAGATCAGTAGGAGGGCCAGACATAAACAGCCAGGTGCAGAGAGGACTCAGGTAAGGTGGCAGCTGGAGGACCAGGTGGTCCAACATTTGTGTGGGGATAAACTGGGAGGAACAACTGGGGAGCAAGACAGACCAAACCACCCAGGGTTCCAGTGCAGGGAAATAAAGCCTCAGAACCTCTGACTGAAAAATCCTGTGGAGGTCACGGCAGTGGGATAAAATCCCAGCCTCACAGTAGAGTTCATTGGAGAGACTCACAGGGTCCTAGAATGTACACAAACCCACCCACCCAGGAATCAGCACCAGAAGGGCCCGATTTGCTTGTGGGTAGTGGGGGAAGTGACTGAAAAGTGGGGTGAGAGCTAACCAAGCAGCACTGTACCCTCTCAGACCCCTCCCTCACATACAGCACCATATCCCAGTCAAGTGTGTTGCTCTGCCCTGGTAAATACCTAAGGCTCCTCCCCTTACTACATAACAGGTGCACTGAGACAAAAGAAATATGGCCCTAATGAAAGAACAGGTCAAAGCTCCAAAAATAGAACTAAGTGATGAAGAGATAGCCAACCTATCAGATGCAGGGTTCAATACACTGGCAATCAGGATGCTCACAGAAATGGCTGAGTATGGTCACAAAACAGAGGAAGAATTGAAGGCTATACAAAGTGAAATAAAGGAAAATGCACAGGGAACCAACAGTGATGGGAGGAAATCAGGACTCAAACCAAACATTTGGAGCAGAAGGAAGAAATAAAAATCCAACCAGAATAGAATGAAGAAAAAAGTTAAAAAAAATGAGGAGAGACTTAGGAGCCTCTGAGACAATTTTAAATGTTCCAACATCTGAATCATAGGGGAGCCAGAAGAAGAGGAAGACCAAGAAATTGAAAACATATTTGAAGAAATAATGAAGGAGAACTTCCCCAATCTGGTGAAGAAAACACACTTCCAAGAAGTCCAGGAAGCTCAGGGAGTCCCAAAGAAGTCGGACCCAAGGAAGCACACACCAAGGAACATCATAACTACATTAGCCAAGGTTAAAGATAAGAAAAGAATCTTAAAAGCAACAAGAGAAAAGCAGAGAGTTACCTACAAAGGAGTTTCCATAAAGCTATCAGCTGATTTCTCAAAAGAAACCTTGCAGGCAAGAAGGTGCTGGAAAGAAGTATTCCAAGTCATGAAAGGCAAGGACCTACATCCAAGATGACTCTCTCCAGCAAAGCTATCATTTAGAATGGAAGGGCAGATAAAGTGCTTCCCAGATAAGGTCAAGTTAAAGGAGTTCATCACCACCAAGCCCTTATTATATGAAATATTAAAGGGACTTACCTAAAAAAAAGAAGATAAAAAATATGAACAGTAAAATGACAACAAACTCACAACTATCAACAACTGAACCTAAAACAAAAACTAAACAAACAACTAGAATAGGAACTGAATCAGAGAAGTGAAGATCACATGGAGGGTTATCAGCAGGAAGGAGGATGGGGGAGAATTAGGGAAAAGATACAGGGAATAAGAAGTATAAATAGTATGTACAAAATAGACAGGGGGAGGGTAAGAATAGTATGGGAAATGAAGGATCCAAAGAAGTTATATGTATGACTCATAGACATGAATTAAGGTCGGGGAATGCTGGTGCGAGGGTAGGTACAGGGCTGACAGGAATAAAGGGGAGAAATGGGATGACTATAACAGCATAATCAATAATACATATTTTTTAAAAAGAGAAATAAAAAGTTCTCAGTTGATTTTTCAATACAAACTTTTCAGGCCAGAAGGAATTGGCATGAAATATTCAAAGTGATAAAAAGTAAGAACCTACAACAAAGACTACTTTACCCAATAAGGTTGTAATTTAAAATGAAGGAGAAATGAAGTTTCCCAGACAAGAAAAAACTATAGGAGTTCATTACCACCAAATCAGTATTACAAGAAATGGTAAAGGGTCTTCTTTAAGAAGAAAAGCCCTGGTTGGCATAGCTCAGTGGATTGAGTGCGTGAACCAAAGCATCGCAGGTTTGATACCCAGTTAGGGCACATGCCTGGGTTGCAGGCCACGGCCTCCAGCAACTGCACACTGATGTTTCTCTCTCTCTCTCTCTCTCTCTCTTTCTCCCTCCCTTCCCTTTCTAAAAAAAAATAAAATCTTTTAAAAATCACTATAGGCTCTTGAAGAGGAAAATAGCTTGTCAAAAACTTAAGAAGAAGAAAAAAATTAAAATATGAATAATAAATGGTCATAAAAAGAATGAAACCTTACCATTTATCATAGCATGGATGGACCTAGAGGGTATTAGCCTAAGTGAAATTAAGTCAATCAGAGAAAGACAAATACCATATAGTTTCACTTATAAGTGAAATCTAAAGAACAATATAAACAAAAACAAAACAGAAACAGACTCATATATGCAGAGAACAGGCTGGTGGTTGCCAGAGGGGAAAGGGATTAGAGGACTGGGTGAAAAAGGTAGAGGAATTGAGAAGTACAGATTGGCAGTTGCAAAACAGTCATGGTCATGGAAAATAACATGTAAAAGTATAGTCAAGAATAGTGTAATAACTATGTATGTGTCAGTTGGATACTGGAGATATCGGGGGGGAAACCCTGTAAAGAACGTGATTGTCCAACCACTATGCTGTACGCCTGAAACTATAGTGTGGGACCTCAGCTCTCACACATAATTCCTTCTGGAAGGCTGTTTGAGAAGTGATTTGTCTGAAAACCGAATTAAACAGGTGACAGATCATGCAGTTATCAGCATGAAAGGGTTGTCGGGTAGAGAATCGAAGTTTTGTTTGACAACTGAGACATTTTTTCCATGAATAACTTGATCAAGAACCAAATTGTTCAAGATGGGAGATGTTCAAGAAGTGAGGTTTGACTGTAATACAAAGTAATAACAAATGTGGCTCTGGCAGGGATTTCACTTTGTGTACTATGTAAAACACAAAATGTGGCCAAAGCACCATTTCATACTCACTAATAACAATCTTCAAATGAAAAGCCCCAATTAGGTCCCTGGCTGGGTAGCTCAGTTGGTTAGAGCATTGTTCCAATATGCCAAAATTGTGGGTTTGATACTTGGTCAGGGCACTTGCAAGAATCAACCAGTGAAGGCATAAATAAGTAGAACAACAAATTGATGTCTTTATGTCTCTCTTTCTCCCCCTCTCTCTTTCCCTTCCTCTCTCTCTCTAAAATCAATAAATAGCCCTGACTGGTGTGGCTCAGTGGGTTATGCATCATCCTGCCAACCGAAGGATCAGTGGTTTGATTCCTGGTCAGGGCACATTCCTGGGTTGTGGGCCAGGTCCCCAATTGGGGTGTGCGAGAGGCAACCCATCAGTGATGTTTCTCTCACACATCAATGTTTCTCTGCCTCTTTTTCTCCCTCCTTTCCCCTCTCTCTAAAAATAAATAAAAATAAAATTAGAAAAATTAAATTAACAAATAAAAATATTGAATATAAGCTGCAATTTTTAAAATTTAATTTAAATTTTTTTTTAAAAAGCTTGAAAGCCTGACATTGACTTGGCCTCCATTTCCAGAATTGGGAGGTTTCATCCATATTGAATACCTGCTCTACCATCAGCTTACCTAGAGTTTCTAAAAATTCTTCAGCTGCCTTCACATCAGCACTCAGACTCACCACTCACTTTCACATTAATGAATAATGATTCTTGAATCCTTTAAATAAGCCAGAGCTAGCAGTAAACTTAACATCTTAATTGGGCCCAGTCTTTTCTTTCAACATTGTAGACAAACTTTTTGCTTTGGCTGTGATGGTCATGGTGCCAAAAGGCATGAAATGTGTCTGGTCTTTAATCCAGGCCATTAGAAGTTTCTCCGTGCTAATACAGGCCCTTCTCGAACTTTTGTTCTTGTTGCCTTTAATGGAGCAGATCCTTTAACATCTTCCCTAGCTTTGTTCTTGTTCTTCGAGATCGTGGCTACAGTGAAATGGGACATGCCTGACTGGCGAGCAATAACAGTCGCTGATTTTCCACATTTGTACTCCTTAATCACTTTTAATTTTGTTTCTAGGCTAATTACTTGATGTGGCCTCTTACAGGGAACGTTAGCCATGGATTGTGTATGCTTAGGGGCCACGATGAACAAAACAACATGAGATTAAACTAAGCACAACATAAAATGATGCATCAAGAGACGCAGTAAACATCAGATGTGTGAGGCTGCTGCCAGCCTCACATGGCACAGTTTTTACAGCACTTTTTTAAATTGTTGACACTATTACAGATGTTCTTCATCCCCGCATTGGCCCACCTCCACCAAGCCCCCACTTCCTTATGCCTGGCCTTCAAACTCTCTTTTTAATAAGTAGAAAGAATATACTATAAAATAATAACAAAAAGTAAAATGTAGTAAATACGTGAAGCAGGTACCCAGTCATTATGTAGAGTCCAAATATTATGGACTCTACATGACTATACATGCATAGTAGGTTTGTTTACACCAAAACCACCATAAGCAAATAAGTAATGCATTGCATTGTGACACTATGTTGTCTATGGCATCACTAGGTGATAGGAATTTTTCAGCTGCATGATAGTCTTTTGGACCCCCTGTCATATATGCAATTCATCTTTGACCAAAACATCACTCAGCAGCACACGACTGTACTATTGTTCATTATGAAGTGTTCACAATGAGACTTATTTCCGTCTTGAGCACTCTTTCATCCCACTGTGTCTCAAAGTGGTTTTTGTTAGTTTTTAATTTTCTTGACCCCATACTTACTACATTGAGCATTTCACTCAATAAGCATTACCTTTTTTATGAGAAAAGTAGATTTTAGAGGCGAGAGATGTCAGGATTAGAGTAAATACTTTTCCCCATGGTTATGGTTAGTAAGTGGTGCAGCTTAATTTGAACCCAGGTGTGTTTGACTAGGGCCCAAACATGTCCTGCGTGTGCTGCCTCATTTGTGAAATAAGGTGGGAGAAACAGACATGTTCTCTCAAATAAATGTTAATGTCAGAATAGTTCCTGTCTTGGGAGGCTGTTATTACTTAAAATAGTCATTTCTTTCTCTGTTTCAAAATATGTATAAAGTCTTTAGTTAATGGCAGTTATTTGTCCTCTGGAGAGTTCTGGAAAGAACTTTAAAAGTCATTTGGAATTTACAATGGATAATAAAATGAGGTAATCAAGATAGACAATCGCTTTCTTCAAATTTTTTTTGTAGTCAGTTTTTATTGTTATTCTATTACAGTTGTTCCAATTTTTTCTCCTTTGCCCTCCTCTGCCCATCCTACCCCCCACGCCCACAGTCAATTCCTATGGACTAGACAAAGAACGTGTATGAATGACCCATGGGCATGGACAGCAGTATGGGAATTTTCAGTTTTTTAAAAAGTGTGTCTATAAAGTAATTGGACTGATTTTTCCTCCCTGTATGTGTCTTATCTTAAAGAATTTTTAGAAATATCCTTGTATGACCCGTGAACATGAACTAAGTGGGGACTGCTAGAGGGAAGTGGGGTACTGGGCAAAGGGGGCCAAAGGGGGAAAATTGGGACAACTGTCATAGCATAATCAATAAAATATACTTTAAAAATATTTTGAACAATGGCAATACCATTGGAATATCAGTACCCAATAGTTATTGTTGGATAAGTAATAATTAACAGTGTTTAACAATGTACAGTTTTAAGGTGCTTTTATATGTTATTCAATGCAATGTTCCTGGAGGTAAGAAGAGAATACAAATAATTTCATTTAGGGAAGAATACTGTACAAAAGAGAAATTCCATCCACTTGGAATGGTCAAGGAAGTTTGCATAAAAGAGGTAATTTAAGATAGTGCTTTAAAAATGGGTAGAATTTTGGTTGAAGAGAATATTTTTGGCAGAAAGAACAGAATTATAAATAAAAAATTACAGGACATATTTAAGGAAAACAATAGTTTAGTGTACAAAGAACTACAAGTGGAAGGCACTTGAGACAATACTGGGAAGTTAGATCATTACCATTGTGGAGGATATTAAAAGCCGGGGCTTTTACTTAACTTGGTAGGTAAGGAGGAAGAAGTTCACACATGGGAGTGTTGTTTATTGTGTTGTTTGATTTTGAGTAGAGAACTAGGGGATTAATCTGATAATGCTGTATAAGCTGAAGAGATAGACTGGGAAACTGATTGTGATGCTGTTGATATATAGTTCATCAGAATGGTAATGACAACCTTAAGTAGATCGAAACAAGGAGAATGGAAAGAAGGGAATTTATGCAAGAGATTTCTGGGTGGACATCCATAGGATCTGATAACTAGATGGAAAGTATGGAATCAAAAATAACTAAGATACCCAACTTAAATAAATCTGAATGCAGGTGATAAATTTAATCTTTGGGAGAGAATGAGGAGAAAGATGAGAGAAGGGCTAAAAATGAAACTGGTAAATACAAAGGGTGAGCAATGGGCAGAAAAAGGAGCCATTAATTTAGTGGAACCGATTACAGATTTTATGTTTAACAGAAGCAAAGGGAAACTAGTTTTAAGAAAGGTTGAAGTGTAATAATAACTGACATCATCATCCAGCCTTTACTAAGGCAGGCACTACTCTACGCGAGCACTCTACATGCATTAACTCATTTAATAATTATAGCACCGCTGAGAGGTTATGAAATTTCCCTGAAGTTGCTGCTGGCAAGTGGCAGAGCCTGAGTCTGAGCGGTCTGGTTCTAGATGTCTTGCTCTTCACATCATACTATGTAACAGAAAAGTAAAAGTTAAGGCTGTAATCAGTGCACTGGAATTGGCAATTAATGGATCATCGGTGTCTTTTAAGAGGGTTTTTACTCAGCACCTATGATAGTGCACACCTATTTCACTGAGAAAAGAGAAGCAACTGAAGAGAATTTCTGCACCTCCTCACCAACAAATCTACCAACCTACCTAAATCTTTACATAGATTCTCCCTTTACCTTGTTGTTGCAAGAAAGGAAGTATCCGTGGATCTATCACTTGATCCTAACCTCTCCTACCTACTCAAGGAAATCAATCCATAAATTGTTCTATTTCTATCATGTATGAATATTTCCCCCCAATGTATCATTTACAACAGCTACAATTATTTTCCAACTTGGAAAAAGAAATGGTCCTCTGATCCCACACTTCCTCCAGTTTCAGCTCCATTTCTCTGTTCCCATTTTATTTTATTTTTTCCTAGTTCTGGGAAAAAAACAGACGGGTGAATGCACAGATTGGGTGGGGGGCACAGGTATGGATTGCACAAGTGGAGGGTGCATAGGAGGTGGTGCAAAAGTGGGGTGGGGGTCACAGGTCTCCCATTTTATTTCTTGTAAAAATTATATATATATATAAGTATATATCATTTATATATATAAATGATATCTCCATTACTCTAATTCTCTCTAGAACCCTCTCCAATTATTTCACTACCTGGAAGCAGCTCTTGTCAAACACCTACAATGATCACCTTATAGTCAAGTGCAGTGGTCATTCCTCATGGGATGCAATTTACACAGCAACACCTGACAAGTGATTACTGCCTTCTTCTCAACAGTTTCATTACTTGGCTTTCAGAACAGTGTTCTCTGGGTTTTCCTTTCAAAGTTATTCCTTTTCAAGTTGCTGTTTATATGTACATCCTTGTATCTTTTTTCTTTTTTTAAAGTATATTTTATTGATTATGTTATGACAG
Organism: Tonatia bakeri; assembly: GCA_004024845.1. Classification (NCBI taxonomy): domain Eukaryota; kingdom Metazoa; phylum Chordata; class Mammalia; order Chiroptera; family Phyllostomidae; genus Tonatia; species Tonatia bakeri. The sequence goes on from PVIA01002597.1 coordinate 126,812, forward strand.
TTGTCCCAACCTTTTTCTCCGCTTTATCCCAGATTTGCCCTACACCCCCCAAACCTCCAGCATTCCCCACCCCCTTAGTTCATGTCCATGGGTTGGACATGTAAACTCTTTGTCTTCTCTGTTCATTCTTAACCTCCACCTGACTATTTTATACCTACCAGTTATGCTTCTTATTTCCTGTACCTTTTCCCCCCTCTTCATCCCCTCCCCCTCCCCAGTGACAACCCTCCATGTGATCTCCACTTCTCTCATTCTGTTCCTGTTCTAGTTGTTTGCTTACTTTTTGTTTTTTAGGTTCAGTTGTTGATAGTTGTGAGTTTGTTGTCATTTTACTGTTCATATTTTTTATCTTCTTCTTTTTCTTAGGTAAGTCTCTTTAACATTTCATATAATAAGGGCTTGGTGGTGATGAACTCCTTTAACTTGACCTTATCTGGGAAGCACTTTATCTGCCCTTCCATTCTAAATGATAGCTTTGCTGGAGAGAGTCATCTTGGATGTAGGTCCTTGCCTTTCATGACTTGGAATACTTCTTTCCAGCACCTTCTTGCCTGCAAGGTTTCTTTTGAGAAATCAGCTGATAGCTTTATGGGAACTCCTATGTAGGTAACTCTCTGCTTTTCTCTTGCTGCTTTTAAGATTCTCTCCTTTATCTTTAACCTTGGCTAATGTAGTTATGATGTTCCTTGGTGTGCGCTTCCTTGGGTCCAACTTCTTTGGAACTCCCTGAGCTTCCTGAACTTCCTGGAAGTCTATTTCCTTTGACATATTGGAAAAGTTCTCCTTCATTATTTTTTCAAGTAAGTTTTCAATTTTTTACTCTTCCTTTTCTTCTTCTGGCACCCCTATCATTTGGATGTTGGAACGTTTAAGGTGGTCCCAGAGGTTCCTAAGCCTCTCTTCATATTGTTAAATTCTTGTTTCTTCATTCCATTGTAGTTGACTGTTTTATTTCTTCCTTTTGTTCCCAATTGTTAATTTGAGTCATGGTTTCCTTCCCTTCACTGTTAGTTTCCTGTATATTTTGCTTTATTTCATTTTGTGTAGCCTTCATTTTGTGACCGAGCTCACTCTATTCTGTGAGTATCCTGATTTCCAGTGTTTTGAACTCTGCATCAGATAGGTTGTCTATCTCCTTGTCACTTAGCTTTTTCTAGAGTTTTCATCTGTTTTTTCATTTGGACCATATTCTTTCTCTCAGTGTACCTGTTATGTTGTAGGGTGCTAAGCCTTAGGTTTGCCAGGGTGGAGCAACCCTGTTTGCTGTGTTGTGGTGTTGTCTGTGTGGGAGGAGTCAGAGAGGGCACAATGTCGTTCACTCGCTCTGCTCTAGCTGCACTTTCCAATGAACTCTCCTGTGAGACTGGGAGTTTCTCCTGCCGTCCCAACCCACACAGCTTTTATAGCTAAAGGTTTTGAGTCTTTAGTTTCCTGTTCAGCCAGTCCTGCCTCTCCTGCATGGTCCACTGCCTTGCCCCTCCTACCAGACTGGCTGAATATTTCTATAACTCTTTGGTTGTTGCAGTTCCATGCAGTTTGATTTTCTAGCACTTCTGGTTGCTTATTATTTTTAAATTGGTTCATATCCTTCTTTGGGTTGTGCAAGGAGGTGAACCATTTTTACCTATGTGTCCATCTTGGCCAGAACTGTTCCTTGGACCTTTTTTCTATCTACACTCACGGCCTGGGCCACCTCATCCACCTCATGGCTTTAAAGATCATATCTATACTGAAAACCTTAAATTGATTATCTTCTACCTAGACCTCTCTCATGAACCCAAACTTACATATTTAATGCCATTGATGTGCCTGATATGTCAAACTCAAGATGTCCATCCCTGAAATCCTGATTCCTACTCTTTTCTCAGAAGACTGCTCCTCTCCCTCTTTCGTGTCCTGGTCCATCTGAGAAAATGGCCACTCTATTCTTCTAAATCATACCTCTCTCTCTGTTAAGTTCATTTGATTCTTTATTGGCTATCTGGGCCTTAAAGCTGCCCCTCAACTTAGGGTCTCCATGAGCTGTACAGAACACCTGCCACCTACTGGAACCAGAAAAGTGACAGAGGTACAGAGGTTGGTGGTCCTTGTCCCAACATACACACCCCACCCTTTGGGGCTTATGTTCTAGCACTGAGACTTCTAGGGGTACAAACCTGTATCCTCAAGGTTTATATCTTATCATTCTCCAGTTGAATAGCATGAACCTCAAACTCATTTGCCATGTTCTTAGATTCCGGCGTTTCCTTGGAAGCTCTTTTGTTTCTCTCCAGTCAGTCTCTGCCTGCCCCCCAGCCTCCTCTCTAGGTCCTGGGGCATTTCCTCCAGTCTCTGCCTGCCCACCACCCTCCTGTACAGGTTCTAAGGACTGCCTTCTTGCCTCTACCTGTCCCCCACCTTCTCTACTAGAATCCAGGGCTTCCTGGGCTTCTTGTGTTGATGTTTTTTTAGCTAACTGCCACCCAACATCTTGTGGCTCCAGTGACTTTTTGAGTTTTGAGTGCCTAGGAGCCTCTCCTGGGAAGTTGTTGAGCTCTGCAGGGGTCATAAATCCATCTCCATTCAGGTTCTGTATCTCCAGCATCTTGTCCACTACCAGGACCACCAGTTTTGTAGTGTGAGAGTCAGCAGCTCCAGGTGCCAAAGGTGCTGTCAACATAGATAACATCTCCAGGACATTCAGCTGAGCACTCTGGTCACAGTCATGGAGGGCAAGGAGGTGGAGGAGAACCTGCTCCCGGTTATGTGTTCCAGCTTCCCTTCCATCTTCTCTGGTCCCCTGATGCAGCTCTGCAAAAGTCAGAGCTGCTCCTGGCCTGATTGAAATGGGTTGGGCAGGGGCTGTGGCTGCACTTTAAGGATCAGCCTCGTGGTTTTACCCTTGGGAGTAGCCTGACCCATGGGTGGCAGCAGCAGCAGCAGCAGCAGCAGCAGCACTAACATTCTCATCATCAAAGGCAAAATCCTTCCTGGAACTGGAACAGTAACACCTTTCCTGTGGCAGTGTGGTGAGGCTCTGGCTGGGGGCTGACTTTGGTGTCACTCAAAACTCTGCTGCCTGCACCTCACTCCCACTACACAGGTGGCTCCATGTCACCATCTAGGCTGCAGCTGCCACCCTGGCATCCACGCATCATCAATGGGGACAATATCACCCATGGAAGGAAAAACAGTTCTTGGGAGATGAAAAAATCTTAAGTATTACAATTGTTTGTGACCCTCTGAAGCTCAACTTTACTCAACAATATCTTATTCCTTGATTTTTCTCATTTTCTTGGGTATACCACAAGCAACAATGGCATTGAATTCATGGAAGATACACAATATGAATCCAAGGCAAGCACTACAAAATTATGGGAAAGATGGCTGTGGTTGGAGAACTTTCTATCTTTCAATTGCCCTATTTTGAAGTCATAACAGAGGAAATTGCCTACACATGACTATTGACTGCCACATTGCATATAACTTGGGCTGATCCTTGAAGTGCAGCCACAACCCTTGCCCAGCCCATTGCAGTCAGGCCAGGAGCAGCTCCGACTTTTGCAGAGCTACATTGGGGGGCCAGAGAAGATGGAAGGGGAGCTGGAGCACATAACCGGGAGCAGGTTCTCCTCCACCTCCTTGCCCTCCATGACTGTGACCAGAGTGCCCAGCTGTCCTGGAGCTGTTGTCAATGTTGACAGCAAACAAAAATTTCACATTTTATTATTTAATTCTACAAAAGTTATTCAGTTCATCATTAACTATACCAAATGCTGAGAAGAAAAAAACATCAACAATATCGCAATAAATATCAAGCAGCTAGTAATTAATAAAAGTTAAAAGTTCACTAAAACTTCTTTTTTAAATTGAATTTTTATTCCAAATGACTATACTAGCTAGTAAGACAACAGCTAACACTCAAAACAATTTGCATAACTGGAAATTAGTTGATTTGCAGGACAGCAAATGATGGGATGACAGCCTTGACACTTGATAACGGTTATAACCAAGAAATCATAATAATAACCATGTCTTTCTGATGTGCAGTGTTTATAGCAAATAACATAAAAAGAAAGAAAAGAAAAAAAGATTAGGAAACCCCCCCACAAAATCCCAAACCTCAGAAATTAACATTCACTTAAGAGCATAATGGTGAAGACTTTTGCTAGCAAAATTATCACAATTCTTAAAATGGGAGTCTTCAAAAGCACTTCTTCAAATTTAAAAGCTAAAAAAATAAAAAATAAAAAGAGGGAACAGTTACAGTGGCTTAGAAGAGCTGGCCCTGCAACGGAGACCATCAGTCCTACTTCCAAACAGTGATAACCGGTGACCCTGACAAACTGAACAAAGAGGCCGACTGGTTGGCGCTGATGTCACTGAATGTACAAAAACATGTTGGATCACTTGTGAGCCCCAGCCAAAGCCCCAGCTACTGTTCCTCCTGAATGATGCTGAGGTTATGTTTCTGCCCCTCGAGTTCCTCAGCACTGACCATCAACAGGTCGATGGCAACGTATTTGGTTTCATGGAACTGCAGCAAATGGATCTGTATGTAAAGATTCACCTCTGCACTTCTGCACAAGTATGGGATATTGCCCACTGCTTTAAGGTGATCCCTCTGGGAATTAGGATACAGTTTGTACATTTCTTCTTTAGCTTCAGTTGGAAGTGTACTCTGGTCAAATACATCTGTAGTGGTTACAGGGATGTCCTGAATTTTATGAGGTTCCACATAAGAATTTTGACAATTCAGGGTAAGTCTCAGAGTAAGCCAGTTCATTCTGACCAACATTTTCCAGCCTGTCCATCATGAAATCAATGCCATCAACCATCACAGGGTCCACTGGGCCAGACAAAAAGTGTCCAAGAATTGTTGTGGGTTTTTTGTTAGCAAAAATAATGGCATCAGCTAATCCTGTTTGCAGTCCAAGTTTGATTAAAGATAGAGGTGTCACTGAAGGAATAACAGAGGATGAGGGAATGGGTCTTGGAAATTTGTGAGTATATTCAGCAAATTTCTAGGCCAAAAGGCCTCCCAAAGAAGCCCCCAAAAGATGAATTTTATCCAAGTGTAATGGTCCAGAAGTTTTATGAACCCATCACAGAATTCAAGATGATCCCAATAAACTGGATATTGCAAGGCTATAATTTGGTAACCCCATAGAGTCAAAGCCAAAGTCTGGTGGAAAAATACATCTGTGGTCCCATTCACTAGGGGAAGAGATATGAGGGAACACCTTATATTTCTGGGACCTGCATCAGAGAGCAACCACATCTTGCTGTCTTCATCATCTGCAATCATCTTTTTAAGGGAACTGTACTTCTAAACCAGTTATAATCAGGAGAGACTTTAATTTCCTCCATGGTTAGCTGAAAGGAAAGTTAACCTTGCCATGGCCACCCAAACATCGCTTTCCCTCCTCCCCAAGGCAGCTCTTCTCTCCAGTACAGGAGCCATCAGGCCAGGGAGGGCATTTGGGGAGGTGGCTGGGTCCTTATGGGGGCCAACAGCCAGAGTCCAGCAGTTGTAGGACTGGCAGGGGCAGAAGGCAGTGGGAGCACGCTAAAACTTTTAAGATACTAATTTTTCAATTGTTTTAGTTTTGCTTGAAGTGTTTTTTAAATTAAATATATTGGAATGACATTGGTTAGTAACATTAAAAGTTTCATGTGTACAATTCTATAATACATCATCAGTATATTGCACTGTGTTCCCACCATCATATATTTGACCCTCTTGATTCTCATCCTCCCTCCACCCCCTTCCCACTACTGTTGTCCGAGTCTGAGTTTGTTTTGTTTGTTTTTTGCTTTCTGCTTTATATCCCACATGAATGAAAGCATATAGTTTTTGTTCTTTTCCATCTTTTTCCCCTTAGCATGATACTCTCAGGATCCGTCCGTGTCAGAAATGGCAGTATTTCATCCTTTCTCACAGCTGAATAGGATTCCATTGTATGCATGCACTACATCTTCTTTATCCGATCATCCATCAGGGGACACTTAGGTTGTTTCCATGTCTTGGCACCATGAATAAGGCTGCAGTGAACACAGAGGTACATAGATCTTTACAAAAAATGTTTTGAAATGTTTTGGGTAGATATTCAGAAGCAGGATTGCTGGGTCATATGATAGAATAGAATAATTTTTTGAGGAACCCCCCTGCTGTTTAAAGTGGCTGTACCAATTTACAGTCCCACCAGCAGTGTATACATGTGAGGGTTCATTTTCGTCCACATCTTCTCTAACACTTGTTATTTCTTGTCTTATTGATAATAGTCATTCCAACAAGTGTGCAGTGGTATTTCACTGTAGTTTTAATTTTCATTTCCCTTGTAGCTAATAAAGTTGAGCATCTTTTCATATATCTATTGGCCATTTGTATGTGTTCTTGAAAAAAGTGTCTGTTCAGGTCCTCTACCCATTTTTTAATTGGATTGTTTTGTTTGTTTTTTGTTGTGAAAATATAACAGCTTAGAATACTTTAAAAAAATGTTTACATTGCTATTATTATGTGTTTATGTAAATCAATGATTTGCACATGTCATTTATTATTATAATTTATATCAGTAAAGAAATTACTTTAGCCCTGGCTGGTGTAGCTCAGTGGATTGAGCATGGGCCTGCAAACCAGGGGGGTTGCCAATTCAATTCCCAGTCAGGGCACATGCCTGCAACCATGACTGGTTATGGACAGGGTCCCCAGTGAGGGGTGTCTGAGAGGCAACCACACATTGATGTTTCTCTTCTTCTCTTTCTCATTCCCTTCCCCTGTCTCTAAAAATAAATAAATAAAATCTTTTAAAAAAAGAAATTACTTTCAAAGTTACTCAGCAAAGATAGTTAAGTTAAATATTAATAGCATTAACATTTTAAAATATTTTGTTAATTTTGGTTTTTAAAAAATATTTCATTTATTTATTTTTAGAGAGGGGGAAAGTAGGGAGACAGACAGAAAGAGAAACACCCATCAGCTGCTTCCCACATATACCCCCACCAGGGACCAAACACACAACCCAGGCAGGACTACTCCCAACAAACTGAGCCACAATAGTCAGGGTGATTGATTGATTTTTAGAAAGAGAGAGAGAAACACTGACTTGTTGTTCTACCTATTTACGTATTCATTCGTTGATTCTTTTATGTGCCCCAACCAGGGATTGGACTCACAATCTAGGTATGTGCCCTGACCAGGAATTGAACCTGACAACTTTTTCTTTTTTGGGGTATAGGATGACACTTCAACCAACTGTACCACCCAGCCAGGGCACATTTTTAATTTTTAACTTAAAGATTTTAGTCATTCTTAACTCTGTATTAAATAAAAAGAGTAAACTTCATGCTTACTCTCGTGTAAAGCATATATATGTATATATATGCATATATATATGGTACATATACAGATACACAGTATATTGGTGGCATTAAACTTTCACTGGGGTTGAAAAGATTAGGAAATTATCTAAAAAGTATCTTCAGGGGCAACAATAAGGAAAAAGGGTTTTGAGAAACACTATTATAGTTCCAAAAACCTTGGTGTCATACTTGACTCATTTGTTTTTCTTAAACTCTCCTTAAATCCATGAGCAATCCTTTTGGCTCTGCCTTCAAAATATATCCAGGATGTGACACAGCTTCTTGTTATCTTTTTTCTTACCACTCTGGTACAAAGCACCATCATTTCCTTATCTGGATTATTCCAATAACCTCCTTAACCAGTGGCTCTGAAGTCAATTTTTTTCTTTTTTCTTTTCTTTCTTTCTTTTCTTTCTTTCTTTCTTTCTTTCTTTCTTTCTTTCTTTCTTTCTTTCTTTCTTTCTTTCTTTCTTTCTTTCTTCCTTCCTTCCTTCCTTCCTTCCTTCCTTCCTTCCTTTCTTTCTTTCTTTCTTTCTTTCTTTTTCTTTTCCTTCCTTCCTTCCTTCCTTCCTTCCTTCCTTCCTTCCTTCCTTCCTTCCTTCCTTTCTTTCTTTCTTTCTTTCTTTCTTTCTTTCTTTCTTTCTTTCTTTCTTTCTTTCTTTCTTTCTTTCTCTTCTGTCTACCAATACAAAAGTTTAACAAAAATTCTATGTGAAAATGTACACAACTCAATTTTTATGTTGTAGAGGAACAGGTGCTGTGAAGAGGAGACATATGGAAACTCTTCATTTCTCTGGTGAACACAGCCATTCTTTATACTTGTCCCAACTCTTCTAACATGGTACTATTTCCTCGTATTACCACCATTCCAGTATTGTTCTGTTGCCCACTAGTTGCCATCTCTGCACATTCATTCATTACAAGATTCATAAAGAGATCAAATCTTCTTGTCCATAAAGTTTTTTAGCTTGGGAGGATGACTTTTTCTCATGGTGTCTATTCAGCAAGCTCAAACATACCTCCAAACAGTGTAGTCTATTTTCAACATAGCAACCAACGTGATCATTTAAAAAGATTGCCATGTAATTTTTCTGCTTAAAACTCTTGTGTTTAAGCCCTGGCTGGATAGCTCAGTTGGTTAGAGAGTCATGCCAATACACCAAGGTTGTGGGTTCTATCCCGAGTCAGAGCACATACAAGAATCAACCAACAAATGCACAAATAAGTGGAACAACAAATCCATATTTCTCTCTCTCTCTTCCCCCTCCCCTCCTCTCTGTCTAAAATCAATAAACTTAAAAACAAAACAAAACAAAACCCTCCTTTGCTTAAAAGAGCTCCCCATCTCAGAGATAAAAACTAAAGTACTATCCCATAGAGCAATGGATATAAAGGAAGGAATAAGCAAATGGGACTACATCAAATTAAAAAGCTTCTGCACAGCTAAATATCAGCAAAATGAAAAAGGAACCAACCATATGGGAAAATATATTTGCCAATGATACCTTGGACAGGGGTTTGATCTTCAAAATATATAAAGAACTCACATGACTCCACACCAGGAAGACAAACAATCCAATTCAAAAGTGGGCAAAGGACCTGAACAGAAACTTCTCCAAGGAGGACATACAGAAGGCCCAGAGACATACGAAAAGATGCTCAGCATCACCAGCCATCTGAGAGATGCAAATTAAAACCACCATGAGATACCACTTCGCACCGGTCAGTCAGAATGGCCGTCATAAACATATCAACAAACAACAAGTGCTAGTGAGGATGTGGAGAAAAGGGAACCCTAATACTCTGCTGGTGGGAATGCAGACTGGTACAGCCACTGTGGAAAACAGTATGGAATTTTGTCAGAAAACTAAAAATGGAACTGCCTTTTGACCGGGTGTGATTCCACTGCTGGGATTATACCCTAAGAATCCTGAAACACTAATTCAAAAAACCCTATGCACCCCAATGTTCATAGCAGCATTATTTACAATAGGCAAGTGCTGGAAACAGCCTAAATGCCCATCAGTAAATGAGTGGATCAAAAAAACTGTGGTATATTTACACAACGGAATACTATACAGCAGAAAGAAGGAACTCCTATCCTTCAGAACAGCATGGCTGGAACTAGACAGTATTATGCTAAGTGAAATAAGCCAGGAGGTGAAAGACAAATACCATATGATCTCACCTATAAGTACAACTTAATCATCAAAACAAACAAGCAAGCAAAATAGAATCAGAGACATGGAAATAAAGAACAAACTGGCCCTGGTTGGTGTAGCTTAGTGGATTGAGCACGTGCTGCAAACCCAAAGGTCGCTAGTTTGATTCCCAGTCAGAGCACATGCCTGGGTTGCAGGCCAGGTCCCTGCCAGTAGGGGGCGCGTGAGAAGCAACCACACATTGATACTTCTTTCTCTTTCCCTTCCCCTCTCTCTCAAAATAAAAATAAAATCTTAAAAACAAAAACCAAAAAAACTGAACTGACAGTGATGGGGGCAGGGGGAGGATGAAGGGGGAAAGAAGGAGAAGGGTCAAATCAAGGAACAGGAATATAAAGAACCCACAGACCCCATGGACAAAGACGAAGGGAAGACTGAATGTGAGATATCCTAAATTAAATTACATCAGGCCAGAGGGGGAAGGAAAAGAAAACAAGAGATTAATCAGTTAATACCTGCAGTGTAAAACCAACAAAAGACTGCTCACACTCAATATATTTTGGAATTATTAAATTAACTTCAGGCAGTTATTTCCAGATTATCTAAAAAGAACAGCCAAGCGCAGGAGTCTCCACTTCTTGTTCACACACGAGCTTTACAGATTCTGTTGTGGACTCTGCTGCACCCTATCCCAGCTTCACCTTCTTGCATCCCGTTGTCTATAGCTAAAGTAAATTCTTCCGGAGGGATTTACTTCTTACTCTTCCGACTTGATGTATTAAAAACAATGCTTGCAAAACTCAAGGACGTTGGACATGTCTTTCTTATCTAGTCATGTTGCTGGTGGTTTAGACCCTACACCCCAAGACCACTCTTCTTTTTTTGTAGCAATGCCTAATACACCCTTTTTAAAAAAGACTTTCAGCCGTGAAAGTTAAAGTTTTTTAACAAGAGCCAAATGTCACTTTCTTCCAAAGACCTTCCTGATGCACCAAACCACCTTTCCTATGCTGATATACAGGATCACCCATACAATATCCTCTAGCGCCCTTACCCTGCTTCATACTTCTTTACGTAACTTATTACTACCCCTTGATATATGTTTGCTTACGGTCTGCTAACACTGAGCCCCAGAATGAAGGAATTTTTGTCTGTTTTGCTGTTACTTTCCAACATTTAGAACGGTTCATTCAACACATTCAAGATCTTTTTGTTGAGTGAGTGAATACTAGATATGAAGCTGACAAGTTTCCCTGCCTCAAGAAACATGAATCTACTGGGAAGACATAAAATAATTAAAATATAATAATTGCACGTGTTCGGTGGGTCATGGAAGCCTGCAAATCTGCTCAAAGATTTTGCATCGCATATGTGATATAATGGTTAATCTAGGTTGTATAATGTTATTATGCAATTGTGAGACTGTGTCATAACTGGCGAAGATGAGATACCTTTTAACCTTTCCTCGTGTCGAAAATTTTACGGGGAAAATTTTGTTTCACTTCATTTACTTTCTCTTCCTATAATTCAAATGGTCAAGTAGTTATGAATGGTATGGCCAAAGAAAATATAAAATACTGCTTGGTCTAGGAGTCTGCGTAGTGAATGGCTCACTGGCGCTGGCGCATGCGCATCAGCTAAAGCACTGCAAGATGGCTGCTGGCCACTTTGTCGTGCGTCGGTTCCCCCAAGGAATTAGTGCCGTGGCGGCTGTCGCCAGAAAGTAACATTGGCCGCTGAGTGGTGGACGTTTCCTGGCCCTGATGTGAGCTAGGTATCCTCAAGGGAGAGACTTCGCAACGAAGCAAAAGGTGGGGCAGAACGGTGAAGCCCCCTCCCCCCAACCTCTCCTTAGTTTGACCAACTCCCTACTCTTTCCCTCCCCGTTTTTCCTTCCAGCCCGCTACCAGCGGATTTGCTGCGCACGCGCACAAATAATCGAAGCGCCTCCTTAGCCCTAGGGGCTGGCGGACTCCTGCGCGCGCTTCTCGTTCTCCTCCCTTGATTGGTCACATTGCCCCGCCATCACGGCGGCCCTCTGCTTTCTAGGTTGAGAAGGAAGAGGGGGGCGGGGCTAAGCAGCGCGTGCGCGATACTGTTGCTGTGCCTTTGCTGCTGTTGCGTTGCAAAAAAAATCCTGACTAGTAGCCTTGGGCCTTTTCTGTGGTAGAAGATCTAAAGGGGAGAAAAAGATTACTGCAACCGAAGGGCAGTCGGGTAGTAGTAAATTTAAGATATTAACGCCCGCTCTGGTAGGAGTGTGGTGATAGAAGTGGGGAAGGGTCTTAGCGTAGAGAGCCAAAGAATATAAAACCATTGGTTTGGGGGGTCAGGCATTTTGAAGGGCTTTGCCCTGTTTTCTGCGAAATATCTGATTACTGACTGGTTTAAACACAACCCCCTGAACAATTCTGATAAACCTTCGAATCCCGCAGCCCCTCCTTGCAGCGTGTGGAGCCACCAGCGTGCTCAGCAGCTGACCCGCCCGTCTCACCGTCAGAAGAGCCTAGCGCGTGCACCATCCCCTCCCCCTGACCTCCCTCCCCACCTACGGCTTTCACGCACTCGCAGTGATTGTTTTGCTCGCTCCCGCCTCCGTCGCCGCCGCCGTCGCCGCCGCCGCCAGAGGAGCAGCAGCGCTAGTGCAAACCGGGAAGATGGCGGCCGGCGGCGGCGGAGGCAGCAGTAAGGCCTCCTCCTCGTCGGCCTCTTCGTCAGGGGCTTTGGAGTCCTCGTTGGATCGAAAATTCCAGTCGGTAACCAACACCATGGAATCCATTCAAGGCTTGTCGTCTTGGTGTATAGAGAACAAGAAACACCACACTACTATCGTCTACCATTGGATGAAGTGGCTCCGGAGATGTGAGTGTTGGGGGTGCTTAGGGGAAGGGAAGCCTGGGGAAATGGAAGGAAATAATCCCGGAATCGCTTGGGGTTTTCCCATGGAGCCACTGCATTTCGTTGGGGATGTTCGTTCACATTAAAGCTGTGACCCGAGTGTTCCCAAACCCAGACTCCATTCCTAGCCAGCCTTTTCCTAAATTGCAGGAGGTTTAGCATTTCTTGGATATTTTAGCCACTGACTTGGTGTGACCTTGGGCCGTTGGCCCCGTATCTGTAGATTCCTACATTGTATTATTTCGGAGCCATGTAAGGTTTTGTTGACTTACTGAACCTTTACGGAAATTGTCGCGTCCGTTTGTTTCTTAGATAGGCCTTGACATGTTAATGATTTCTGGTTTTCCTTAAGACAGGCAAGCTCTGGTTTTAGAAGTAGTACATCCACATATTTCGCTGGAATATGTTGGACCACTCTATTTTCTAATGATCTAAACTTGTGATGTGTAATAAGAAGGGCTTTATCTGGATGAATGTTGAGTACCATGAGCTCCACTTAGAGCTGAGGCGACTACCTGCGGGGTTTTCCCTGTACCTGTGTTTGCCGCAATAAAATACAGGCTTCTTGATACTGACCGGAAGCAACTGTAGTAGGTATCATCAATACTTTAAAAATCGATTGAAATGCCGTTTTAAGGAATTTTTGGTCTCATGGGTAATAATCAGAACAAGAAACCGAGAAACGTGCTTTTTTTCTTGCAACCCTTGTTAGCAGAAGAAAACAGCATCCAAATATTTGTCCACCAAAATGATGCCAGTGTCACCTAGTGAGGGGGGGGAAAGAAATACACTTTTTGAGTATGTCTAGTATCCTTTTCCCTCTAGTTACTACTGTTTTTACTGGGGAGTTTTTTCTTCTGCCTTACTACAGAAAAGAGGTCTAGTAAACCTGTCAGGAAGCATGGATTGTTTGCGAAAGATTTCATCTCTTTTATGAGGAAGTGTGGAGAAGTCACTGTTGTTTCCTCCTGAGAAGAGAAGGTTAATCCTAAATCCACCTATATTGGAATTTTAGGTCTTCGTTGCTTCCTGCCCATAGCTTGTCACCACTTCTTACTCCATTTCTACCATTGCTTTTGTAGTATTTTGACTTGTGTTTACCTTTTAGGGAACAGATGGATAAAAAAACTTGCAAAATCATAGGCCCCAAGCTTCAGATCATTTGTATATATAAAGTTATTGTTGGGAAAGACGTTTTTTGGCTCTTTGAATATTTGCTGAAAGGGTTGTAGTACCAAGACAGTATTACCTATATGTACCAATAGCAGATTGAAATTAATTTTTTTCCAAGAGGTAAAATTATTCCAATATAACATAGAAAATCAAATATAACAGTCATCAACATGTTAACTATCTGCTGTGTGCCCAGCCCTTGTCATTTACAGTATATCTGTCTTGTTACACCTTAACATAACCATAAGAAGTAGGTTTTTTTAATCATTGATTTACAGATGGGGGCATTAAGGCTTAGAAACATTAAGTTGCTTAAGTTTACACAGTAAAATGGTGGAATTAGATTTTGACTCTACCATGTCAGTTGATGATGGCCACATTTAACTTTGTAAAATGTTTTCAAGATTATTTTTAATGTACTTGGTACAGCAATGGTAGCAAGCAGTGCTCATGTGAGCCTGAGGACATGTTTTTCTTAAACATATTCTTCCTGTTTTAAAACATTTTTACTAAATTATGCAAGTATTTAACATTTTCTACCTTTGGGCTCTGGTGCTTTAACACTATGGTTACATCATTTGCAAGAATAAGTTGGTTCTCATCTCTGCCTTGTGGGATTACAAATGACTATTACAATAATGAGAAACCAGAGCCAGAATTTTTCTGCCTCTGCTGTTGATATTGTGTCTGAATTTATTTCCCTTGTTAGTATCTTAAAAGGGGAAAAATATTGCTTTAGGAAGACAATACTTCATTTGAAGTGCATGATATATAATTTATTTAGTTAAATGCTTTTGACTTTGTAAAAACCTGATTTTCTCCCTCTTGGCCTAGTACAGTGCAACTTAACTTTCGAAAATGGGTCAAGATAATTTGCAGTAGTTTGGTATTTACAGTGACCTTTGAACAATGTGGGGATTAGGAATGCCAACCCCTGAGCAGTCAAAAATCCTTGTATAACTTTGACTATCCCAAAACTTTACTAATAGCCTACTGTTGACTGGAAGCCTTACTGGTTACATAAACAGTCGATTAACACATTTTTTGTGTTATATGCACTATATACTATATTCTTACAATAAAGTAAGCCAGACAAAAAAATGTTAGGAAAATCATAAGGACAAGAAAATAGATTTACAGTTTTTACTGAAAAAAAATCCACATATAAGACCCTCATGGTTCAAACCCATGTTATTCCATGGTCAGCTGTACATTTAATGGATATCAACTATCTCGTAAGTAAAGCCTTTTGAGAGAGATTAAGGAGAGTGGTGAAGGGTGAATAAAAATAATTTATGCATTGGACCTCAGTTTTCATTTAATTTTATTATTTCTTCATAGTTAGAATTATTTTAGTTTGAGTTTGGTTTCTAAGTCAGCTTTGGGCAAATTTGTGATGTTGATATTTTTGCCTTTCCAGCCTTTCTGTCCATTTTCCTGATTGCCACTTTTGTTTTTCTCTCTCTCTTTTCTGGCATCCATTACTTAGTAATTTTTATTTAGACCTCAGTGTGAATTTAAGTAACTATGTTAGCTCTTCCAGAGATATTTTCATTTTATCTTTTAACTTCATAATGTATAATAAGAGACTTGTTCACTTTTAAAAGTGATAACCTAGAGAAGGCGAGTAGGCTTCTTGAAGTTCCATGGGTGGGTCATACTGATTTTATTCAGGTTTCTCTTAATTTGTTTGGATGAAGCATTCATTACCATCACTTTTAAACTGATCTTTCTGTAGTATAAACAGATACGGTTCCTGTACTTCAAAGTCCTGTAGTTGGCATTCCATTGCAATGGGGATAAGATCTAAACTTAAAAAGTTCCTGCACTGCCACCTCTCAGACTTCTTCCAGTTGTCCTCTTATCATTTAGCTCCAAGCTCAAATATTACCTCCTTGAAAGGCCTTCCCTAATGACCTTATTTCAAGGGATCTTTTCAATTGCTTTCTATCACATCACTTTATTTTCAGTGTGTGAAATTACCTTGGTTTTTGTTCACATGTTTATTGTCTGTCTAGTCCCACTAGATGACAGGGCTGTGTCTTCTTTGCTGCTGTATCCTCAAGCAGCTAGAACAATGGTTGGCACGTAGCAATCAGTAAATATTTGCTAATATAATTTAGTGAAATAATCAGGAACTTAAATTGTTTCAATACTGTTTATCAGAAGGAAATATTTATAATTTAGTGAAAGAAATAATAAGTATGGTTGTTGGCAGGTTCAAGATAGGGCTCTAGAAGGAACTTGATGTGCAATTTGACCAGAATATTATTTCTCTACTTCATTTGCCCCTCTTGGTTTTAATGTAAAATGGGAATCAATATGGAAAAGTAGAACTAGACCTAGGTTCAGATCTTAATTCCATCACTAATACCTGGGTGACTCTATGCAAAGTACTTAAATTGTGGGCATCAATCTCTGGTTTATAAGTAGAGATAATGATTTCTCATAGGATTGTTGTCTAGATTTAAGAAGATAATGCATGCATTTTAGCATAAGTCCTTGTGTATAGAAAACATTCAGCTTATTTATCATGTTGGCGATGTTTACGCAGAAAAAGATAATCTTAAGATCCTAGGTATTCAGAATAAGTACAGCAGAACTTTGTTTGGGGTATAGTGGTGGAAATTATATTCCCATTCAGGGCAGATGAATTGGATCTGCCTCTCTGTAGTGAATTAGTGAGTGCTCCAAAGAACTAGCAGGACAAACTGGAAAATACAGTGTTCATGATGTCTCCATGTTGTCTTGTTTCTAAGCATCGAATGGTTAACCTGTTTTATAGGAGCTGTTATGAGAATTCAAGTGTGGTTTTGAAGAAAAGGGGGATATAGGGAAGTAGAATCATTAGTAGAACAGAGTATCTGTTGATTTCCCTTGAGCTATTTTTGGTATAAACTTTAAATTTGTACAAGATTCAGAAAGCATGATATTCCCCCCTTCTGATTACTCCAGTTCACTCATTATCAATTTCATGGTCAGTCTCTTGTTCTATCCCCTCCTCCCCATTTGAAGCAAATTTCAGTAATTTTTTCTGTAAGAGAGACTTTTATATATGGACTAACATAAAAAACCTCTTTGTACAGGATTAATTTATTGTAGAGAATTTGTAAAGTGCAGTTACAGTCATTGGCAGTTGTTTCTTAATTCGGGTTTTGGGATCCTTAGCTGGACCATGAAGATGGTGTTAAACAAAAATTTGAACTTCCATGGTGGAAAGAAAAATCTTTAAAGTAAAAGGTTTGCTCTTGCTGTTGTGGCTCAGTTGGTTGGAGCATTGTCCCATACACCAGAAAGTTGGGGGTTTGATTCCTGGTCAGGGCGCATACCTCAGTCGTGGGTTCGAACTGCAGTAGGGGTATGTACGGAAGGCAACCAGTTGATGTTTCTCACATTGATGTTTCCCTCTTTCTCCCTTCCTCTCTTTAAAATTAAAAAAAACATTTTTAAAAATGAAAATAAATAAAATAAAGGGTTTATTAAGCTATTGCTAGCTACAAAGAAGATGGGTCTTGGGGCATGGAGTCTCAACCTCCAGCACCATGTCCCTCTCAGAAGTTTCCAAGGGTTTTTATATATCAGGTAGGGGGAAGAAAGGTGTAAGTCATCTGAAAGAATATGTGTTAGCTATAGGCAAAGGGATGGGAGAAAGTGAGAGGGGGAGAGAGAGAGAGAGTGAGTGAGAGAGAGAGAGAGAGAGAGAGAGAGAGAGAGAGAGAAAGACTGTGTGTGTGTGTGTGCGCGCGCGCATGTGTGTGTAGCAGCTCTGGGATTAAGGACAAAGCAAAAAGAAATGTCCCTTCTGTGGACTGGCTGTGAGCAGTGGAGGCTCCTGGAGTTTGAAGGATAATCTGCGGAAATAGCCTCCTGGAAATTAATCTGAAGTTCCAACAAACAGAAGGAATTTGAGCAGTCTTTTGTTTGTTGGCCTTCAGTCATTAAAAGTCTAACAGTTGTGTCTCTTTCTCTCACCCTCTGGCCCAATAATGTAATTGAGAACATCCCAATTTTCTCCTTTGTCATTTTTAGCTGTACCATGAAGATGATAATAATTTTATAGCTAATTTACAGCAAATGCTTAGTATGTGTCAGGCACTGTTCCAAGCATTTTGCACGCATTAATTCATTCAGTCCTCACAACTCATTCAGTCTCCCTCACAAATGGGGATTATTATGATCCCATTTTATAGATGAGAAAACAGGCACTGAGAAGTTGAGTGATTTACCCATGATTACAGAGCTAGTAAGCGGTGGAGCCAGGATCCAACCAGGCATCCTTGATTTACAGTGTTCACTTAGCCATTGCACTAGACAACCTGTCTTAGCCATAAAATATTTTCTGCAGTGCAGAAAACCTTTGATAACCTGATTATTTATTCACGATTAGGCCACATGTGTTAACTAGATTGTTGAGATTTTAAATGTTAGCGTTACACTGTTTTGTTGCTGTGTCTGTTTCTGCATTTTGTGGCAAAACTGATTATCTTCTGTAGATTTGAAGCTCTGATAGGCGTTTATTATGTCTTCTATTAACAAAAAATGGGAAAACTAGTCAAACGTTATTAATGCTGTCTACCAGGCAGAAATCTCTGAATGTGAGGTATATTTAGGTTAAATAAATGCATTTTTGGGGGGGCAAAGATTTTTGGGGTACAACACTGGGCAATGGGAAGTGTAATGTTATATTTGATATTCCACAACTCTGAGGGTCTAGGACCATTTTCTGCAACTTTAGCCCTATTCCTTTAACTATTTACTTTCTTCATAATCCATTTTTGTTGGAAATATGTAGGCTAGACATGTAGAGTATGACAGTACTGCTATAGGCATAAAGATTTTTAATCATGTATCGTTTGGATACAAATGAGTAAAACAGGTGAACTAAAGACAGATTTTTGAGCTGCAAGATGAATTTTCCTTATAAGTCCCTGGTTTATGTTCAGTTCTTTTAGTGAATATTTATTGAATACTTACTGTGCCAGGAAAACATTTTTTGCCCTCACAGAGCTTAACTCTAGTAAGGAGAGACAACAAATAAGTAAAATATTAAATATGTTAGGAGGTAAGAATATTAGAAGTGCAATAGAGAAATATAAAGCAAGTAAGGGGCATAGAGAGTGTTACGGGTATTTTAAATTGGGTGATAAGAGAAAGCCTCACTGAGAAGGTGACATTTGAGCAAGAAAGTGAGGTATTAAGCAATACAGATATGAAAGTGTGAGAGAAGAATGTTTTAAGACAAAGAGAACAGAAAAATACAGAGATCTTGAGGTTAGAGTGTGCCTGGTAAGCTTAAGGAACAGCAAGAAAGCTTTCGAGGCTGGAAAGGAGTAGTGAAAATGAGGATTAGCAGATTAACTCAGAGATTATGGTGGGGTGGATCACAAAGACTTTTATAGATACTGTAAGGACCTTGGCTTTTATCTGGAATGAGATGGAAGCCATTTGAGTCGAGGTGTGATGTGAACTGATTTGTGTTTTTAAAAGGTCATTCTGATTGCTGCGGAAGCACCTATATCAGTTAGGTAGCTATTGTAGTAATCCTGGGGTAAGATGTTGGTGGTTTACACCAGGTTGTGGCCAGTGGAAGGGATAAGTAATTTAAATCTAGATCTCTTTTGAAGGTAGATCCTACTGGATTTCTAGATGGATTAAATTTGGGGTAAGAGAGGAGGACAATAAAAAATGACTTTTTTTTTTTGCCTGAGTGATTATAAAGAGTTGACAGTTACTGCTATGGGGAAGGCTGTTTTAAGTGGGGCAGGTTTTGGGAGGAAGATCAGAAATTTAGTTTTGAATATATTAGGTTTGGGTTGCCTACATTTAAAATAATCCTTAATTGAGGTATAATTCACAGAGTTATAATTCACAGAGTATAATTCACAGAGTGTTAGTTTAGTGTGTGTTTAGAGCCACCACGCTGGAAGAGATCTACAGTCATGTGCCAGTTAATGGGGATACATTCTGAGAGACTTATTGTTAGGTGATTTTGTCATTGTTCAGACATCATAGAGTGCACTTACACAAACTTAGGTGATATACTTACTCCACATCTAGACTATGTGATAGAGCCTGTTGCTCCAAGGTTGCAAACCTGTACAGCATGTTACTGTACTGAATACTGTAGGCCGCTATAATGTATTGGTGTTTGTGTATCTAAACATAGAAAAGGTACAGTAATGATATGGTATAAAAATTGTACACCTGTATAGGGGCACTTAGGATGAGTGGAGCTTGTGGGACTGGAAGTTGCTGTGGGTGAGTTGAGTGAGTAGTACGTGAATGTGAAGGCCTAGGACATTACTGTACATACACTACTGTGGACTTTATAAACACTGTGCACTTAGACTAAACTAAATTTATAAAACAATACAAGATTAAATCAAGCACAAGAGAAAATGATGCAAGTGGACACTAAACACCAGATGTACGAGGCTGTTGCCGGTGTAATACAGGACACTGTTTTACAGCAAGTTTTTTATTAATGAGTACACTCTAACCATAAACAGTATAGTATAGTAAATACGTAAACCAGTAACGAGTTTATCATCATTTTCAAGTATTACGTACTGTACATAATTGTGTATGCTATACTTTCATGCAATACAACTGACAATGCAAGAGTTTTGTTTACATCAGCATCGCCAGGAAGGAGGAATGAGGAATATGTAGCACTGTCATATTGTGATGGATATATCACTAGGCAATGGGAAAATTTAAACTCCATTGTAATCTTACGGGACCACCTGTATGTGCAGGCTGTCATTGCTGAAATACTGTGAGGCCCATGACTGCACTAGGGACTAAGTGTAGATAGAAAAGTGTAGTAAGATAGAGTAATAAGAGTAGATGGAGAAAAGGTCAAGAGAAGGCTCTGAGCATTCTGATACTTCATTTCATTTATTTACTTACTTTTAATTTAATTTAATTTTATTCTCACCCAAGTACATGCTTACCAATTTGAGAGAGGGGCGGGGTGGGGGAGAGAAACTTTGATGTGAGAGAAATATCAGTTGACTGTCTCATATGCATCCTGACCTGGGACTGAACCCACAACCCAGTCATGTGCCTAACTGGAGATCTAACCTTCAACCTTTTGGTTTATGGGCCAATGGGCCAATGCTCCAACCAACTGAGCCATACCTGCCAGGGTGCATTCCGCTATCTTAGATACATCTTTTTACTTATTTGGTCTTATGTTCTTGGCTTAGGTTCTTTTTGAGGTTCAAGGTAAACTTTATCTGAGCTCCTCAAAGAAATAACATATTTTTTGGATTGTAAGATGTACTTCCACCCCAAGTTTAGGGGGAACAGGGTGTGTCTTATAGTCCGAATGTAGCTTACCTGGCTCACTGGGGAGGTAGGGGGACAGCAGTGGAGCAGGATCACAGGAGGCAGGAGCCTCCTATTTTTTTTTCCTACTCTGAAACCTAGGTGTGTTTTATAGTCTGAAAAATATGGTAATACATCTGTTTTGATCTCTTTCATATTTCTACTCTTGGTTTAGGCCTAATGGCACTTCTGGATTAGTTAGTTAGGCATTAGGTCTGTTATAATTTCCAGTTGTAACATTGCATAATTGGTCCTTCTCCCTTTCCTGTGGATACCTCCTAGATCACATTTAAAAAAAAATCATTCTATTGTCCTAGGTTCATTGAGATGCAGCTAGTATTTTCGATATTTCCCGACAATATTTAAAAACATGAGACTACCTTAATTACAGCTTATAATTATTGCCGTGGTATTTACTAAATGAAACTTTTTACCAGTATTATGAGACTTCAAAAGCCATTGTTAAGTTCTTTATTTAACTGCTTTGTCTCTCAAATGCAGAAGGGTGCTACTATATGCATGACCCTAGGTGGGTTTGTAGAGAAGGGGCTCAGAGACCCTAGTAAAATTTCTCAAAAACTTAATGCTGTTGTACAAACCAGCTTGACTGAGTTTATCATTTGTTTGTCAAGGAAACAAAAAATAGTTGATGTTTTGTTTAAGTGTAGAACACTGGAGAAATGCACATCTTGTAGCAAGAGAACTGAATTCCTCCTTTTTGGAAAAAGGCAAAAATTTCATCTGTACTTTGGAACGTACAGTTTTTCTGGCTAAGATAAAGACAGTTAAAAAAAAACCACCTAATTCTTTCTGTTCTTTTCTTAGAGAGAAACATTGAAATAGAGGCCCTTTGATGAAAGGAATGGAAGGTTAATATGCTGATTTTAAATTTTGGTTGTGGCCTTTATCTTTCCCTCATCTTTGTTCCTTCTCCCACTTTACTCTTGAGTGAATAGTTTTGCTTGGCCTTCACTGTGTGGTTCTTTGGTACCCACTAGCAGAGACAGTTTTTTTATTGCCCTTTAGTAAAAGTCAGTGTTCAAGGGGAAAATATTTTCTAATATTGGGAATTATAACATTTAATTTTAAAAAGACTAGAATGGGTACAGTGTTGTTTTGTGTTCCCTTTACCATCATTATAGTTTTAAAACTGTAGTGTAAGGCAGTATTTTAAATTGATGATCTCTTGTGTCTAGGGTTCAGTCAACGTTACTTAGTTACTAAATGTTGTTTCTTATAATTCATATTTTTTAGCATCCAATACAGAGTCTTACATGGAGCAACCATTCAATATTTCTGAATTCTGGGCCCTGGTAAGGTAGCTCAGTTGGTTGGAGCATATTCCTGATGTGCCATAGTTGTGGATTTGCACTCCAGTGGGCACACTTACAAGAATCAACCAATGAATGCATGGGTGGGTAGAACAAACAGGTGGATGTTTTTCTCTCAAAAAAAAAAAAAATCAATAAAAAAAAATAAAACACCTTTGCAATTAAAAATAAAACAGGTTTTGGAAGTATGATAATATGAGGGTTTTTTTTTGTAGTCCTCACCTTAGGATATGTTTGTGGATTTTTAGAGAGAGAGAATGAGAGAGAGAGAGACATCCATCAGTAGTCTCCTGTATATACCCTGACTGGGGATCAGGCCCATAACCTTTTGGTGTACAGGACTGTGCTCCAACTAACTGAGCCACCCAGCCAGGGTGATAATGTGAGTAGCAGTCTAAAAGAGGTACCACTTTTTTGGTTGGAGTGAAAGTATTATTCACTGAGCATATTTACTAGATATCATACATATATTACCTATGACATTACCATAATGTCATATTACCATAGGACATTAACTCTGTAAGATATGAGTTATTGTAACTTAAAAATTTTATGCCTTGGCTGGTGTGGCGCAGTTGGTTTGGTGTCCCTGCTGCAGAGTGAAGGGTCACAGGTTGGATTCCCACTAAGGGGCACATACCTAGGTTGCCTGTCGTGGGGGTTAGGGGTGGGCGCATGTGGAAGGTGGCTGACTGATGTTTCTCTCTTTCATTGATGTTTCTCTCCTTTTCCCCCTCCCTTCCCCTCTAAAAATAAATAAAATCTTTGAAAAAATGTTTAAGCTAGGGCTCAGAGAAGTTAATTGATTATTTGGGGGAAATTGTCAGTACGTTTAGAAAAGGAAACCGTACCTGGTTTTAGAGTGGCTAAGCATAAGCGTAATTTTTTTTTTTTAAATGTAGGCAGATGGTGAGAGTGAGTGGGAGAAAGAAAAGAAATACAATAGAGTCAAAGCCTGAGTTGCTTGCAGAGTACTTTGTTGTTATTTAATAATACTCTTTATTCAATGTCCAGTCATTAAGGTAGTTAACTTTACAAGCATATCACTAATAGATTCAGTAATAAATAGCTAACATTTAATGAGTTCTTACGTGATGTCATTTAATGTAACAGTTATTGAGGTTTTTTATTACTTAGTCTGTTTGTGATGTATATGTAAAATTAGCTATACTGGTTACAGGCAAAATAATAAATAAAGTATTATAAATGATAGAGAAGTTCTTGAGGGCTCAAGTGAAGTAAATTATTCAAGGTGCACAGCTAGTGGTCAGTAGAACCAGGATTCCAATCAAAGCAGTCTTCACTCCAGAGTCTGCATTATACCATAGTGCTGGACTGCTTTCCACTTCTTTTAAAGTTTATTGGTATTTTGTAGTGTTCTGTAGGTAATGTGGTGTATATAGTGTAATGGTTCCCAAGCAGCCTTGCGCCTATTTTTTCCAGCTTTACTGGGATATAATTGACATATAACATTATGTAGCTTTAAGGTGCTGATTTGTTACACACATCTATTGCAGAATGATTACCACAATAAGGTTAGTTAATATCTCCTTAACGTCATATAATTACTTTTTTTTCCATGAGAACATTTCAAGATCTGGTCTCAGGAACTTTCAGGTATATAATGCCATATTTTAACTACAGTCACCATATTATTCATTAGATCCCCAGAATGAGTTCATCTTATAACTGGAAGTTTGTATCCTTTGGTCAGCATCTCCCACTTCCTAGCCCCTGGCAACCACCATCATATTCTTTGTTTCTATGTGTGTGTGACTGTGTATTTTCATGATTTCACTGAACTGCAGAGTAGAAAGCAATTCATTAATTCATATATAACAGTAAATTGAATATAGAAGCAGATATGAGAAACTAGTTGACTTCTATTAAGCCAGATATTAGATTTTCAAAAATGTAAAATAGTGCTACTCTGGTCAGTAAATTTGTTTTGCAAAATATAGTTATTTTTAATAGAAATGTACATAATAACTAACATTTTTATCACTGTCATTTTTAATGAATTAACAGGTATTTTTAAATTCTTCATTTTAATTTCTAAAGCAGTAAATAGCATAGATATAACCCATATAAACAAAAGCTCTTTGGAGTCTTTAATAATTACATAGTTTTAAAGGGATCCTGAAATCAAAAGGTTTGAGAACCACTGCTTGATAATATAGAATAACCTTTATCAAGTTTCTAGAGGATACACATCTGTTGTCTGTTTTCTTAACAGACAACATTGATTTTCCGACTTTGATTTTCCGACTTTGTTTCATCAGTCGTTTAATTATTATTTTTTTAATTTGTGAGATCATAAGTTTGCCAACATTTTATTATGCCAAATAAGGACATAAAAATACACTCCTATTTATACTATCACTATCGTATTATAAACTACCACTTGATATGAAAAATTTGCCTTGATGTTCTTGTCTTTCAGGTCTTAGCTCAAATGCCATGTGTTTACAGGTTGAGCCCTTGTCATTCTAGCCGAAGAGCCCACCCCATTCACCCTTGCCCTGCACTGTCATTCTCTGACCACATCACCCTATTTTATTTTCTTTATACCTTTTCTCATCATAAAGAACTACTTACTTATTTGCTGCTTTATTGAGATGTATGTGGCCCTCACCCCCAACTACAGTCAAGTCCATAACAGTGGGGAATTCATTTTGTCCACCACTACATCCTCAGCACCTTGAAGAGAGTGCAGGACATAGAAAGTGCTTAATTAACAAATCTTTCTTAAAGCTGACCTCAGACCACTCTTGGAGAATTGCTGCTGTTGAGATTATACAGTTTTTTTAGATTTAAATATTTAGACCTGTCTACTTAAGTTTTAAATTCTTCCAGTTAATCATGCATATACTCTAGGTGAAATTTTAAGGTTAACAATTCAAAGGAATGAACAGGGACCCTTTTTAGTCCTTTTTATTAATACTAGTGAATGCCCAGAGAAAACATTAATTTGAAAATTGTTTACCCATTTTTTAAAGGATTTTGTTTGTTTATTTTTAGACAGGGGAAGGGAGGGAGAGAGGGAGAAAAATATTAATGTGTGATTGCCTCTCTCACACTGCCCTCTGGGGACCTGGCCTGCAACCCAGGCATGTGCCCTGGCTGGGAATTGAACTGGAGACCCTTTGGTTCCTAGGCTGACACTCAATCCACTGAGCTACACCAGCCAGGTCGGGATTTTAAAAATAAATAACTTATCAAAAACAAGAGTTTCTAAAAAGAAAATTTCTTACCAGTAACACATTTTAGAAGATCCCGTTTAAAATACTTAAAAGACTTGTTTAAAAGACTTAAAACCTGATCATAGAAAAGTGAAAAGCTTTTGAAATCATTTACAGGTCATCCTTATATAAAATGTTTAGTATCAACTAGGTAAGAATTCATTTCTATCCTTTTGGGTTTCTCATATTGCAATGTGTAGTCCCTACATGTAAACTGACAAATGTGGGTAAGATACTGAGAAAATAAAATGTAGCAATGAACAAAAATAATGGAATGACTTTGGACAACAGTATCTCCCCAAAACTCTTTGGTTTAGGGTTTCACTGTCAAAGTTTAGGAACTTCCAAATTAGAGTCAAACCTCATTTCATGCTGCTGGACTTCAGTACCTTCTATAACATGCTTCATGAATTTCCAAGAGGGGTGGGAGATGGATATTTAACATTTTCCAAACTTATTTGACCATGGAATCCCTTTCTTTTCTAGTTATCTTAGGTGATTAGTGTTTTATGGAACACACTTTGGGAAGCTTTATTATGGAAGGTTTTTTAGGAAACCCCAAATTAAAGGAGAGAGAGAACCAATTTATATTTGTGTGTAGTAAGAAAGGCTTAATGGGGGAAACAGTTGTTCAAATAGTTGTGAACAGGTGAAAGAAGACATCCCAAATATAAACAAAGATGTGCAAGAATCAGATGGTAGCTCAGTTGGTTAGAACTTTGTCCTAGTACATCAAGGTTGTGAGTTCAGTCCTGGTCAGTGCACATACAAGAATCAACTAATGAATGCATAAATACGTGGAACAACAAGTTGATTTTTTTCTCCTGTCAGTCTCTCTCTCTTCTTCCCACCCCGCCCAAATCAATAGATAAAAAATCAGAAGCAAGGAGTGACAAGCAGATGTGCACATAGCCAGTGAAGATGGACAAGACAATGGGAAGGAATAAAAGGCATGAGTTTTGAGACATGAGGGGAGAGTTTTTAAAAAGGAAGTAACTATAGATATGCATAAAAGCCACAGTAGGTAGTGATTATAACACTGGACCAAAATTATTTTTATAATATGATGTTATAATTTTCAGCTTTCGTTCAAAAGCTTTTAGAATTCAAAAACCAAAGCCCTGGCTGGCATAGCTCAGTGGATTGAGCGCGGGCTGCGAACCAAAACATCACAGGTTCGATTCCCAGTCAGGGCACATGCCTGGGTTGCAGGCCACGGCCCCCAGCAACCACACATTGATGTTTCTCTCTCTCTCTCTTTCTCCCTCCCTTCCCTTTCTAAAAGTAAATAAATAAAGTCTTTAAAAAGAAAAAAAACAAACCAAAATCAGATCAGTAAGGTCAGGTATTAAATATTTAAAAAAATTAAAAATTATGATCATATTCTAGCACATTAAGTAAAAATATGAACTTATAAAAACAAATAATAAGTATAGATTATCATTCTAATAAATCATCAGTTGCTCCTGAATTTGCTGCTTCCTTCCACTATGGCCCTTTTGCCTGAGGCACCCTTATAATTGCCACGTGTGATGTAGCTGTTTGGGTTGGATGTCAAAGCTTGCCTTACTCCTGACCAGTGCTTTCAGAACCATGTCTGTTTAGTAGTTCAAAATTTGCTGACTTTTTTTTTCCTTGACCAACTTGAGATAGATTGCCTTAATTGGGGTCTAAATCCTCTCTTTCCCCAAGGAGAGATCCTGGGGTAAGGAGGGTTTGTTCCCTTATGTGAACTCTGGAAGTGGGAGGTAAGAATGCTACAGGGGAGTGAGTTAGGGGAGTTTCCTGAGCTGTGTAGCAGCAGATAGTAGTAAATAGAGTAAGATGTTTGTGGTGAAAATTAAGAGGGATGGGGGTGGGTGTGTAGGTAGGGAAGAGAGAAAGACAACTAAGAAAGATGAAAGAAGCTGCATTTGAATTATGCCAACAAAAGTACTGTATTTTGTTTTTTAAAATAGTACAGTAAACTGCAATACCTGAAACTGATACTGTGGTTTTTAAAAATAAATAGTATATTTGGGGAAATGTTGAGAGGCCAGTATAATAACCTAACCAAATGACAAAGATTTTTAGAAAGTAGAATTTGATAGAACTTTTCAACCAGTTGGATGTTGGGGATGAAGTTAAAGGAAAGCTTGGAAAGTGGATTCTGTGGATTTGGTCTTTGGTGACAGGGAATTGAGAAGGAAGAGCTAGATGATGAAAGCAATTTTGAATATATGGTGTTGGAGTGTCTAGCAGGCATTTCAGAAGAGTTGTTTAGTAGATAATTAGCCTTATAGATAGTGTCTATAATCCTAATATTGACTAACATTTATTGATAGTTATGTACCTGATGCTGTCCTAGGAATTTTACATGTATTATGTAATCTTGGCAATAACCTTTGAATAAGTAGGTATTATTATTATTTATCTCTTTGTCTAGATGAGGAGAGCAGCATTTTGAAAAGGTCATACAGTTGGAAATATGGGCTGGGCTTTGAAACTAGGTTTGACTAACTTCAGAAATGTTTATAACCACTGTGTTGTATTTGGAAGGGAGCTTTGGACTAGAGATGTAGACTTGGGAACTGTAAGTAGTAGTTAATGAATGAGCTTTCAAGGAACAGTGTTAGGAGAAGAGAATAGGGCCAGTGAAAGAACCTGGCAAACACCAGAGTTTTCAAGGTTCAGCAGAAGAAAAGGTGTTCTAGGTAGAGGAGAGGATCGGAAAGTGATTTCTCAGAAACTAAGAAGAGAAAGTTTGCCATAGGAGTTTCAGTGGAGCATGCTTCTGGGAAGGAGGGTGATTGTACCTGACATCAGGGTGAACGGACAACTTCTGTGTTTGGTGATGTGGCAGATGAGATATTTTGCAGGATCCGTCTGCTAAAAATACAACTAAATCCTATGGCATTTGCAGCAGACATAACTTTAAAAAATAAACTTAGAATGGCTTTAGATTTACAGAAAAGTTGCAGAAATAGTATAGTTTTCATATACCTTACACCCAGTTTCCCCTGTTGTTAACATCTTAATTTAGTTAGTACATTTGTTATAACAAATGAACTAATATTAACACATACTTATTAACTAGAGTTCATACTTTATTTGTGGATTTCCATAGTTTTTGCCTAGTCATCATGTTTCTTTAGGCTCCTTTAGACCACCTGTTTGAGGAGTGCTGTGGTCCCAGGCATATTGTAGAATGTGCCTTAATATGGGTTTGTCTGATTTTTTTTTTTTTTTTAATGATTAGCTGGGATATAGGTTCCTGGAAGGAAGTATAGTGCCAGTCTCATTACATCATATCAAGGGTAACACTGTCAACATGCCTTATCACCGATGGTGCTGGTGTTGACCCCTGACTAAGGTGGTGTAGTGTTTGTCAGGTTTCTTCCTTATAAAGCTACACTTTTTTCTCCCTTTATCAGACTACACTTTGGAAAGAGGTCACTGCATAGTACACATCTAAGGAGTGGGAAGTTATGTTCTACTTCCTTGAGGGGGCAGCATTTATATAAATTATTTGAAACTATTCTGTGTGGAAGGTTACAAGCATATTTTATTTTATTTATTGATTGATTTTAGAGAAAGGGGAGGATGCATCAACTTAGTGTTCCACCCATCCATGTATTCATTGGTTGCTTCATGTATGTGATGGAACCCGTAACCTTGCAATATCAGGATTACGTTCCAACCAACTGAGCTACCCAGCCAGGGCTACAAGTATACTTTTAATGCATTACTAGGTATGCTAAAAAGTATCGGAGCTCTTTAAGGGTCTATTCCATATGAAAATGAAGAGGGAGCAATGAGCTATGGGCAGATAGAAAAGGCAGGGTTGCCAGAAGGCAAATGCCCATATTAGCACCAAAGGGAGGCTAAAGCTTTGGCTCACAGCCACATCTGAGAAGCATGTTAAATTGGAACAAGGTCACTACTATCTCTGACTTTGCCAGAACAAATATAGATACATTTTGAGAGAAAACTTTTTCTGGTTAAGCTTTCTGAATTCCCACTGATAAAATTCAACGAAGTATAAGCTCACAATAGAAGAGAATTACCAAACACAAGGAAATAAACCACTAAGAGTGGGATTTAGTAGAAACAAACCCCTAAAGACTTAAACTATTGGAATAAGACACAAAATGTAAAATTATTGTGTATAAAATGTTTAAATTAATAAAAGATGGAAATTGAAATAGCAAGAAATACAAGATTCTCAGGCATGGTTGTGTATTAGAGTTTTGTAAAAGAACCAAGTGAAATGTTATAAATAAATGTAGTTGTTGAAATTAAAAGCTCAATGGATGGATTAGTTAAATGAAAGATAGATCTATAGCAGTTTGTCAGAATGTAAGCTGAGAGATAAGTAGATGTAATAATGAATCTAACAGATGTGTGATTAAGGTCCCAGAAGGAGAGAATAGAGAGCAGACAGTATTTGAAAGAATAATGATTGGGAAATTTGAAGAATTAATGAAAGACATGAATATACAGGAAGCAGAATATACATGAAGCAGGTTAAAAAAATACATTTTTTAAATTTTTATTTTATGGCCCCAGCTGGTGTGGCTCAGTGGATTGAGCGCTGGCCTGTGAACCACAGGGTCACCAGTTCAATTCCCAATCAGGGCACATGCCTGGGTTGCAGTCCAGGTCCCCAGTAGGGGGCATGCGAGAAGCAGCCACATATTGATGTTTGTCTCCCTCTTTCCCTCCCTTCCCTTCTGTCTAAAAATAAATAAATATAAATGATTAAAATCTTTAAAAAAAATTTTATTTATTTTTAGACAGAAGGGAAGGGAGGAAGAGAAACATTGATGTGTGAGAGAAACATCAATTGGTTGCCTCTCACACATCTTCAGCCTGCAACCCAGGAACGTGCCCTGACCAGGAATCTAACCCATGACCTTTTGGTTTGCAGGATGATGCCCAACCCACTGAAACACACCTAGTAAGGGCAGAGAGTAAAAAAAGTTTTTAAATCTCTACCTACACACACTTTATTGTTAAACTGAAAAATTCCAAAAACAAAGAAAAGTCCTTAAAAACAGCCAGGAAGAACAGATAGGTAGCTTACAAAGGAATAACAATTAGACTGATAGCATCAATGCCAGCTAAAATACATTGGAATAAAATATTCAAAGTGCAGAGAAAAAAAAATTAGTCTAAAATTGTATACCTGGCAAAGCTATTTTTTAAGAACAAGCATAAAATGAAGATATTTCCAAGAAGACAAAAGCTGGAAACCAACTTTATGACCTTCTGAAGGATATATAGGTAAGGAGAAGAAAAATAATTCCAAGAGGAAGGTATGAGAAATAAAATGCTCTCCTGAGCAAATGAATTGATAATGATGAGAGTAAATCTAAATGAACATTAAATAAAATAATGTTTAATTTGTGGGATTTTAAAAAAGTCATAACTGAAATACTGTGTTAACAGTGTAGACCAAGAAAAGATTGATTTGAAATGAAAGTATTATAAGATCCTCTTTTTTTTTTTTTTTTTCCCCCAAGAGAGAGGACATGTTTAAGATATTTTTAAACTTCAGACTTTGGTCTGTGGTTTGGTGTGTCTGTGTGTGTTGTGTGTGTGTGTAGTAAAAATTCAAGAGTAGCTACTAAATGACTAGACATAGGATATGTAACTTCTAGGCACTAGAAGGGAGAGAATGAAAACCAGAAATTTCCCAAAGAGGCATGAAAGACGAATAGAGAAACATGACACATGGGCAAAGCAGAGCAAATATAAAACAAGCCCTAATATATCAATCATAATTAAATGTAAGTATAATAATCCTGCCAGTTAAAAGAGGTAGATGATCAGTTTGATTTTTTTTAAAGATTTTATTTATTTTTTTTCAGAGAGAGAGGAAGGGAGGGAGAAAGAGAGGGAGAGAAACACTGATGTGTGAGAGAAACATTGATTGCTTGTAGTCTCTCGCTGCTTGCATGCCCACATCTGGAGAACCTGGCCTACAACCTAGACATGTGTCCTGACCAGGAATTGAACCAGCAGCCTTTTGGGTTGCAGGCCAGCACTCAACCCACTGAGCCATACCAGCCAGGGCCAGTTTGAATTAAAAAAAAAAACCCCAAAACATCAAAACTCTAACTAGATATAGAAACATATTGAAAATGGAAAAATTAAAGATAGAAGGCAGTTACTACCCAAAAATAAAAAATAAAAAACATAACACTATGGTAGATAATTGAATAACAAATTAATGAGACTGAGCCAAAAAGCATTTTTAGGGATAAAGAGGGTCCTTAAAATGACAAAATTTCAGTGCAAGCGGAAGATGTTAATAGTTCTAAATTTGTGTGTACCTAATAAAATAGCATCAATGTATAAAGTAAACATTTGTATACTAAAAGGAGAATATATCTGGTTCATCATTCAGTGAAGAGTTAAAGCATAGCTCTTAATTATTGGTAGTTGAAGCAGATACAAAATTTGTAAAGATACAGAAAATTCATATATCTGGTACAGTGTATTCACGTAGAGAACCCTGTGCTCTAAAATGAGAAAATATGCATTCTTTTTGAAGAAACAAGGAATATTTAAACCAGTTAATGATGTATACTCGTCCCTAATGCAAGATTAATATAATTTCTGGTGCTTTGTAGCATACAGATTCATGTTCCTTAGTCTAGTACTATTAACTTGGAAGTTAACAAAAACAAGAAGTCACACTCTGTTTAGAAATTAAAATGTACATTTCTGAATAGCTCATGGGACAAAGAAGAAATCATAATGGAAAACTTAAAATTCATAGAACAGTAATCAGAATACTGCATGTCAAAACTAATGTCACGTTTTATTATGTACTATGTGTGTGCCATTTGGGATCCATCAGCAAGTGCGTTAAGACTACTGGCCAGTGGAATCAACATTTGATAGTGAAAGGGGCAGACAATAACAATGAAAAAGTAGATCATCTAGTATGATAGAAAATGGTTAAGTCTTATGGTGAATAAAGTAAAAACAGAGCAAACAGAGCAGAGAAATGGACCTTAGAATTGAAGGTGAAGATGGGGGGACAGGCTGTAGTTTAAAGCACTTAAGTGGGTTTTCTCTGGAGCATGCTCATGCCTTTCTTCCCTCACAGGTGTGCATCTTTACTTGACTCTCCCAAACTCCAAGGGTTCCCAGAGACTTGCAGCCAGAGGAGCAGTGAGCAGTGGCAACTCATCCCAGCCTTACCCGCCCCCCCGCCCCCCGCCCCGCCATCCTGTCTCCAAAGCCCCTTTTTCTCTGACTTTTCAGTGAGCTAATAGCAGCCTTGCCTTGGCTCACTTCTTTCACTGTGACTTGTACTTCTCAGTGAGTTCACACAGCCCAGCATGGCCCACTTTCCTATAACAGTTCTAAAGAGCCAAAGCGGAGCACTGCCTAGGCTGTCCCCTGTTGCTTCTTCTATCCTAGACTTTTCAGTGAGCTGATAGCAGCCCTGCCCTGGCTCACGTCTTTCCTGTACTGTTTCTAGGGAGCCAAAGCAGAGTACTGCCTAGGTTCTCTCCTGCTGCCGCTTCTACCCTAAGCCCTTCCTTTGTTTCACTGTCCCCAGCTTTAATCTACTCTCAATTTTTTTTTAAAAAGGAAGTACTTAAGATAGGCTTCATTTGAGAAAGTGAGAGTCAAGTAAATCCCTAAAGATACTGAATTAGCCAGATAAATAACTGGAGAAAGAGGATTCTAGATAAAGGACACAGAATTGAAACCCTAAAGTATGAGTACATATGATATGTTCAAGAAACTGTGCTGTGCACTGTGGCTGGAATGAAGTGGATGAGGGTGAAAGTAGGTGAGGTCAGAGTGATAAGGAAAATGGCAGATCAAGTAAGACTTTTACTTAGAGTGGAAGGAGTAACCTTTGGAGGGTTTTGAGCAGAGTAACGTGCTCTGACTTAACCCTGTTTTTAAAGCATCCTCCACTGCCACAGTGGAAGTAGAGAGACTCATTGTAATAGTAATGTTATATAGTTCAAGTGAGAGATGATGGTAGCTTAGACTGGACTGACAGGAATAAGGGTGATGAGAAATAAATGATTTCTGGATATATTTTGAAGATAGAACAGATTGCTGACAGACACCTGATAACAGTATGAGAAAAAGAGAGGAATTCATCTCTACAAGGTTTATGTCCTGAGTGGTAGAAGGTTGGAGTTGTCATTAACTAAGTGATGAATGCTTTGAGTGGACAAGATTTGGGGGAGATCAAGAGTTTAGATTCTAACACGGTGAATTTGAGATGTTTTTTAGATAGTACTGAAGTGGAGATTAAGTGGGTGTTGAGTTCAGGGAGGAAGTCTGGGCTGGGATGCGGTGAAGCTGTACCTAAGGGAAGTTTGTAACCTGAAGTGCAAGAGGCCTGAAAACTAATGAGCTAATAAGCATCTCTTATAAAAAATTAGAAAGAAGTAAAACAGAATAAGCCCAAGGAAAATAGAAGAAAAGAGGAGATAAAAATAAGAGCAAAATATAAGTAATAAATAATAGAGATCAACAAAGACAAAACTTCTTAAAAAAAACTTAGTAAAAAGTAAACCTAGAGAGAAAGCATAAATTAAACAATATTAGGATTGGAAAAGGACACCTACCTACAAATTAAGCATAAAATGAAAAATTATGTGAACAATTACATCAATGAGTTTGAAAACTCAGATGAAATGGATAAATTCCTTTGAAAAACTAGTAGTGGTCCAAGAAGAATTAGAAAATTTGAATAGTTCTGTAAATACCAGATTGAATTAGTAGTTTATAAAAATCTTCCTGTTAAGAAAACATCAGGACCATGGAACGAACATCTTGGGCCAGAGAGCAAAGAAGATACTCAAAGATGAAAGATTGCATCAAAAGGAGATAAAAGTTGACTCAAAAGGGATTTTACTGACAAAATGTGGGACAGTTTGCACATTACAAAGAATAATGACATTAATGATGGAAGGAAAAAAATCCAAGTTCATAATGATATCATTAAAAGAAAGAGAACAGGGAGGGGCAAAAGGAAAACTTTTTTTGTAAAAGAATGTTAACTAATAAGTTACATACTTTTTTGTATGTTCAATATTAAGTGACTAAAATTCTTTTTTAAAAAATAAATCATGAATGGTAGATGAGGAAGTGAAGCTATCTGGCCATTGTAGTAGACAGTTCCAAATATTTGAAAAGGGAAGGTAAGAAGTGAGAAGGTGCCCTGGCTGGTGTAGCTCAGTGGATTGAGTGTGGGCTGCAAACCAGGCATCGCAGGTTTGATTCCCAGTCAGGGCACATGCCTGGGTTGCAGGCCATGTCTCTCAGCAACCTCACATTGATGTCTCTCTCTCTCTCTCTCTCTCTCTCTCTCTCTCTCTCCCCCTCCCTCCCTCCCTCCCCCCCTCCCCCCTCTCTAAAAATAAATAAATAAAATCTTAAAAAAAATGAGAAGGTAGCTGTGGTGGATCATACAGTTAGGAAAGGGTTGCTTTCAAATGAGTCACTTTAGTATATTAGGGAGCCATTAACTGGTTTGTTTTTTAAACTAATGTATTATTAAAGTACATGATACATAGAACTTAAATAATACTTGTGTTATTAAATGAAGAAAAGTAAAAGTAAGTTATCCTCCATCTTGTTCTTCTGTATGCGTAATCTCATTATGAACAATTTCTCACATACATTACCAATGTTGTGCAACCATCACCACCATCTGTCTCCAGAATTTTGTCATCTTCCTAAACTGAAAGTCTGTACACATTAAACAGTAACTCCCATTTCCTTCCATCCCTCAGTCCCTAGCAACTACCATTCTATTTTCTGTCTCTATGAATTTGACTATTCTAGTTAGCTCATATAAGTGGGATCATACAACATTGTTTTTTTGTGACTGGCTTATTTTGCTTAACATATTGTCTCTTCAAGGTTCATCCATGTTATGGCATATGTCAGAGTTTCTGTCTTTTTTAAGACTAATATTGCTTTGTATTATATAAGAGATGCTTATGTATATAATCATATTTTGTTTACTCAGTGTATTCTTAAAAGAGAACTGTCTGCCCTGATTGGCATGGCTCACTGGGTTGGGTGTCATCCCACAAACCGAAAGTTGGCAGGTTTGGTTCCCAGTCACAGCACATGGTTCAGGTTGTAGGCCAGGTCCCCAGTTAGGGGCATGCAAGAAGCAAACAATTAATATTTCTGTCACATATGGATGTTTATCTTCCTGTGTTCTTCTCGCCCTTCCCCTCTCTCCAAAAATTAAAACAAAAAATCTCTTTAAAGAAAAAAGGACTACCTATAGATACAAAGATTTTTTTTTAAATTACAAACAAATACATGTTCAGCTTTACATTAATAATGTGGAAAGCCTCAAGAAAATTGAGAAAATCTCCATGAAGATATCAATTGTACTGGCTCAAGAAGTAGAAAACCTGAAAAAGGCCTCAGACCCAATCCAGTTGGTTTCCTAGCCACACTTACGTGATCATGTATGTGTGTTTATACTTCATACAAAATGGAAAATATATTTGTCAAATTCCTTAATATATTATTCTGTTAGGATTTAGACTGAAATAATATTGAAACTACTGATCAGTTTGGAAGAACTGATCTGATATTGTGATAGTCTTCTCTTTATGGAATCTCACTCTTGTATTTAAAAGTTCTTTATCATGTTATATGATTCCTTTTTATTTTTAATAAGAAAACTATTTGCTAACAATATACAATTAAATGGACACTGAATTTTATCAAGTTATTCTGTAAATACAGGGATTGACATTTATAGATTTTGTAAGGTAAACTTACCCTTGCATTCTTGAGATAAATGGTGTATATCTTATTCACTACTGCTGCTGCTTGCTTTTTTTTTTTGATCTATAGATCATGGGTCCATATAATTTCAAAAAGGGAATTTTCCCCATACAGTTAAAACAACCTAGTTATTGATTGTATAAAGCAGACTAATAAGATGAAGTATTTAAGTGTGCATTTATTTAAAAAAAAAAAATTTCCATTGCCATTTAGTATCCTTAAACCCCCTCCTCCCAGAAATCCCCACACTGTTGTCCATGTCCATGAGTCCTTTTTTCTTTTTTGTTCAAACCCTTCGCCCCTAAGCTCCCCTCCCCCCTTAGCTGTCATCCTGCTCTCCATCTATGAGTCTGTTTTCCTTGTTAGTTCAGTTTGTTCATTAGGTTCCACATATGAGTGAAATCATACATTTGTCTATGACTGACTTACTTCACTTACCACAGTGTTCTCCAGGTCCATCCATACTGTTGCAAATGATAAAGTTTTTTATATATCTTTTTTAAGGCTGAGTAGTATTCCTTTGTGTACATGTCTTATAGTACATTTACTTTGGTAGATCCCAGTGAATCAGGGTCAGAGAAGGTCTATTGAGCTAATAGTTTCTAGACATGGACCAATCAGTTTAAGAAAATAAAAAACTGTCCTGGCTGGTGTGGCGCAGTTCTGGCCTGTAAAAGGTCAGAGGTTTGATTCCCAATCAGGCCACATGCCTGGGTTGCAGGCCAGGCCACATGCTTGGGTTGCAGGCGCATGAGAGGCAACCACCCATTGATGTTTCTCTCCCTCCCTTCCCCTCTCTTTCAAAAAAAAAATATATATATATATATTTTTTTTTTAATTAAAAAAAAAAAAGAAAGGTTGCTGTAATGGGATTGTTTATATTGCCAGCTGAGGACATTAAACTTGTTACTATTAGTTCATAAGCATACCCTTAATTATTAGAAAACTAGGAAGAAGATAAAAGAATAATCCCTTAATGTGAATACATTTTTACTTTAGGAAGGATAAGCTATGTTTTTAATTGTCTCATTTTTCTGCAAACCAGCGGAAATTTCATCACAGGCCTCAGCCAGAATTTGGAAACTAATGTATCAGGCCATATTATACTGCTTCTTGGAGAGTTTACTTATTAGCTAGATAAATTGAGAAAAAAGTCAGGGCACAATATCCAACTGTGACAGTTGATTGGCTGATATTATATATAAAGTTTTATGGAAACGAATTCTCCTAAGTTTTTTGTAAATGTATCATTTTACAGTTCCTGGTCTCAGATATGCTTTGGGTGGTGGTGGTGGTGGTGGCGGTGGCATTGATGTTGAAATGTCAAATGATACCCTGGTTAATATATTGTTTCCTAACAAGTTATCCTTTCCTACTCTTTGCAGAATCTTCCTTACCTTCTAGAGATGCAATATATTTTAAATGTTCAGTGGAAATGTTTTGGGAATTAATTTGGTTGAATTAGCCACACTAGTATTTTCATTCATTGGTGTAAATAAAAGACAGTTATCTTGTGCCAATACTTACTGAATATGAAAAAGAATAATCTGCTTTTATTGGCCTTAAGTTAGACCACTGCAGACAGGCAGTCAACAAAATACATATTAGAAAGCTAGTTCATAGCACCATGGAAGATAGAAAAGAACTAAAACATACAAGTCTATTTTTAAATACTTTACAGTATAGCCAAGGAGAACCTAATGTGTGAAACACTGCATGGTATTAAATATAAGAGCAGTGTGAGTTCAGAGGAGAGAGAAATGGACGTAGTTTCAAGAGCTTTTATTTGACTTGGGTTTTGAGATGAGAATTCAAATAAATGAGAGGACAAGAGTAAGGTGATTTTAGATGGAAGGAATAGTATGAACAATTTTTAAAATTCATGAGCAAACAGCTTTGTGTTATGCCTGAACAGAGTTTTGATTATATAATCAACTTTTAAGAACATTTTGCTGATTAAACGATATGTGCGTAGTTATTATTCTGCATAGTTAAATAACTCATGTAAATCTCTGTACTTAACATTAATCATTGTAGGCCGACCATTTCTGAGGACAGCTCAAAAGAAACATTTGGCTTGAAGCTCTAA
Source organism: Tonatia bakeri (assembly GCA_004024845.1). Lineage (NCBI taxonomy): Eukaryota > Metazoa > Chordata > Mammalia > Chiroptera > Phyllostomidae > Tonatia > Tonatia bakeri. The sequence goes on from PVIA01002597.1 coordinate 165,162, forward strand.
GAGTTCTTTGAAGACTAGGGTTCCCAAGTGTCTGGGCCTCTGATTTTGTGGGGCGGGGGGTAGCTTAGATGTTTCACAGGCCTCCTAGATGTTAGGAACCAGAACAAAACAAGGGAGTCTGGGGATTGGAGGAGCTAAGAATCATTCAGCCTCTTTTCTCCCTATTTTCAGAGTCCAGAGTTAAAGAGAAAGAAACTGTTGTCACATATCTTAATTTAGATTAGTTTAAATGGATGGCATTCTCTCCCCATACTCACCTGGATATATACTAACTTCGAAGAAAGGAAAACTGGGAGAAAACAACTGTCAGTGAAGTATTTGATTTGCTCTATAACAGAGACTAAAAACAGATGGTTAATATAAATTATGTATTCCTTCCAAAAGTCTTTTGAGTGATTATATTTAAATATATGCAAATTAGGCCTGGCGACAATTTTTTTTTTTTAGTCATTTTTTTTGTTGATTTTTTTAAGACTTTATTTATTCATTTCTAGAAAGAGGGGAAGAGAAAGGAGAATGAGAGGGAGAGAACCATCACTGTGTGGTTGCTTCCTGTGCAGCCTGCACCAGGGACCTGGCCCGCAACCCAGGCAGGTGCCCCAACCAGGATTTGAACTGGTGACCCCTTGGTTTGCAGCCCATGCTCAATCCACTGAGCCACACCAACCAGGGCAGTGATATACAATTTTACTCAAGGTCATAACCCAGTTAGTCATAGAGGTAGAATTTGAATTGATGTTGGTTGGGGGCCAACTTCCATTTTCTTTCTGCTATACAATCCTATGAAAGGAATCAGAATTCTGATATGTGGATTTGAGACAGAACTATTCTTAGCGCCTTAGGGGGACAGATTACATTATTTATTTGATATTCTTCTTTTCATCAGCATTTTTGTATTAGTGAAATAAGGTCAAATTTGAAAGACTAAATGTTACAAAAAAGCCATGGTGGGGGTTAAGACTCTGTAATACAGACTTATAGAAGATAGACTTGGTTAACAAGGAATGGGAGTAAAATATTCCTTCTTCACATCTTAGATCAGGAGTGTCCAACCTTTTGGTGTCTGTGGGCCACATGAGAAGAAGAATTTTCTTGGGGCACACATTAAATACATAAACACTAATGAAAATTGATGAGCAAAAACAAGTGCATAGTTTTTGTGGTATCTACCACCACGGATAAGCAAAAAAGTCGTCACGTAATAACCCTAATTGTGTAGCAGCACTTTCGATATTTTTTTTAGTTTATTTTATTGATTATGCTATTACAGTTGTCCCATTTTCTTCACCCCTTTATCCCCCTCCATCCTGCACCCCTCCTCCTTCCAACATACCCATCCCCTTCTCAGTTCATGTCCATGGGTTGTACATATAAGTTCTTTGGCTTCTCCATTTCTGTTCTTACTTCTTCATTTCTGTACTGTTCTTAACCTCCCCCTATTTTCTACCTACCATTTATGCTTCCTATTCTATGTACATTTTCCCCCATTTCCCCCCACCCCATCCCTGCTGATAATCCTCCATATGATCTCCATTTCTGTGATCCTGTTCCTGTTCTAGTTGTTTGCTTAGTTGTTTTGTTTTTGGTTTTTACGTTCAGTTGCTGATAGTTGTGAGTTTGTTGTCATTGTACGGTTCATCGTTTGATCATCTCCTTTTTCTTAGATAAGTCCCTTTAATATTTCATATAATAAGGGCTTGGTGATGATGAACTCCTTTAACTTGACTTTATCTGTGAATCCCTTAATTGCCCTTCCATTCTAAATGGTAGCTTTGTTGGATAGAATAATCTTTGATGTAAGTCCTTGCCTTTCATGACTTTGAATACTTTTTTCCAGCCCCTTCTCACTGTACAGTTTCTTTTGAGAAATCAGCTGATAGCTTTATGGGAACTCCATTGTAGGTCACTCTCTTGCTGCTTTTATGATTCTCTCCTTATCTTTAATCTTGGGTAATTTAATATGATGCATCTTGGTGTGCTTCTCCTTGAATACAACTTATTTGGGATTATCTGAGCTTCCTGGACTTCCTAGAAGTCTGTTTCCTTCACCAGATTGGGGAAGTTCTCCTTCATTATTTTTTCAAATAAGTTTTCAATTTCTTGCTCTTCCCCTTCTCCTTGTGGCACCCCTGTGATTCAGATGTTGTAATGTTTAAAGTTGTCCCAGAGGTTCCTGAGTCTCTCCTCATTTTTTTGAATTCTTGTTTCTTCATTCTGTCCAGTTGGATGTTTATTTCTTCCTTCTGGTCCACATCGTTGATTTGAGTCCCAGTTTCCTTCCCTTCACTGTTGGTTCCCTGTATCTTGTTCTTTATTTCACTTTGCATAGCCTTCACGTCTTTCTCTATTTTGTGTCTGTACTCAACCATTTTGGCGAGCATCCTGAATACCAGTGTTTTGAATTCTGCATCTGGTAGGTTGTCTGTCTCCTTGTTGCTTAGTTCTTCTTCTGGAGTTTTGATTTGTGTTCTCTCTCTCTCTCTCTCTCTCTCAAGATTTCATTTGTTTTTAGAGAGAGGAGAAGGGAGGGAGAAAGAGAGAAAGAGAAACATCAATGTGTGTCTGCCTCCTGTGTGCCCTCCACTGGGGACCTGCTCTGCAACCCAGGCATGTGCCCTAACTGGGAATCTAACTGGTGACCTTTTTGTTTCGAAGGCCAGTGCTAAATCTACTGAGCCACACCAGACAGGGCATGTTCTTTCATTTGGGCCATAGTTTTTTGTCTCCGCACCTGTAACATTGTAAGGGGCAGAGCCTTAGGTACCAGGGCTGGTGACCCACTTGGCTGTATTGTGGCGCTGTCCATGGGGGAGGGATATAAGAGGAAGCAATGTTGTTTGCTCAGCTCTCAGCCTGTTTTCAGTCACTTCCCCACTACCCACAAGCAAATTGGGTCCTTCTGGTGCTGATTCCCAGGTGGGTGGATTTTTGTACGTTTAGGACCCCATGGGTCCCTCCAACAGACTCTCCTGTGAAACTGGGAGGTTCTCCTACTGCTTCAACTCCCACAGGTTTTTACAGTTAGAGGTTTTGAGGTTTTCTTTCCCCATGCTGGATTCCTGGGTTACTCTGTCTGTCTTGTTCCCCAGATGTTCCTCCCAGTTTATTTGCACAGGAATGTGGGGCCACCCGGTCCTCCAGCTGCCAGCTTGCTGTGCATCCTCCTCACTCCAGCTGTCCATCTCTGCCCCTCTTACCAGTCTGGATAAATGTTTCTTCTTTAACTCCTTGGTTGTTAGACTTCCATACAGTTTGATATTCTGTCAGTTCTGATTGCTTTTTGTTTTTAAATTTGTTGTTACTCTTCTTTTGGTTGTGTGAGGTAGCGAAGTGCATCTACCAACGCCTCCATCTTGACTGGAAGTCTCTATGTTAACTTCCTTTTGATAATCTTTTAAAATTGGCGAGCAGGTCCCAAGTTTGTGGCAGTAATACAGAAAATGTACATATCTAAGTAATAAGACATCATTGATTTTTTAAATATATTTTTTAAGATTTTATTTATTTATTTTTAGAGAGGGAAGGGAGGGATGGAGAGAGAGAGAGAAACATCAATATGCGGTTGCTGGGGGCCACGGCCTGCAACCTAGGCATGTGCCCTGACTGGGAATCGAACCTGTGATGCCTGGTTCACAGCCGGCGCTCAATCCACTGAGCTACACCAGCCAGGGCATTAAATATTTTTTTATAAAAGTGAAAGAAAAGATTGCAGCATAAACCAAGTGGGATTTTCTTTTTTTAAGATTTCGTTTATTTTTAGAGAGAGAGGAAAGGAGGGGGAAAGAGCGGGAGAGCAACATCAATGTGTCTCTGTCTCGTGTGTGCCCTCCACTGAGGACCTGGTCTGCAACCCAGGCATGTGCCATAACTGGGAATCTAACCAGTGACCTTTTGGCTGTATTTGAGAAACTAGTGCATCAATATCTGGTTTGATAGAAGTAATTGCAATTCTCAGTGGGTTCTCAAGGTGGTCATCACATATTTTGGTTTTAACTTTACTCTTAATGTGTTTCATTCTTGAAAACAGTTGCTTGCAAATGTAGGCGCTGTGAAATAGCAATGACATGAGTAAGGTGTGATTGAAGTAGAGTGTACACACATTATTTTACATGATATTGAGACACATAATCACAAAACAAATCTCATAATGTTTTCAGTAATTTATGATTTTGTGTTGGACCATATTCATAGCCATCCTGGGCCAAATGCAGCCTGGGAGCCACAGGTTGGACACCTCTGTCTTAGATCGTTGCTTGGTATTATCTAGTGAACCCAAAATATTTGAGTAACTAATAACTAATAGAAGAGAGAAGCAGGTAATTTGGAGCATGGGAGTGATTTTGTTTTATTTATTTAGTTATTTGTTCTTATCAAGATCAGACAAGATTGGGGGCGTTTAGGGTGGTATGGCCATAGACTAGTTATTTATTCTTTTAACAGGAGAAAATGTTCAAAGTGTATTATGGATGTACATGTTAGGGTGCAATAAGATTATGAGACCCAAAAATGCATTGGACAGTTGAAGTGGTATAGTAAATACTGTGCCATTTTGGACAAAGAAGAGGCAGGAGTCTGGGATTTCAAAGGAAAAGTAAGCAATCACAGGTAGACAATGTCAATGTAAAAACATCCAAACATAAGAGTTTATTTGAGCCAAACCGATGACATGCTGAGAAACAAGATCTCCGATGCTCCCTGGATGAGGGTGATTTTAGAAGGAAGACTTTGGTTAGTATTTATTTACCCAGTAGAAGGTATTTATTGTATACCTGCTAGGTAGCTGATTTGCATTGAGGTACAACCACTGTGTGAAAGAATTTACGGTCTGGTGGGGAGACATTTGTAAATGAGTATTTTCAACTCTGAGTGAATAGTACAGTATCTATGTACATGTTGTTAGCAATATCAAGGATGGACAAAAATGTAGCAGCATAGGGGTGTTTTCTTTTTCATTTTTATATTATTTCGAATAAATACCTGCCCAAGTCAAATTTCAAAAAGTGTACAAATATAAAAAATAAGCTCTATCATGACTCTCCTTGTCTCTCATGATCTTTTGGTTTCCTTTGATAGAGGTATCACAGTTAGCAGTTTCTGATATATATTTCCAGAATTATTCTTTATGAATATAAAGTATATGCTTGTTTGTAGTTTTGTACGTGTATACGTATAGCATGCTGGACCAATTATACCCAGTGTTTTTCATTTTATATCTTGGAGATAGATCTAGATGAGATATAGAAAGTCCTTGTGTTTTTTTATTGTTATGTATATATAATTCAGTGGGATGGAGGTAACATAATTTATTTAGCCGAGTCCCTCTTAATGGACGTCCAGGATATTTCCAGACTTTTGTTGGAAATAGTGCTGCAGAGAATATCTTTATATAGTCTTTGTACATAAGGGCAAGCATATCTGTGGGATAAATTCCCAGCAGTCTGGAGACCGCATTGAAGAGTGGTGAAACTAGAGGCAGAGATCATTTATTAGGTTTGTTCTAGTAATGATGAGAAACCGAAGTAAGGTGCAGGCAAAAGGAGTGGGAAGAGAGAGAATGAATTAGAAACTGTGTATTTTATCAGTTCTAAGATACACATTTTTCACATTTTAATATATTTGAAATCTGCATTTTATAGTTGATGGCTTCATTCAACTAATTGGAAGTACTTTTAAAATTTCTTGGTGGTATGTAAAATGTTGCATGTTATAAACAGTGGTTTCTTTTTTAAAATTTCTTGTTCTACTCGTTCATGCATTCATTGGTTGATTCTTGTATATGCTCTGACCAGGGATTGAGCCTACAACCTTAGCGTATGGGGATGACACTCTAATCAGTTGAGCTACCTGGCCAAAAGTGGTTTTCTTTTTTCTTTCCCATTACCATTTAGTCCTCTTTAACCCCCTGCTTCCCCTGCCTCCCACAGTCACCATACTGTTGTCCATGTCCATGAGTCCTTTTTCATTTTTGCTCAATTCTTCCCCCTGCCCTCCCCCATTAACTGTCATCCTGCTCTCTGTCTGTGAGTCTGTCTGTATTTTGCTTGTTAGCAACCATGGAACATTTACACAATGGAATACTACTCAGCCATAAAAAAGAAAATTTTACCTTTTGTGACAATATGGATGGACCTGGAGAACATCATGCTAAGTGAAATAAGCCAGCCAGAGAAAGACAAATACCATGACTTCACTTACATGTAGAATCTAATGAACAAACTGAACTAACAATGATTTCTTAAATTGAGAAAAATGCAGTAATTAATAAAGGAGGGAGGATTCACAAGACCTAAAAAAAAAGGGGGAAGCAAGAGTCAAGGTTGACATACCTTTTTTCTTCACTTTCAGTATGTAGGCCATTTTTCTCTTTTCTGTATGGACTTCATAGTTGATTAATGGTTACATAAATTTTGTGAATTGAGTAAACCAACTTCACTGTTGGTGGATACTTAGATTCTAAGTTTCTTTAACTCTTTACAGATCATTAATAACACTGAACAGTTTTCTGTTTAGAATTAGGGAACATTTAGATTTAGTGGACTTTTAGATAATTGTATATAGCAATATTTAACCAATGTTCTGAGTGGCAAATTACTTAAAGAACTTCTGAGTTGGTACCTTATGAATGTTAGGAGACAACTTTGAAATTTTTAGTTTAGATGTGGCTCTTTTGATGTACATAGAAGTCATTTTATTTGTGACTCGTGTTCTAAAAGCAGCAGTTAGGGCAAAAGATTAGCCTTAAAACTGTTCACTAATTACAATATTCATGCATTTTTGATCAGCAACCTTGTACAGACATATGCATGTGTGTGTATGATGTATACTGTAACTGGTACCATATAATGCCATAGAGTGGACTGTTCAGAAATTAAGTCAATTGAATGTTGTAATGCTTGGAACACCAGCAAGTTTAGGAAGATTCAGACTTGCTGGTTCTTCTGTTTCTCTTCATCTTTGTAAATATAATCTTACTATTTCTTCCAGGTCTTCATTAGTCAGTATTTCTCTATGGCCTCCAATTTCTTTCTGAAATGTAATTGCCTTTGTCCCCGAACATTTGTACATAGGGGACATTTGTTGTTTTTGTTCTTAAACTCTTGCTCAGTACTTATGGATGAATTCTTGTAAGTTAAATATAAATCTGACATGACTAAGATTAACTATAGCTCTTGAGATCTGTAATTTCTTTGTTGGGCTATTCTTTGTAATTCATTTTATAGAGCATGTGATAATAACATAAGACTTTTGGTTATTGGGCGTGACACATACAGTAGTGCCAGGACATCCATCACAGAGTTACTACATTGTTTCCCAGTCTCAACAAGAACACCTTGTCAAGAGGGCGTTTCAGGCAATTTTAAGTTTGTTGATTAATCTTTTCCTAGATAAACTTAATTGTGCATCTGAGCCCTCGAACAAAATATTAAGGTATTTATTTTTAAAAAATAGTAGATAAAATAAGCACCTTGATTCTATACAACACTGTTCAGTAGTTTAAGTTCATAAAAAGAGCAAGAAAGCTCTGTACTTTAGCTCTGAAAGGAGCCTTAGAAACTACTTAACTATATTCAGCTTAAGTTCACCAAGGGTCTTAGCTCAGCACTACACATAGGTCACCTCATGTCCTGAGGTTATCAGCACACTGTTAACTCTCACAGTGTCCCATTTTGGATGCTGTGTGATCATCCTCACATTGTGATGGAACAGTGTGGTACTCAGATTTTCTCTGTAGTTACAGGAGTGTTCTTTCTCGCACCTTGATATAGTAGATAATTATTCAGGTAATTATTTTTATTAACCCTCAACAAAGCAACTAATTAATTTTAAGGAAGTTGGCAGATTTAATAAAGAGAAGATATGGATTCTTTGGGGAGTGGTGTAATTTTTCTTTTCTAAATATTTTCATGACACTGCCATTATTTGTACTAAATATCCTCACAAATATTTATTTAACTATGGGATATTAAAGCCAGAGGATATGTTCTAGATAATGTATTATAAATCAGTTATTTTGTATACTTTCTCTTCAATATAAAAATCATGTAACATTGCATATAACTATTATGGGAAATTTAGAAAATATCCAGTTTTATTTATGGAAATGTACATTTTCTTTCCTATGTTTTTCACTAACTCTAATGCAAGCATCATCTTCCTGTTATTTATAGACACTTATCAACCACATAATATAGATGTACCTTTACTTTACTATTTCCCTATTATTATTCTTTAGGGTATTCTAGTTTTTGTATAATTATAAATAACATTTTTGTCCATGGGATCTTTTCTTTATTTTGTTTTTCCTTTCAACATCTTAATTTTACAAATGAAGTCAGATAGAAGCTAATGAAAATTATTGTTCTTGAAGGTTACAGCTTAGGTCTTCTGACTATCATGTTCTGCCCTTTCCATTGTACCATAATGCTTGTTCTCTATGATTGATAGAACACTCAGGTTGAAATACTTTCTGTATTATATCAACCCATCTTTGGAACAGGCAGGGCAGACATAAAATGTTAATAATAATTCAAGTTAAAAATTATTTAACCCTTCTGCTACCAGGTTAACAGTTTAGTTTTGAAGTTACTTAAGCTTAAATCAGTAGTGCTTCTTCTAGTGTCAATCTCTTTCCCCTTCTTCATAATGAGAAAAACAGGGTTAAGTACTTAGTTTCTAGACTGTTGAGGAATTGCTGTTGTAAGAACACTGATTTTACATCTAGATTAACTTCTGCAGCAGCCCCTAGAATACCTAACTACCTCAGATAAAGTCTAGTCCCTTTCCATTCTGTATAACTACGCAGAAACCACCTGCTGTATTGGATTATTAACTAAACTGAATAGAAAATTATTCATTATTCTTCATTCTTTTTCCTCTTTTCATTGTATTTTTCTTCTCTTTTATTCCCCCTAATTTATCATTCAAAAAAATAGTTACAAAAACCTGCTATGTTAGGCATGGTCCTAGGTGCTGAGAGTTCAACTGTAAACAAAACTGACAAAAATCCTTCCCCCCTCATGAGGCTTATATTCTCATGGGAGGAGACAGGCCAAAAAAAAATTTTTTTTTAAAAGATATGCAAATTCTATAGTATATTGGGAAATTACATATTATGTGGGAAAATAAAATAAGGAAGGATGATAGGAGTGTTAGTGGCTTGGTGTTATATTTTTTCTGGTCAAGAAAGTGCAGGAAGTCACTCAGAAAGTTTGATATTTAGGCAGATATTTAAAGTTGATAAGAGAATAAGCCATAAGACTATATGGGAAGAGAACGTTTCAAGCAGAGGTAGCAGGGGGCTTAAAGGACCTGGAGACAGGGAGTATGCCAGGTGTGTGAGTGTTGTAGGTCTTGCAGCAGCAGGGTGGCCAGAATGGCTAGAATGGAATAAATGGCGACCAGAACAGGGGATCGGAAAGATAATGGGGGCCACATTGCTTAGGATTTACAGGCCATTATAAAGACTATGATCTTCACTCTAAGGAGGGGAGCCATTATTGGAGGGATTTAAGCAATGGAGTAATATGACCATATTTTTATTTTAAAAGGATCACTCTTCTGAGTTGAGATAAGACTGAAGTGGGGCAAACAAAGGTAGAAACAGAGAAACCAATTAGGAGGCTACTACAATAATTTTAGCAAAAGGTGATTATGACTCAGACCAGGAGGCAATGGTAAGTAGTAGTTGGAGTCTGTGTATTTTTTTTATTTTTATGTGTATATGTTTAATCCTCACCTGAGGATATGTTTTTTTATTGATTTGAGAGAGAGAATGAGAGAGAGAGATCATTTGTCTCCTGTCCACACGCCCACTGGGAATCAAACCTGCATCCTTTTGGTGTAAGGGATGATGCTCCATCTAGCTGAGTCACCCAAACAGGGCTGGAGCCTGTGTGTCTAAAAAAATTGTATTACTTTTTTAGTAATTTCAGATTTAAAGTTTCAATATATTACAAAGACTTCCTGTATCCCTTTCACCCAGATTCCCCAGTAGTTAATGTTTTACTGTATTTGCTTTACCATATTGCCCTCTACATATACACACAAACATACACCCACATGCATATACACATACTATTTTTCTGAACTATTTGAGAGTATGGTGCAGACAACAATGCCATATTTAATACTTCACTATTTCCTACAGATTCTCCTTATATAATTGTATTAATAAGTTTGGGATGCCATAACAAAATACCACAAGCTGTATGTTTGTGTCTTAAGCAACAGAAATTTATTTTTTCACAGTTCTGGAGGGTGGAAATCCCAAGATCAAGGTCTGACAGGGTTCAGTTTCTGGTGAAAGTTCTCCTCTTTGGTTGTAGATGGCCTCCTTACCGAGTCCTCACATGGTGAGATTGAGGGTGGGGAGATCTCTTCCGTCTCTTCTTCTGAAGACAAAGACACTCTTATTTTCTTAGAAGGCCCTACTGTTATGACCTCATTAATTACCTCCTTATAGGCCCTATCTGCAAATATAGTCATATTGGGGGTTAAGACTTGAACATATACATTTTGGGGAGATATAACTTAATACATTGCAACGATTGCAAGATCTGTACAACTGCCAAAATCAGGAGATGAACAGTGAGGTAATAGTACCATAAAACCCATAGACCATGGTTGAATTTTGCCGCTTATCCTAATAATGATCTTCAAAGGTCCAGGGTCATATTAATTGTCATGTACTTTTAGTTTTCTTCATCTGAAACAGTTCTTCAGTCTTTCCTTATCTTTCATGACTTTGACATTTTTTAAGAATATGGACCATTAATTTGTGTGATATCCATAAATTTGTGTTTTTCTCATGTTTCCTTATTAGATTCAGGTTATCTAGTTTTGGGCAAAAATACCACAGAAATGATGCTGTGTTCTTAACCCATTGTATTCAGAGGAACATGATATCAATCTGTCCCATTAATAATGACATTAACTTTTATCAGTTGGTTAAAATGGTGTTTGCCAGGTTTCTCCACTATAAAGTGAGTATTTTGTGGGGAATTAGTTTGCAGCTATATACATATCCTGATTCACATTAAACTTTTTCTCACTAGCTTTAGTATCTGTTGATGATGGTTGCTTGAGTCTGTTTTTACTGCCATGGTTGCCACATGCTGATTTTTTAGATTACCTCATTCCTTATAGATTTATTAGTTGTCATTTGATTATGAGGCAGGGCTTTCTCCCTTATTTACTTATATCAGTATATATTCATGGATTGCTATTTTATTCAGTGGGTTATAATTATTTATTATTTTTTGACACTTGTCCATTTCATAGGTTTGGCTACTAGGAACCTCTTGGAGATTGCCTATGTCCTTTTGACGTTATTGCTTGAGCACTTTTTAACTTCATAGTACATGTTCCAAGTTCTTTACTTTTTTCCTGGCATGGAATCAACCATTTCTCCAAGAAGCCCTGGTTCCTCTTAGAAACCAATATCTAGATATTAAGTAATGGGACATCATTACTTCTAGGTCTTTCCTTTTGGAGAGAGAGAGACATCAGTGTGTAAGATATACATCAGTCTGTTGCCTCGCCCCCAACTGGGGACCTGGGCATGTGCGCTGACTGGGAACTGAACTGGCGACCTTTCTGTCCACAGGCCAGGGCTCAATTCACTGAGCCACACCAGCCAGGGCTACTTCTAGGCCTTTTCAATTGAGAGAGTTAGAAAATAGTCATATGTACACACAGAAATACCCATAAGAGCATACACATATTCAGTTACTGTGTTTTCTATATAAAACTGTGAGTTCATACCAAAACTTCCAATTATAATCCAACACCACAGGATTTATTCTAGCCTTGCTTTTTTCTGTATTTGTAATTTTTCTAAGCCTGTGTATATTTCAAAGGTAGTATTAGTGAGATTCTGTATTGTAAATTTGGATATGGAGTGTGGAAGACAGAGGAGTCAAGAATGACTCAGGACTTCCGGCCAAGATGGAGGCATAGGTAGTAGCACTATGCCTCCTCGGGCAACTAAAACTAAGGACAACAAAAATTGAGAAACAAAAAACAACCAGAACAGAGAGAAATGAACTGAATGGAAGTCAGACTACCGTACATCCAGACCGGTAAGGAGGGGCGGAGTTGGAGGCCTATGGAGAGGGGTCAAGGGGTCTGGGCAGGAAAAAGCGCTGGCTGGCAGACGCGGGCATGCAGGGCGCAGAAGACAGCTGACGGACCCGTGGCAGACCCTGGGCTCGGGAGGCAACGAGCAGACCCAGTGAGGGCCACAAGGCTGCTGGCTGTCCACAGCCACACATTCGCGCACAGACAAACTAAGTGAAAACGGGCAGCGACACAGACCGTGCAACCCAGGGACCCAGCGCAGCCAGGAAACAAAGCCTAAGAGCACCAACTGAAAACACCTGTGGGAGCTGAGGCTGGGAGATTCTCTCAGCCTCACAGGAGGCTCCTCGGGGAGACCCACAGAGTCCGAGAAAGTGCACAAGCCCACCCAACCGGGAGCCAGCACCAGAAGCGCCAAGTTTGTTTGTGGGAAGAGGCAGAGGGGACTGAAGTCCTAGAGAGAGCAGAGCAGGCACCATTGTTCTCTCTCAGACCCTGCCCCCACCTACAACGTCACAACCCAGCAACTGGGGTGCCCCGCCCTGGTGAACACCTAAGGCTCCGCTGCCCTTAGGTAACAGCCGCAACCAGATCAAAGGAAAATAAAAAAATAAAAAAGATGGCTCACACAGAATTAAAAGCCCCAGAGCCAATTTTTTTAAGTGACCGAGAAATAGCTAACCTATCAGATGCACAGTTCAAAGCACTGGTGATCAGGATGCTCACAGAATTGGTTGACTTTGGTCATAAATTAGATGAACAAATGCAGGCTACGATAAGAGAAATGAAGGAAAATGAACAGGGAACCAATAGTGAGGGGAAGAAAACTGGGACTCAAATTAATGGAGTGGACCAGAAGGAAGAAAGGAACAACCAAACAGAAAAGAATGAAGAAACAAGAATTCAAAAAAATGAGGAGAGGCTTAGGGACCTCCAGGACACCTTTAAACGTTCCAACATCCGAATTACAGGGGTACCAGAAGAGGAAGAGGAAGAGCAACAAATTGAGAACTTATTTAAACAGATAATGAAGGAGAACTCCCCCAGTCTGGCAAGGGAAATAGACTTCCAGGGAGTCCAGCAAGCTCAGAGAGTCCCAAAGAGGTTGGACCCAAGGAGGAACACGCCAAGGCACATCATAATTACATTAACCAAGGTAAAAATGAAGGAGAGAATCCTAGAAGCAGCAAGAGACAAGGAGACAGCAAATCTACAAAGGAGTTCCCATCAGACTGTCAGCTGATTTCTCAAAAGAGACCTTACAGGCAAGAAGGGGCTGGCAAGAAGTATTCCAAGTCATGAAAGGCAAGGACCTACATCGAAGATTGCTCTATCCAGCAAAGCTTTCATTTAGAATGGCAGGGCAGATAGAGTGCTTCTCAGATAAGATCAAGTTAAAGGAGTTCATCATCACCAAGCCCTTATTATATGAAATGTTAAAGGGACTTTGAAGCGATTTTCAAACCTCGCTTAAACACCCGGCTGTCTGACTGAAGCGTGCAGAACCCGGCTCTCCTGGCTATGGACACGCTTAAACACACTGCAAATGGCTCGTCGAAACACAAGAAATAATCATGCACAGAAACAGCTTTCTGTAGGGAAGTCAGGAAGGGAGAAAACCCTTTAGTGGGGAGAGCCCTCGGCTGACCCCCTCGTGGGGAGTGCCTCGTTCCCTTGTCCCAGTGGGTTTTATTCTTGAATACCAATACAGTTTGCAAATTATAAGTAGTTAGCTTTTGAAAGGTGCTAGCAGATTTCCTACTGGGATGCAAGCCAGAGATTTTGGGATTTTATCATTTAAAAAGACTACAGAACTTAAAGCTTAGATTTGTTTCCTGCCCGTGACTTCATATTCTAATTAAAGAGCATCCTCCAGCAAGCAGATCTCACAGGGTCTTTGCATATTCTTTGTCCCAGGCCTGATTACCCTGGGGGTCCGCCCCTTTTGCTAACCCCTGAGAAGGGCTGGAACAGAGGCAGCAAGGAGACTTGGATTTCTCATATCTAAGTACAAAGACTCAGGCTAAGAGGGGGCAGGGGTAGATGATCACTCCTTCCTTTCCACAGCCCCTTCATTTATTTCCACAGCCTCATGAGTCTCATTCCACAGGCTTTTACGAGATCAGCTCCTGGCTTAGGTCGCGCCTCTCTGAGGAGTCTTACCTGTCATTGGAAACTGATCTAGCATTTAAAGGCCAGGCACAGAACAGGCAGCGTTCATGCCAGGGGAATAAGTTTTGTCTCCTTAGTGGCTCCTGATCCGGAGGTCTCTCACTCAGCCTAAGTCACAGGGGGTCACAGCTTCCTGAGACCAGGCAGGGTGGCCCTCAACAGGACTTACCTTAGAAAAAGAAGATTAAAAATATGAACAGTAAAAAAAAAAAAAGTCAGCAAATGGAGGGTTAGCAACAGGGAAGAGGAGAGAGGGGGAAAAGATATAGAGAATAAGTAGCATAGATAATAGGCAGAAAATAGACAGGGGGAGGGTAAGAATAGTATGGGAAATGTAGACACTAAAGAACTTATGACCTGGCTGGTATAGCTCAGTGGATTGAGCGCGGGCTGCGAACCAGGTATCGCAGGTTCGATTCCCAGTCAGGGCACATGCCTAGGTTGCAGGCCATGTCTCTCAGCAACCGCACATTGATATCTCTCTCTCTCTCTCTCTCCCCCCCCCTCCCTTCCCTCTCTAAAAATAAATAAATAAAATCTTTTAAAAAAATTAAAAAAAAAAGAACTTATGACACATGGACATGAACTAAAGTGGGGCATGTGGGTGGGAGGGGTGGGCAGAGTGGAGAGGAGTGAAGGGGGAAAATGGGACAACTGTAATAGCATAATCAATAAAATAAAGAATTTTTAAAAAAAGAATGACTCAAAGTTTTGCATTGAAAAAAAGCCATTTACTGATGGAAAAGACCGGGCGAGTAGACAGTTTAGAAGGAGACATAATGAGGTCACATGGTGAGTCTTAGCTGTGTATTAGGCATCCAAGAGAAGATGTTGGGTTGGCAATTTATTTGAGTCTGTAGTTCAAAGAGCTCCAGGCTGAAATATAAATTACTTTAAGACAACCAGATTACATTTGTTTAATAACCTATTGCTCTGGAAGCAGCAGATATGTGTAGTAGAAAGTTAGGAAACAGGCAAGTAAAAGGTAAAAAATAGACATCAGTACTGTTAAACCTGAATTCCATAGCCTTTCCCATCTCTTGTACATATTTTTTTCTAACATGAGATCATTCTGTAATTGCTTCTTTTTCAGTTGGTGATTTCATCTAATCCCAGAGCACATTAAGATTTCTTCAGTTGATCCAAAAAATGTCATTTACAGCTAGTTAGTTCAAACATACCCAGTTCTCAAAAAAATTAGTCAGATTGCTACGTTCCTGTAGTCTCTTAATCTCTTCAGTATATTTTATGCCATTCAGTTGTTGACAAGACTAGACCAACTGTCCTGCAGAGTATTTTAACTTCTGAATTTGTCTGGTTTTTTCCTTGCAGTGTTATTAGATCTTTTTATTATTTCTAACAATAAAATCATTTGTTGCTTTTTCTAAAACACCCTTCTGTATAAAAGCTTTTTATGGCTTCTCTTAGCCACAGAAAAAAGGTTAAAACTTTTTAGCCATTATTTAAGTCCCACCAGAATTTGTCATCTTTGCCTACTTTCCCAGTGTTCTTCCACCCAGACCTTCCTCCTCAGACAGTGATTAAGAATGTAGATTCTGGAGCCAAACTGTATTTAAATCCCAGCTTTATCACTTACTAGCTGTGACTTTGGACAATTCACTTTATTTTGTGTCTTTAATGGAGATAACAGTACCAAAGGGTGTTGTAAAGACAATCAGTTAATATTTGTATCATCTTTAGAACAGTGCCTAACATACAGAAGGTGATACAAGCCTACGCCTGTATAACAAGTAGGCACCTTTACTCATGACTTGTTCTCACTGGAGTGCTCTTCCCCGTCCTTCCCGGCTGTGAAAAATTTAACTTCATCAAATATTTAACTAGTATTGATTGAACACCTATGAGACACTGAATAAGACATTGAGAGTGTGGCAAAAACAAGACGGAAAGACTTCCAGCCTTCAGGGAGTTTATACTCTAATGAAGGGTGCAGTCAAGTACACTGCAGTGAGATAAGTGTTGACAGGTTAAGTTCAGGGTTCACTAAAGGTTCAGATTTGTAGAGGAAGCTTCAGGGGGAGATGTGAGATATAAACTGAGACCTGAAGAAGGAAAAGGATTAGCCTATTGAGATGGGTGACACTTCAAGGGAAGTGGGCGGGGTTTGGAGATGAGAACAGTGTTGTCCCCAAACTGGAGTCTTGAGAGAGTGGCTGAAGTTGGGGCTGAACAAGTAAGCAAGAACTAGGGCATAGAGGATTTGGAAAACATTCAGGATGGTCCTTCTCAAATTCTATTTCCTGTAGGCATCTTCCCAGACTACCTCAGCCAGCTTCTCTCATTCCTCTTGAATTTCTTAGTGCTCTGGCTAGGGTGGAGGTTTTGCATTGGGGAAAAGTAGCAATAAAATAGTTGGGGGCTGTTTTGAGAAGTAGCAATGAGATGGAGGGTCAGAATCTGACGTGAAGAAAATTTAAAATTTGGGACATTTTTCTGTGGAAGAGTAGAAAACACTAAAGATTATTCAGAGTGGGTTATCATAGAAAAGGACAATTCTGAGAGACAGAGAGAGGGGGAGAGGTTTCTGGGAACTGTAATTCATTAAAGATAGAACTTTGATTTTGAAGAGGAAGAGATGAGACTGGAACAGAAGGTAAAATCCAGATCATAAATGGAGTCTTAAAAAATGTCTGGGCATTTTCCAGTAAGCCACTGGAAATCATTGACAGATTTGATACGAGAAATAACTGGACATTGTTTGCATATTAGAAGATGAATTTAGCAGCAGTGTAGGCAATAGATTTGAGGGGGCCAAATCTAGAGGCAAGATAACCAGTTAGGAGGCCACTGAAGTGGTAACCCAGGTCAAAGGTAAAGAACCCTACAAAGAGCTTTAGTAGAAAGAGAAGAAAAAGGATAAATTTGATAGATGTTATTGGAGACAAAATTGGCTAGACTTGGGGATTTATCAAATGGGGGTGACCATCAGATAAGGAGAAGGAGGAGTCAAAAAAGATTGCTAAAATTCTGACTAAATACAAGAACAGTAACAGATGAAAGAGGGTGACCATTAGTAGTAAAATATTGAAAAATCAAGCTGAAGGTGCCTCTGAGACTTAGCACTGACTGGTAAAGGGAACTCCAGGCTTGATATACATGGATATGGGAGCCATGGTTACATAGGTGGTAGTAGTTAAGGGCATGGAAGGGATGATTATGCTCATAGCATTCCATTTTCTGTGTGCTAAGCACTGTCCTTAATGCTTTTGATACATAATTTAATTCTTGTATCAACCAGTGGAATTGTCATTTTACCAAGAAAAAGAAAGTAACATATAAAAGAGTTAAGTTATGCATAAGACTCCAAAGCTAGTAAGTGATAGAGCCAGGAATGGAACTATTTGACTTAAAATGTGAAGTAAAACACCGTGCTGTGGGTGAATAGAGAAGAGTGCTCAGGGGAGAATACCGGAGAGCGTTGACATTTGAAGCAGGATAATCGCAGCAGAGCTGCCTGACTCTACATGCCCGCATGTGTATATGTGGAGGAGCCAGAGAGAGAGGAGGAACATCAGGGGAATGGTTATGACAGCAACCAAAGGAGGAATTACTGTAACAGATGATTCCGTATGCCAAAAACCACAAAGAAATGACATTTGAAAAAATTTTCATTGGGTTTTAATAAGTTGGAATGTATTGGTAACTTGGGTAATTGCTGTTTGAGTGGAGTGATGGTAATGTAAATGAGATAGCATAATTTATATAAAGCTTTTTAGCACAGAGAATCACTTTTTTTTCAAATAGGGAAGAATGAGAGATTAATTTCTCCTATACCATCTTCTCTTAATCTTATTTTTTTCTAAAGATTTTATTTATTTATTTTTAGAGAGAGGAGAAGGGAAGGAGAAAGAGAGGGAGAGAAACATCAGTGTGTGAGAGATACATCAATTGATTGCTTCTCACATGCCCCCAACTGGGGACCTGGCCCGCAACCCAGGCATGTGCCTTGTCTGGAAATTGAACCGGTGACCTTTTGGTTTGCAGGCCAGCACTCAGTCCACTGAGCCACACCAGCCAGGGCAAGAATTACATTTTTTAAGTACAGAAAAAAAGTAACTTCTGTAATTATGGAGTTAATAAAAGTTAAACTAGAGACAGTGAATACATCAAACTCTTTCCGGATTCCTGATTCTGAAAGACCTTAAATGACTCACCTAAGTTGATCTGGATGGGTATAAATGTGGATACATTTTTTTAAGAGAACATGACTCCCATCTAATTATTTATATTCTGTCTGTGAAATAGCATAGAAGTTTATCTCCTGAGAGTGAGAAGGAACGTGGTAATATAGGAGCTTGATAAGAGTGGTAGAAATTTGAAATAGCTCTTACTGCAAATGGGAGAAGGTATAGACTAGGAACATGTGAGGGTCCAGCCATTTCAATCCTCCTGATAGAATTTTTCATCACCGGAACGCAAGATCAGAAATAAAGTTGTAGTAAAGGTATTCATTCGGTTAGATTGATCCAGATTGATCTAGATTTAAGGTTGTTGAGTATATGTGCTAGAAAGGCTAATAATACATTTCAGGGGAGAAGGAAAATATCATGAATGTTTTGATGAAAGAACAACTTGAATAGTGGGTCAAAGACTATGGAACTGATGGAGAAAACAATTGAGTACTAGAAGAGGCTTCAGAGAAAATTAAGACCTGATATTTTGATGAAATTGAACAGTAAATATAATGGAAGTGGGAAGGTTGTGGTCATAAAAGGGGATTTTGAAAAGTACAAAGAAGTGTTCTAGGAGGTTATAGAATTTGAGATCAAGAAACTGGGAGACTGGAAAACGATGGATCATCCATCTATGTGAATACTAAAATTGTCTGGGTTAACAACAAAACTTGGGGTAGTGTTGCTCAGGGTTCCAGATAGTAAATGGATTAGACCTTGTCATGGGCCTTTAGAAATGTTGATCTACATGTGTTTATGGGAGTAAATTACTTATTTCCCAGGACATTCACTTAGTGATGGAAGTAGCCACAGAACCTCATCTCCAGTAGATGTATCTGAGTGGTATTTGGACTAGTGGATCTACAATAATAATGTAGAGAAGGTTAAGGAGTTTGCCTGAGGTCACATTCTGACTAGATTCTAAAGCCCTGGTGTTTTTGCAACAAGTTGAGCTGCTGCAACTCAGTTTTTTATTTTCCCAAATGTTTGGGAGGACAGTTTTGTTTTTTCTTCAGCTTCTTCAGAATTAATGAGTTTTTTCAGTGCCAAGTATCTATAAAGTGAAGTAGAAATCTATTCAAGAGTACTCTGAACAAAAGCATAACCTGTAGCAGTCAAGGTTTTTAGGTACTAGTTCAATAGGTTGATCATGTTAGTTCATTTGTCTCTCTATCCATTCATCCATCCAATAGCGGGTATGCAGTTTGAGAACATATAGAATAAATTGAACTAATTATAAATTGACTCATTTGGTTTTATTTATTGTCTTTTGTCATCTCTAGCTGCCTATCCCCACCGTTTGAATCTCTTTTACCTTGCCAATGATGTCATACAGAACTGCAAAAGGAAAAACGCAATCATATTCCGTGAATCATTCGCTGATGTACTTCCTGAAGCAGCTGCTCTAGTGAAGTAAGTAAATCCTCACTGTTCTTTGGGATGTAAGCTTAGAAAAATTAGAATTTTCCTTTCTATTTTTACCCATTAGTAAGAACTGTAATAGTTGTACATGCTTGAAGATCAGAGTAAATTTTGCCCAAATTGTTCACGGTAACCTTCCTGCTAATACACACATTTTTTTTTTAATTCTTTGTTCCCTTTCTGAAAGCTTGTTACTTACAGCCAGCCTCTTCCTGCCTATTTTATCATATGTATCTCCTAGTCATACTTTCTGGCTGTACTTATTTCCAACTGCTTCTTCTGTTTCTGTATTTTTTTTTAACACATTTGCATACATTTTTAAAGAATCTTTCTGAAATCTTGCCCCCTCCACAAAATCTGTATATTATGGGGAAATGGAAATGTTTATTACCAACTGCATGTTGATTTATTCCATTCTTAGTAAAACTATACCCAGAATTTTCCAAAGTGATAGAACACATAATCTGATTTTCTTTTTGCCCTGTTTTAATTGTTTTCCTTGTGTTTCATCCATATTTGTAAGTTGTTTGGTACAGGAGACACACACGGAGGATAAATAATTACGTGGGACAATTAAGATAGCTAAATATTTCCTAAAATTGTATATTTATTAGCATAATATTACATTTGTATAAATATATGAATATGCTATATCTTTGATCCAGTTGTTAGTATTAACCCCATCAGAACTGAACGATCCTTGTTCCTTCCTTTGGATTGTTAACGAGATGTCTGCTTGGGTATTACAAAAGATCAGAATGTGGTTCTACTTTAATGTACTAAGTAATAAAGGTTTGTACACATGTACAAAGTAACAATAATAGCACCTAACATTTATTGAACACTTGAAATTGACCAGATATTATGCTGTGTGTGCTTTTGGTCATTTAATCCTGTGAACAGCTGTATAAAGTATTGATAGCTGCTACTCTTATTCCCATTTTAAGGAGGAGGAAACTGTGGTTTAGAGAGATTAAGTAGCCTGCCTACGCTCTCACAGCTTTTTGTGTGGGTGTATAGAATTCCCATTCAAGCCTCTCTAGACCCCAAAGCCTGCATTCTTTGCCACTTACCACTAGTCTGTGTTACCTCTTTATGTGTATAAACCCTGTAATTTTGAGTAAGAAAGCAGTATGCTGGGTGATCTGCCCAAAGTTTGGGTATGCCCAAAGTAAAATGACAATTTAGTAGAAGAGCTCAGACTAGAACAGATTTTTCTAACTTTTAGTCCTCTTTTATCTCTATTCTGCCACCTAGTCCCCCTAAACTTAACTTACAATTTTTATTTTATAGTGATTCCTTAGTAATTTTAAATTCTTAGCCCTTTCTTTTCTTTTCTTTTCTTTTCTTTTCTTTTCTTTTCTTTTCTTTTCTTTTCTTTTCTTTTCTTTTCTTTTCTTTTCTTTTAAAGATTTTTATTTTATTTTTACAGAAGAGAAGGGAGGGAGAAAGAGAGTGAGAGAAACATCAGTGCCTCTCATGTGCCCCCTAATGGGGACCTGGCCTGCAACCCAGGCATGTGCCCTAACTGGGAATCGAACCAGCGACCCTGTGGTTTGCAGGCTGGTGCTCGGTCCACTGAGCCACACCAGCCAGGGCTTAGCCCTTTATTTCTTAGTCACTTACCAGGAGCCTATTCTTCTGCCATTTCTTCCTTCTCTCTCCAACTTTTAACTTTCCATTATCTCTATTTAATATATTTGTATTGTTACAACAGCCTTCTATCTAGTTTCTCAGTTAGTGATGTACTTTTCATTCACTTTAGGCTATGTACACATTAATGTCCAGAGATACGATGGTTTAATAAGGCCATAGGCTCTGAAACCAAGGTACATGGGTTTGAATCCTGGTTTTGCCACCTCCCAGCTCTCTAACTTTAGGCAATTTAAATTAGCCTCAGTTCCCTTTTCTGTATAATGTAGCCAATAATAGTCCCTACCCCACAGAATGTGGGCACTGAGTTAATAGTACATTTAAAAAGCTCAAAACAGTGACTAGCATATAATAAACATTTAATAAATTTAGCCGCTGCAATGATGATCATGATGACTATTACTTCTACTATTATTAACAAATTAATGTTACCAAATCACTACCCTGATCATGCTGTAAAATAATATTTTTTATTACTTTACACTGTAACAAATTTCTTTCCAACTTTATTATTTCTTTGAGTCTCAAACTTATATAATTAGGGGCAAAGATTATTTTCATTTTACAGGTGAGGATACTAATAATAAAATAACTGACATAAAACTACTTTAAGATAGGCAATTAAACATTAAAAAATAAAAAAAAAATGAGATCATGTCACTCAGCCTTCCCTGAGTTTGTTTGTTTGTTTTTAATCTTGCAGTACCATTATCCAAGCTCCTTAGGAAGGTATTGAAAGCTCTCTACAATAAAATCTTAACCTTCTTTTCTATCTTGGTCATCAGCTGTCCCATGTACCAATAATGAACCATTGCTCTAGCCAAACACTCATACTATATGTTTTAATATAAGTGCTTGTGAATTTTTCTTCTTCTTTCTTGGGAAGCAGTGGAGATTAGTAGTTAAGAATGCAAGCTTTGGAATTGGGTTGCCTGATCAGTTTCAAATCTTATATCTACTACTTGTTAGAATAGTTATTTAATTTCTCTGAGCTCCAGTTTTTTCTCACTTGTAAAGTAATAATACAGCTTGTATCTTAGGGTTGCTGTGAGGATTAAACAAGCTGATATGTGAAGCACTTAATAAAAGTGTCAAGAACATCAAAGAACTCTAAAAATCAATGAGCTAAGTATCTCATGAAGTTTAAAAAAGAAGAGCAGAATAAGCCAAAAAAGGAAGGAAGGTTGTAATAAAAGCAGAAACTAATGAAATTTTTAAAAAGAGACATGCAAGGCGGTATTCAGGATAGTTATACTTGTAGAGAAAGAAGAATGATGGCTGCCAAAGGCTGGGGAGGGGAGGAACGGGGGAGTTACTGTTTAATGGGCACAGAGTTTCAGCTTTGCAAGATGAAGAGTTCTGGAGTTGGATGGTGGTGATGGCTGCACAACACTATGAACGTACTTACTGCGGCTGAACTGTTCAGTGAAAAATGGTTAAGATGGTAAATTTTATGTTATGTATATTTTACCACAATAAAAAGAAAATAGGGGGTGGGGAGCACAATAACCACAAGACCAAACAAACATACAGTAGAAGGGTTCAACAAAGGAAACTTTGATTCTTTGATAAAATAATAAAGTCAGTAAACTTTAGATAAGATTGATCAAGAAAAAAAGAGAGAAGGCATCAATAAACAGTATTAGGAATGTATAAAGTGGATATGATTACAGTTATTGCAGATTCTAAGTAGAGGATAATATAAACAGGTTTATGCCAATAAATTTGAAAATTTCTACAAAATGGTTAAGTTCCTCAAAAAATACAAGTAACTATAGTGGCTTGAGAAAAAAAACAAGCAACTAATAATCCTATAACCATTGAATAAATTCTAATCAGTAGGCAGAAATCTTGCCATAAGAACATCCCCTTTTTTTGTAATGTGTTTGCCACCAGAACACAGGTGTCATTAAAATCACCACTAAAGTTAAGCCAGAATGGTAAAGGAAAAGACTTGTACAAGCACTATAATCATTGTACACAAGTCTGCAGCTTCTGGCCCTCTGATCTACAAATATGATGGGCTTGACCAAAGCCATTGAAAAATTTGACAGGGAGGGAGTTGAGATGACAAAGGGCTCCTTCAAGTGTCCCTGAATCTTGGGAAAGGTGAATATAAGTGCCTGGTATCACTATTGATGTTGTCCTGGGGAAATTTGACCATTGGAGATGCCCAAAAGACACAGAAACTTAAAAAAAGATGATCATAGACACGTTTCAAGTTAACTGTGCTGTCTTGGTTGTTTCTGCTTGTATTGGTGAATTTGAAGAAGTTATCTCCAAGCATGGGCAGACCCATGAGCATGCCCTCCTGGCTTACACACTGGGTGTAAAACAATTATTTATTGACATTAACAAAATGGCTTCAATTGAGCCACCCTTCAGCAAGAAGAGATTCAAGGCAATCGTTAAGGAAGTCAGCACCTACATTAAGAAAATTGGCTACAAACCTGACACAGTAGCATTTGTGCCAGCTTCTGGTTGGAATGGTGCTAGGGCCAAGTGTAAACCTGCCTTCATTCAAGGAATAGAAAGTTACCTGTGAATATGGCAGTGCCAGTGAAACCATGCTGCTTGATGCTGTGGATTGCATTGTGTTACCAACTTGTCTAATTGACAAATCTTTGTGTCTGCCACTCCAGGATGTCTGCAGTACCGATACTGTTCCTCTTGTCTGAGCACAGACTGGTGTACTCAAACCCAGCATGGGGGTCACTTTTGCTGTGGTCACTGTTAGAGCTAAAGTAATATCTGTTGAAATACGCATGAAGCTTAAGTTTTGAGTGAAGCTCTTCCTGGTGATAGTGTGGTTTTTCAGTGGCAAGGATGTGTCTGTCAAAGATGTTTATCAAGGCTCAGGTGATTATTTTGGACCATCCAGGCCAAATCAGTGCTGGCTATGCACCTATGCTGGATAACACAGCTCACATTGCTTGCAAGGTCACTGAGCAGGAGAAGGTTGATCACCATTCTGGTAAGAAGCTGGAAGATGGCCCCAAACTCTTGAAATAGGTAACGTTGTTCCCAGTAAAACCTGTATATGTTGAGAGCTTCTTTGGGATTTTTGTTGTTGTTTTGCTGCTCATTATATGAGAAAGGCCTTTGCTGTGGGTGTCATCAAAGCAGTGGACAAGAAAGCTGCTGTAGCTGACGAGGTTGCCAAGGTTGCCCAGAAAGCTCAGAAGGCTAAATGAATTATTATCCCTAATACCTGCCGCCTCAGTCTTAATGAATGGTGGAAAAATTGTCTCAGAACATGTGTCTCTATTGACTGTTGAAGTTTAATAGTAAAAGACTGGTTAATGCCTCTAAAAAAAGTCTATTAAAATTATTACATATATGATAATAAAGCTAAGGGACATTACAAAAAAGGGGGGGTCTGATGTTTTGGGAGTTCTGGCCAAGATGGAGGTGTAGATAGAACACTTTGCTTCCTGGCACAGCCAAAAGAAGGATAACAAATTAAAAAACAAAAAACAACCAGAACTGTCAGAAGATCAAACTGTGTGGAAGTCTGACCACCAAGGAGTTAAAGAAACATATGTCCAGACTGGTAGGAGGGGTAGAGACAGGCAGCTAGCGCAGAGAGGATTCCCGGCAATACAGTGGCTGGAGGACCAGGTTGGTGGGCTGAGCTGGCAGCCCCACATTCATGTGTGGATAAGCGAGGAGGAATAACTAGAGAGCAAGACAGACCACATAACCCAAGGCTTCAGTGCACGAAACTAAAGATTCAAAAACCTCTGGCTATAAAAATCTACAGGGGTTGCAGCAGCGGGAAAAACTCCCAGTCTCACAGGAGAGTCCACTGGAGAGGCCCAAGGGTCCTAGAACGTACATAAACCCACCCCCCTGGGAATGAGCACCTGAAATGGCACAGTCCACTTGTGGGAAGTGAAGGAAGTATCAGAAAGTGGGGAAGGAGCCAAGCAAGCAGCATTGTTCCCTCTCTGACCCCTCCCCTACACACAGTGTCACAACCCAGCCAAGTGGGTTTCCCCCGATGCTGAATACCTAAGGATTCACTCCTTCTATGTAGTATGGTCCAAATGGAAGAACAGATCAAAACTCCAGAAAAAGAACTAAGTGATGAGGAGATAGCTAGCTATCAGATGCAGAGTTCAAAACACTGGTAATCAGAATGCTTACAGAAATGATTGAGGGCAGATGCAAAATAGAGGAAGTGAAGGGTATACAAAGTGAAATAAAGTATACAGTGAACCACCAGTAAAGGGAAGGAAACTGGGACTCAAATCAGCCATTTGGAGCAGAAGGAAAGAAATAAGCATTCAACTGGAACAAACTGAAGAAATAGGAATTCAAAAATATGAGGAGAAAGGACACATGAATAAAAACTAGGGGCAGGTGGAAATGGGAGGGAGGAGGGGAGGGCTGGGTGGGCAGCTTGGGATGGGTGTGAAAGATAGAAAATTGTACTGCAACAACAATTAAATGAAAATATGAGGAGAGGCTGAGGAACCTCTATAACAACTTGAAATGTTCCAACATCCAAATCATAGGAGTGCCAGAAGGAGAAGAGGAAAAGCAAGAAATTGAAAACTTATTTAAAAAAGTAATGAGGGAAAATTCCCCCAATCTACCAAAGGAAATAGACTTCTAGGAAGTCCAGGAAGCTCAGAGTCCCAAAGAAGTTGGATCCAAGGGGAAACACACCAAGGCACATCATAATGAAATTACCCAAGATTAAAGAGAAGGAAAGAATCTTAAAAGCAACAAGAGAAAAGCAGAGTGTTACCTACAAAGGAGTTCCCATGAAACTATCAGCTGATTTCTCAAAAGAAACCTTACAGGCAAGAAGGGACTGGAAAGAAGTATTCAAAGTCATGAAAGGCAGGGACCTCCATCCGAGATTACTCCATCCATCAAAACTATCATTTACAATGGAAGGGCAGATAAAGTGCTTCCCAGAAAAGATCAAGTTAAAGGAATTCGTCATCACCAAGCCCTTACTATATGAAATGTTAAAGGGACTTATCTAAAAAAAAGAAGATGATCAAAACAATGAACCATAAAATGACAACAAACACCTATCAAAAACTGAACCTAAAGAAGAACAAAAACAAACTAAGCAAACAACTAGAACAGGAGTAGATCCACAGAAATGGAGATAGATCACATGGAGGGTTATCAGTGGGGAGGGTGAGGGGGAGAATAGGGGGAAAGGTACAGGGAATAGGAAGCATAATTGGTGGGCACAAAATAGATGGGGAGGTTAAGAATAGTATAGGAAATGGAGGAGCCAAAGACCTTGTATGTCCAACCCATGGACATGGACTAAGTAAGGGTGGCGGGAGGATGAAGGAGGGTAGGCGAGTGCAGGAGGAGGCAATTTAAGTTTTTTGGTTTTCAACATTAGTACTTCTTATTGGAAACAACTTGACCAAAACTCTGTCACAGTATTTTGAGACCTATTAAAAAAAGTTTAATGAGAAAAAAATTAAAAGAATGCCCCTGACCTAGAACCCTTACTAGCAAGTTCACCAAATGTTGAAAGAAATAATTCCAACCTATACACTCTTGTTCAGAGAAAAAAAAAAAAGAGAATGCTCCTCAATTCATCTTAATGAGACTAGCATAATCTTGACACCAAAACTGGACTTGAAGAGTATGAGAAAATTATAGAGGATTCTTACTGATGAACATAGATACAAAAACAACCTGAATCTGGCAGAACCAAAGAGTATAAATACATCATTACTAGGTAGGGCTTTTCCCAGGAATGGAGGCATGGTTTAATATTGGAAAATAAATTCACGTAATTCACTGTGCTTAAAAATTAAGAGAAAAATTGAATGATGATCTCAAAAGGTGCAGAAAAAGTAAAAAATTCATTTACTATGAAAGAAGCCAGGAACAGAAAGGAACTTCCTTAGTCCAGTAAACGTATCTTCCAAAAAAAGCCTACATCGTACCTACTACCTAAGAGGAACCAAATAAGGATGATGCCCAGTAGTAACATTTCTGTTTAACTTTGTAATGGAGTTCCTACCCAGAGCAGTAAGCCCTCCTTCACCACCAACACCCCCCAAAAAAAGAAGAAAGAAAAGGTATAAAGGATTAAAAAGCGAAAAATCCAAAATTGCCATTAATTGCAGATGATATGATTGTATACATGGAAAATGAAAAAATGTTATAGGTAAATTACTGATATTAAGAGAATTGCCCTCCTGGCTGGCGTAGCTCAGTGGATTGAGCGCGGGCTGCGAATCAGGCATCGCAGGTTCGATTCCCAGTCAGGGCACATGCCTAGGTTGCAGGCCATGTCCCCCAGCAACCACACATTGATGTTTCTCTCTCTCTCTCTCTCCCTCACCCTTCCCTCTCTAAAAAATAAATAAATAAAATCTTAAAAAAAAAAAAAAAGAGAATTGCCCTTACTGGATGGCTCAGTTGGTTGGAGTGTCATCCCATACACCAGAAAGGTTGTGGATTCAAATCCCAGTCAGGGCACATACCCAGGTTGCAGATTCGATCGCCAATTGGGGCATATCCAGGAGGCAACTGATTGATGTTTCTGTCTCACATTGATGTTTTTCTTTCACATCGATCTTTTTTTCTCTCCGCCTTCAACCCCCACACTCCCTCCCTCTCTTTCCTTTCCTTCTTCCCTCGACCCCCTTCCTCCCTCCCTCTGTCTAAAAATCAATAAAAAATAGTTTATCAAGGTTGTTGGACTCAAATCATTGTAGTAAAATTATTTTAACTACGGAGTAGAAACAAAGAAAGAAAACGGAAGACATTTTAATTTTTTATACTGGAAAAAAGAAGTACAGTTGATTCTTGTTTTTCGCAGTAATTATGTTCCATAAAGTTGCCATGAACACCAAATTAGTGTATGCTGAATCACTGTTCCTGGGGGAAATACAGATTCCTACAAGCCCCTGGTCACAGTTTCATCAACCAATTGATATATAACCTTGCTTTATGTGTGTTTCAATATAAAGATACCTTATTATAGATATATATATATTTTTTTTAATGTATTGTTGATTCATAATGTTGACCTCACAGCAAAAGAACCATAATACCTAAACAAAGTTTAGTACAAGTAATTTCTTAGTAAGGCATATGACAGCCTTATGCTTAAAAACCTAAACAGAACTTTAGTACTAAGTTTGGAAGCCACCATAAATAGCAAATTTATCAACAAAAGGACAAAAATGTAAAGAAATATGGCAGTAAATAAACTATGAAAAGGACACGTGTTTCTAGAATGATAGCTGAAACAAGAGCAGAGAGCATTATCCCCTTGTTTGACCTCATCTGAGAACAAGCACATTGGCGAACTCCAAATTTTCACTACTTTGTGCGTGACCAAGAATGACTGCAAAAGCGTAGTGTTGCTTTTGGGGTTACAAATAAATTTTAGAAAGTGGGTGCATTTGCAGGTGTGATATCTGAGATTAATGAATATTGACTACGAGTATACCAAGAAATAAATCTTAAAAGATGCATAATATCTCACCCTGACTGGTGTGGCTTGGTTGGGTGTCACGCCAAAGAGCTAAGGGTTGCTGTTTCTGTTCTTGGTGGGTTGCAGGTTCCATCTCCGGTCAGGATGCGTGTGAGAGGCAGCGGACTGATGTTTCCCTCCCTCTCTTTCTCCTTCATGTCCCCTTTCTCTAAAAATAAATTAATTGTGTGTGTAAATAAATAAATAAATAAATAAATAGTTTTTAAAAGGTGCATCGTATCTCTGGAGAAACTTTTAAAATTTAATTGAGAAACACTGAAGAAAACCTAAATATCTATGAATGGGGAAGACTATTTAACAATGTCAGTTCTTCCCAGATTTATTTTATAAATCCAATGCAATCTTTTTTTTTTTTTTTAAAGATTTTATTTATTTATTTTTAGAGAGGGAAGAGGGGGAGAAAGAAAGAGAGAGAGAAACATCAATGTGCGGTTGCTGGGGGCTGTGGCCTGCAACCCAGGCTTGTGCCCTAACTGGGAATCGAACCTGCGATGCTTTGGTTCGCAGCCCGTGCTCAATCCACTGAGCTACGTCAGCCAGGACCCAATGCAATCTTAATTAAGATCTCAGTAGGGTTGTTTTTCCCTGTATTTTACAAAGTGACTCTGAATTTTATACAGAAGTGCAGAGAGCTCTCTCCTCCCTGTCCTTCAAAAGAGAAAGCAGAGAAACTCTTGAAAAATGACCAGTGGGACGATTCACTCTACAAAATTTCAAGACTTACTAAAAGGGGTGTGGCATTGGCCCAGAGATAGCCAAGATGCAGTGTGTTGGATACCGTGCAGCAGTATCCATCCCTGCCGTGGATGCTCATCGAAACACAAGAAAGACATACACAGAGAAACAAGTTTCTGTGGGAGAACAGAGACATCATGGCCACTTTCTCTAGTGGAAAGCGCCCCGTTTCTTTACCCAAGTAGGTTTTTATTAAGAAAGCAGACTCAGTTTGTGGATTCACAGTCTGGCAGAAAGGATCAAAAATGAATAGGTGACTTACAAAGATGCTAACAGAACTCCTGCTGTGATTCTGGGCAGAGATTGGAGTTTTATCATATGAAAGGACTACAGGTTCCAAAGGTTTCCTGTCTGTGCCTTTAAATTCCAAGTTAATAACATCCTCCAGCAAACAGATCTCACGGGATCTTGCATATTCTATGTCCCAGGCCTGATTACCCCAGGGGTCCACCGTCTCTGGCCTGGGCTGCACCCTTTAGCTATTTCTGCAGGCCTGAGAAGGGCAGGAGGCAGAGCCAGGAGACTTGGATTTCTCACATCTAAGAACAAAGACTCAGGCTTTGACAAAGTTGAGGGGGCAGGGGTTGATGTTGATCACCCCTTCATTTCCACAGCCCTGTGAGTCTCTTCCCAGAGGCCTTCTCGTGATCATGCCTATCTTAGGTTCATTCTCTTTCTTAGAGAATTGTTACCTGTCATTGGCTAACTGATCAAGCATTGAAGGCCAGGTGCAGAACAGGCAGCGTTCATTCCAGGGAAGTTTTGTCTCCTTAGTAGCTCCTGGTCCGGAAGTCTCTCACTCAGCCTAAGTCACGGGGGATTACAGCTTCCTGAGACCAGGCAGGGTGGTCCCCAACAATGCAGTCTAGAAACAGACCAGTCAATATATGTGAATACTTGATTTGTGTATGAAACTATAGGTAGTGGGAAAATAACTTTTTCATAAATATTGCTGGGATGATTGTTTATTTATATAGAAAAAATTAAATTTCACTCTCACCATACACAAAAATTAATTCCATTTATTTTGGAATTAATTACCTAACCATAAAAGAATGATAAATCTTTTTGAAGACAATATAGAATGTCTCATGACTTGACTTCATAAGATTGCTAAATTCAGCTGCATTAAAACAAAGACTTTGCCCTGGCTGGTGTAGATTGAGTGCTAGTCTGATAACTGAAAGCTTGCAGGTTCAATTCCCAGTCAGGGCACATGCCTGGGTTGTGGGCCAGGTCCCCAGTTTTGGGCGTTCGAGAGGCAACCAATTAATGTATCTCTTGCACGCTGATGTTTCTGGCTTTCTCCCTCCCTTCTCCTATCTAAAAGTAAATAAATAAAAAATCTTAAAATTAAAACAAAAACAAGAAAACCAAAGACTTTTCATTTATCAATGGATACCATAAAGAGTGAAAAAACAAAGCAGTTGGCTTGAGTGCATGGCATGAGTGGGTGTCCTCGACTGTCCCACCTTCTGCCCTCATCACTTTGGTCGCTGGCTGTGTTGCTTGAGCTCCTCACAGCTTCCACCTTCTCTTCCCTTCACCCTGGGGTGCACACACCATGACAAAGAAAGACAAGAAGTCCTTTGCCCGTAGCCTGGCTGACTGGAAGCTCTTTGGCAATCCTACCACCAGAGTGTTGCTGGGGGTGCACTGCCAAGGGCTGGGGTTTCATTTTGCCCTTCTTCTGCCAAGTCCTTTATGGGTTCTTGGCTGCACTCTTGACACTCACAATGTGGACTGTGCTTCAGAATGATGAGGTTCCAAAATATTGTGCCCAGATTTCTAGTTCAGGACTACAGTTTTTCTAAAACCAGTGTTAGCATTAGAATATTGATTCAGTATGTCTGATTCAGTCTTATAAAGGATACCTTGAAGACCTTAAGAAGTTGCTGAAGTCATACGATTTAGGTGAACAGAAGAATCTCACGGTCTGTTCTGATGGAGTACTTTCTAAAGGGTCCAATTTATGTTGCATGCCAGTTTCCTGTTACTTACGTCAAATGTGGAGTAAAGTGGATACTCCTGGCTTTGGCTACTCCAGTGGACACCCTTGTATTCTTCTGAAAATGAATGTAAGAATTCGATTACAGCCTCAAGGAGAACTAAAGAAAGAATGCTTTAGTAATTTTAAGGGTGAAAACAACTCTATCAGCTTTTCCTTCCAGTGCAATTAGAGACTTAAAATATTTTCCGTATTATAGGAAAAAATTGCACTTGAGATTTCTACAGCCATTAGTTGCTGTCCAGCTTGGCTTTGGTGCTAGCTCTACACCGAAAGAAGTAACAGCCAAGTGCAAGGTTGTTAGATCACCCAACCCAAAAAACCATGATGATTGTGCAAGTTTTTAGGACAAGTTGTGTTTAAAATCACAATGCATGCATAGTAGGAGTTAGGATATCTCCACAGAATAGATGTTGTGCTGTCTGTCTTCATTTTGTATCAGCTAGATCTGACATTCTAGAATCATGAGACTACCTTAAAGAAAGGTGGGGTGGTACATGACACTGGGTAACAGCATACATGCTTCCAGACCATAGTGTTCAGTGTCCTCTGAAACAACTGCCTGGTGCTTCTTGCTGCCTTCGGTAGCATTTACAGTCACCGGATAGGGACTGGGAACACCTGATTCTAAACTTGACATGTGGAATGGAGGTCTTGTCCTATTATGTGGTTTACTTGCCAAGTGTCTAAAACTTAATGTGTGCTGTGCTATGTAAATATTTTATAGACTTAACACTGGTTAGCTATCATATTTTGATACCAGCAAAGTTTTAGAAATGAAAGGGTAGGGGGAAAAGTGGTGTGTGGAGAAGTTCTGTATGTGAAAAAGAAAAAAGAAAAGTAGGTTTGAAAGATGGTCTTGGGGAAAGAAGTGAAGAACAAGCCACAGAGTGGGAGGAGATATTTGCAGTGCAGTCAACAATGGGACCAAAAAGAATGATAAAATAAGAAAAAGACCCCCCCAAAATAAGTTTACCTGGCACTTATTATACTAGAAATTGTTTAAATATTTATTAATCACTTTTTTTAAAGATTTTATTTATGTTTTTAGAGAGGGGAAAGGAGGGAGAGAAACATCAGTGTGTGGTTACCTCTCGAGTGCCCCCTGCTGGGGACCTGGCCTGCAGCCCCTAGATATGTGCCCTGACTGGAATCTAACTGGCGACCCTTTGGTTCACAGGCCAGTGCTCAATCCACTGAGCCACACCAGCCATAGCTAAATATTTGTTGATCATTTTTAAAACAATAAATGCAAATAATAAAAATGTAAAGTAGTGTTTTTGCATTCTTGCAGATTTCTAATATGTGGCTTAATAGCAAAACAGCGAAATTCTCTTAGATGCTTCTGCATTCAGTCTGTTGTGATACATGTCATGATAGCCTTAGACTGACTACTGAGATATATGATTACATTATTAAGTCAAGTTCCATTCAGGAGAGAGAAACCACACACCTGTAACTCAAGCAATGAAAATGTAGTATAAAGAATGTTTAGTAGGTAAAAAGTAACTAACTACTAAAAAGAGTAAAAGAACTCTGAGGTATAATGGGACACCTGGACCTGAGGGAAAAGTGAATAAGGAGCATCCCTCTACTCCCAGCTGAGACTCTTACCTGAGGAAAGAGTGAATTGTTACAGGCACATGCCAGTGTAGTTGCTAAGAAACAGGGTGGAGAAATGCAGGAGCAACCTTCTGCTGTGCTAAAACACTGCCAAGATGTCTGTATGCTTGCCGATCCACTTCAGAACGGAAAACCAAAAGAATTTCTACAGCCAATTCCAGCCTCTCAGTGACCCTCTAGGGCCCTCTGTTGGCAGAGACTAACAATGATCCAAGGGGAAATAGTTTGCATTATGACTCCAGTATCAACCAAGAAGAGTGGTTTAGAGCAGAGAGGCAATAAATTAATAACTAGCACACATACCTACCAGATAGGGCATACAATTTTAAAGTTTACCAGTACCAAAATTAGCAAGATAGTGGCACAGTGGGAGCTCTCATATACTGTTGGTTTGAGGGATCATTGGTATAAAACAGCCTCCTTTAAAAAAGTTTATTATTGTCCTGACTGGTGTGGCTCTCTGGATTGAGTGCAGGCCTGCGAACCAAAGGGCTGCCGGTTCAATTCCCAGTCAGGGCGCATGCCTGGGTTGCAGGTCAGGTGCACAGTACAGGGTGTGGAAGAGGCAACCACACATTGATATTTCTCTCCCTTTCTTCCTCCCTTCTCCTCTGTCTAAAAAATTAAATTAAATTAAATTTAAAAAGTGTATTATGTACACCCTATGATCTTGTGATTCCATCCCTAGTCTTTTACAAAACTCTGAGAAACTTTTGTCTATGTACAGCAAGATCAGTGAAAGAATTTTTATAGCAATAGCATTTGTGGTAATAAAAATGTGGAAACAACCCAGATATATATTGCAAATGAATTACTTGGGTGTATTTAACAAAACTTTAAAATGTTAAAAGAAAATAGGAAGCTTGAAACAAGTGACATACTAGGGAAGATACTTGTTATAAGCAAATAAAAAGATAAGTTATAAAATATGAATTATTTTAGTAGACATAAAGATAAGTTTTTAGATATGAACTCTATCTCCATTCTAATTTCTGGGTTTTTTAAAGTATTGGCTGCCTCCTCTTTGAATTCATCCACTACTTAGTCTTCCATTCAGTCAGCAAGTTACTAGGTTAGCCAAAAAGTCTGTTTAGTTTTTTCTGATAAAACACACATTTTTCATTTTCACCAATAACTTTATTGATTTCGATATTTTGAGTATATCAGCTGTCTCCCACGTGGTATAGCGTTGATTGTTTTCAGTTAATGTCTTGATTTGATCACCAACTTCAACTGGTCTACCTGACTATGGAGCATCATCCAGTGAGAAATCTCCAGCATTAAAATGTACAAGTCACTTTTGACACATTTGAGCAGTCACAGCATCTTCCCTATACATTGCGCAAATCTTTTCTTGCATTTCAATTGACTTTTTACCTTTCTTGAAATAATAAAACATAATATGCTGAAAATGTTGCATGTTTTCTTCCATCTTCAATATTAAAATGGCTACACAAAAATTTACCAATTTTGATTTTTTTTTAATGCACACTGATTTGACAGCTATCACAATACAATCTAGCAAAATTGTTTCAAATGAAGTTAAAGACAACTAATCACTACTAGAGCCATCTTACAAAAAAATCAGGAGTTCCGGCCAAGATGGAGGCATAGGCAGTCGCATTGTGCTTCCTCGAGCAACCAAGACTAAAGACAACAAAAATTGAGAAACAAGAATCAACCAGAGCAGAGAGAAATTAATTGAACAGAAGTCGGGCTCCAGTACATCCAGACCGGTAAGGAGCGGCGGAGTCGGAGGCCTGCAGACAGGGGTCGAGGGGTCCCGGCGGGAAGAAACACTGGCTGGCAGGCGCGGGTGGACCGGTGGCGGACCCTGGGTGCGGGAGCCGACTAGCAGACCCAGTGAGGGACACAAGGCAGCTGGCTGTCCGCAGCCACACGTTTGCACAAACTAAGCGAAAACGGGCAGCTTAAACGGGCAGAGCCTCCGAGTTTCAAAGCTTAAGAGCCCCGTCGGGGAACTGAGGCCGGGAGACTCACTCAGCCTCACAGGAGACTTCTCGGGGAAACCCACAGAGTCCAAGAAAGTGCACCAGCCCACCGCCTGGGAGCCAGCACAGGAAGGGCCCAATTTCCTTGTGGGAGGCCATGGAGGGGACGGAAGTCCGGAGCAGGCGCCATTGTTCCCTCTCAGACCCCGCCCCCACGTACAACCTCACAACCCAGCAACTGGGGTGCCCCGCCCCGTGAACACCTAAGGCTCCGCCGCCCTTACGAAACAGCCACAACCAAACCAAAGGAAAATTAAAAAGATGGCTCAAACAGATTTGAAAGCTCCAGAACCAATTTTTTTAAGTGACCAAGAGATAGCAGAATTACCAGATGCACAGTTCAAAGCACTGGTGATCAGGAAGCTCACAGAATTGGTTGACTTTGGACATAAATTAGATGAACAAATGCAGGCTACGATAAGAGAAATGAAGGAAAACGCACAGGGAACCAATAGTGATGGGAAGAAATCTGGGACTCAAATCAATGGAGTGGACCAGAAGGAAGAAAGGAACAACCAAACAGAAAAAAATGAAGAAACAAGAATTCAAAAAACTGAGGAGAGGCTTAGGGACCTCCAGGACACCTTTAAACGTGCCAACATCCAAATTATAGGGGTACCAGAAGGGGAAGAGGAAGAGCAACAAATTGAGAACTTATTTAAACACATATTAAAGGAAAACTTCCCCAATCTGGCAAGGGAAATAGACTTTCAGGAAGTCCAGGAAG
>PVIA01002598.1:0-201249 GCA_004024845.1 Tonatia bakeri
GGAGTAGTGGGGACCGAGGCAAACAGAAGAGAAAGTGTGATTAATAAGGAGTAGTGGGGACCGAGGCAAACAGAAGAGAAAGTGTGATGTAATAAGGAGTAGTGGGGACCGAGGCAAACAGAAGAGAGCATGCACAACTCTCAGGCACAGCTGCTCTCCAGCCTCAGCCAGTTGTTGCCTTGAGAAAGGTAAGCCTTGTACTGTCAGCTCCTTCATGAAAAAAAAAAAAAAAAGCAGAAAACCTGCATTTATTTGTGAAATATCTGAATCTGTCAATATTGGCAATGAATTTACATGGTTTTAAAAACACACAAATATTTACTCTTGGATTTCATTTACAATAAGTTCAGTCATAGCTAACCCATGGAACAGGGACAGTGACCAGGAGGGAATGTGACAGTGGCTTTGGGGTTGTTGAGCTACTGTTACATGGGTGTGTTCTCTTTGTGAAGATTCATCAGGCTGCACACTTCTGATCTGTATACTTTTTACAGGTATGTGAATATAAATTTGACTGAAAACCCACAGGCCACATACATAAGTAAAATATGATGTCTGGGATTTTCTTCAAATAACACAGAACAGAAAGGACTTCTTTAAAATGATGGAGGAAAGTTTTGGGAGAAGTAGAAATAAGGCCGTGCTGAAAGGAAGTGGTTAGGAAAGTGGTCTTCTTACAAACGCAAGGATCTAGCTGGAGTTCCTCCCTGTGTGGGGGGAGTTTTATGAACCAGTGCTTAAAGGCAACATATGCCACCCGGAAGGGCCAATGCACACTGTGGATCCTGGCATGGGCAAGGGCGGTGACCAGAAAGGCTAGTTGCTGAGTAACACCCACATTCCTGGGTAAAGATGTAGCTCAGGGTGGGCCAGGTGAACTCTATGACAAGATTTTCTTCTGCATTACAGCTGTGGGTGATACAAGACGGTGTCTCCACAGGGTGGGGCAAGGGTGTCTAGGTGTCAGCTGAGGAGGCAAGGAGCCACCGGGGATGAGCACTGAGGGCTCTGGTGTGATCCTGACATCTGGGTGGCATGGGCATGGTAGGCAGCTTCAAGGTGAGAGAGAAGAGATGGGCCGGCAAATGAAGAAATGAAAGGAGGCTGCTGTCACAAAGGGGGCATCAAATGTACAGATTTTATCATAGGAACAAGGGGAACAGGGATGATGCCAAAGTGACCAGTTGGTGCATGGATGACATGGATGAAGGCTGGCCTTATCAATGCAGATATCATTGCAACAGAGGGGGCTGAGGACTGAGTGTGGGTAACTAAAGGAAATGACAGGAAAACAGAGAAAAAATACAACCTTGGGAATACTTTTATGCTGAGTTGTGACATTAGAAGGGCCCTCAGGGAGGCATTAGGTTCAAGAGGCTTAGCCACCTGTAGCTACAGCTGTGTGACCCCAGGCAACCTCTTTGCTGCTCTGCAAAACAGGTGAATGACTCAGAAAGGACCACTGGTAAGATGAAACAGCAGCAGCCACTTGCCTGCACACAGTAGGCCCTCACTCACTTTCCTCCTGCTTCACAGATAACTGACATCTCCTCTCCTTCTTCTTACTGCCTTAGCTCTCTTTGGAAGCTTCTGGAAAAGTAACACATAAAGTCACACTTCTTCATTTGTACTATTTAATAATTTTGTCACATGCTTCCTCTTCTTCAAATGGTTGTTAATTAGTGATTCAGCAGGACTAATGATTTTTTTAATTCAGTGCTTAAATTGCTTTGAGACCTCTTTGAGCTCATAGGCTTTAGTTCACTGACTAAAACATGCCCCTCAAAGACAAGTTCATGTCTCTTGTACTTCCTTAGAAGCTCAAGTGCTACCTGACAGCTCTTGATAACAGTGCTTGAATAGGGCATGTTTAGGACAGTGAAGCTATTCTGTATGAGATTATAATGAAGGATACTTGCCATTATACACTGGTCAAAAACCATAACATACGCATTATCAAGAGTGAACCCTAATGTAAACTATGGAATTTAGCTGATAATGACATGCCACTGTAAATTTAGCAATGGTAACAAATGTGCCACTCTGGTCTTGCATGTCAATAGTGGGGCAGGCTGTGCCTATATGAGGGCAGGGCCTGTACAGGAAGGAACTGTGTCTTTTCACTCAGTTTTGCTATAAACTTAAAACTACTCTAAAAAAATAAAGTCCATATACTTTAAAAAGTTAGCAGTAATAAATCTTTATTAGAGAAGGGAAAACATAGGTCAACATGATTTATAAGAATATGTTATTCATTAGCTATAGAAAAAGACTTAAAATGGTCATCTTTCGCTTTTTCCGTTACGTATTTCAGGTCGATGACAGAGTCATAATCAGCTTCCCTACCTTACTCTCACCAACCCCCCCCCCCACCCCCGCAACACACACACACACTTGCTGGGGTCTACTGTAAGCTCTTGGCTGGGAACAGGATGTTTACTTTTTTGTGTATCTGTGTTAACTGGCACACCAGCATATGCTAAGTACTGGAGACTCTGAGACAATCAGACAGGAGGGCACCAGGGACCTAATGAACAGCACACATCAAGAGGAATGGCTGGGCTGAACCAGGCTGAGTTTCCAGCCAGAGAGGCCAGGAGGCAGGACAGTCCTTTCAGCTAGGAGAAGGCACCAAGAGTGGTCCGGTGCTGAATTACATGTTCTCTAATCGTTGGCTCAGTGTGCTGTCTCCTGGGGGAGACTTACTTTAATGGGTGTGTGGACCAAATCCTGCTTTGTTTCAACCTCTCCCGCAGCAACAAGCAGGTCCTATGTGAGCTTCCTGGCCTTTTAATAATAGGTCATCTCCTAAACCTCTGCAAAACTTTCCAGAAAAGAAGACTGCCTCATCCAATCATCAGAATTAATTCTCAGTGCCATCCTTACTGGAAGCACTTTTCAGCCCATCATTCCTCCTGGAGGGAACTAGGGGAGGTTGAGCTCCTCCGGACCCAGAGAATGCTCCCCTCGGGGAGCAGAAAGAGGCTTGCTTACAGGTTGCCCAAAGGAGGAGCTACTGCTTCCCCTCCCTGAGTTGGGGGTTAGCTGCAGACTGTGGGCGTTGGGCTGAGGAAAGGAGAGGCACCAGGGAGTGTGAGCCCCGCAGGGGCACAAGGGAAGCCGACTGGAAGTGCTGGGGAGGTGAACCAGCCACTGAGTCTCAGTGCGGCGGCGATTTCCGAATCAGAGGGGAACTTGAGTCCTCCCTGCTCCGTCCAAGAGAAGCAAATTTTCAGGCAAGCGACACTTCCCCTCCAAAAGGCAGGGACGTTTGTGCAGGAGGGTTTAGAAAAGAAGGAAGGAAGCACAGCAGACCAGCGGACAAGCTTGACTCTGAAGGTGAGAAAAGTTCTGGGCCAATTAGGAACAGCGGGGAAAGCCTGTGCCCTCCAGGGCGGGACCGCCTGCTCCACCCGCCCCTCTGGGTGGGGCTGTGGCGCAGACCAGAAGCCATTGGTTCACCGGCGGCCCCTAGGCCCGTCGGCTCCGCCCACTGTGAGCGCGGGCCGCCGCCACTGGCTCTGCGGGACAGGTGAGGCCTGAGCCCCGGGCGCTTCCAGCTAGTCACGTGGGCGCAGCAGGCGACCCCGGAACGCGGCGCGGCACGGACCCGCTCGCTGGCCGGCCCCGCCCCCAACGCGAGGAAGCTGGTCCCGCGTCCCCGGGCCCGGCGGTCCCCTGACCGGCGGCCGCGACCCCGAGCGCTGCAGGGGCCGTGCTGACTGATCCCAGAGGCCGGTCAGCCGCGGAGCCACTTCCTCGGCCGGCGCGTGGGCGCGCTCGGCCGCCAGAGCCGGAGCTGTGAGCGAAAGCTCCCGCAGCTGCCGGAAAGCGACCGACACGTGGCTGCTCGGCGGCCTGTCTGGGGCCCTGCTGGCCACTCCCGCCTGCACCTTTTCTCTGACCCCGTTCGTGCAGTCCAGAGTGCGCCTGGGAGTCTGCTGCTTCCCCTTCCTTCCCCAATACTTGTTTCCCTCACTCTCCATGTGTTGCCCAAGCCTCATATTGCCCAGAACAACCTTTCAGTGTTTTACGGGTTTCTAAGCAAGTGTGACCATGTCGAGCCATGTGGGACGACGATTTGGGAGAAAACAGCTATTCTGCATCTCCGCAGCCACCCCCTCCCCCGCCGGTTCTTGAGGAACACACGGGGTCATTCACACTCTAACCAGAAGTATTTAAAAGTACTGCCATCTACTCAAAAACAGGCTAGCCTAGGCTGAAACACAGTCAACGTCATGTTAATCCAGAGTCTTATTTTAACACATCTGCCGTATTTAGAAGAAAAATACCTTATTCCAAGAGCTTATTTGTTCTGTAACTAATTTATCAACTTAAAGTCACAGTGAATAATAATGTGTACACACATACATATAAATTCCTCGCTGGCAGTCTTTTTTAACAACCTCTGCACAGATCCTCACAAATAATTTTTAAAAGCAGCTCTGTCCATGAGACAAATTCTGTCAGTACAGCTTTGCTATTTAAACGTTTCATCCATGATACGCCTAAGTAAATTTTTTAAATGAGCCAGTAACTTATGCGATTTTTAATATATTTGAAGTACCAGAAGTGGACACTTTAAGAAAAAAATTAAAATTACAGGCATAACCTGAAGGAAATTACTATCACTCTTTATCTACATACAAAGAAAATTAATGGGGGGAGAGGGTTGTTAGCATTGGCAGTATTTTAGCACAGAGCCTCTTAGCTGCAATGAAAAGTATTTGTTGTCACGCTATTAAGCTGGTAATTGCTCCTCACATTGTACACTTTTCCCCAAATCTAAAATTAGAAAGAAAATCAATATATGCTAACATCAGTTTTATTTGTTGTTAGTTAATTTTAGTATTGTTTGAGAGAAATGGAGTTCTAGCAGGTAGTATATAAAATAAATACTTTTGAAAAGTTTCATGCTGTATTTACAAGTAGTTTTCACAAAATATCAGTATCTCATTTCTTTTCGATCATGGTGAATGTTTTCATTTGAGGTAGGCAGCGTATTGTATTTGTTACACTTGAAAATGTGCCACATGCTTGGGGAATTCATTTTGCTGGGATTCCTGACTAACCCAACAGCCTAAGATGAAATGTCCCTTAGTGTCTGAAATCACAGACTGTTAAATGAGAGAGATGGCACCCTATTCAGAAACTAACTATATTCCCAGCAAAAGAAATGTTCATTATGCTCTGCCTTCAAAGTGGACATTTTGTGCTTGTGTCAATCAACTTAATTTCCATGTTCACAGAGTGAGAACATAAAGTATTCAGAAACTACTGACAGAAAGCAGGAGGCAAGCAGTCTAGTCAAGTAGTATTTCAGCTCCGAAACTTTAAATAAATGCCATTTCCCTGATTCATAGCACTAACTGACTGATAGGTTTGTGTTTTAAATTCCTGGTGAACTTTTAATTCTAAATAACTTCAGTGATTCAAAGGGTCATCTTATATAATTAGAAAACCTCATGTCCCACATGTTTTAAACAAAAAGATAAATTAGCATATACATTTGGAATACCTTTTTTATTTTCAAAATACCTAAAAGTATTTCTTCAACCAACAAGAAAACACAAAACTAGAAAAGCAGAGCTATGACAGGTCACTTTAAAATTTCAAATAACAAATTTAGCTGTAAATCTCTTATAAATAGTAGCCAATATTAAATTGTAATTTTTCAATAATCAGGCTTTCTTAAGAAGGAAATACTTTAAAAAATACTTTTTTTTCTACTTTAGTCAGCTTAGTCAAATTGTAGTTTTTTAAGACATGTTCAACCTAATTTTTAAAGACCTGTTCAATGATAACATCATTTGGAAGGTAATAAGTATAATTTAAATTCATACTCTTCAGCATTTTATTCATCTAAAACCAATAGGCTGATATTAAATATTGACTATTTTATTAACTAAGAGCATCTGGGAAAACACTTATGATTAGGTTAATTTATGTTATATTTTTTTTCCTCAACTTGTAAAAGATTAATCAACCATTTTATGGTCTAATTTAGGTGCCTAATTAAAAACAGAGTTCAACACATGCTACACTGTCTTGCTAATAAATCTTGACAGCTTTGTAACATGATGGTTCGTATTTCAAATTGTTGCATATAAATGCACAATTCTGATCTTTACCCAGGAGCTTGAAGTGAGTTACATACTTGGTTTAAGCTCCAGGGCTGAGAAAGTACAATTACTTCAAAAAGGATTATCCCCAATCAGATCTTATCTCAAATTTCCTTTAGTAAAGACAGAAAGTCTTAGCCACCAAGTTTTTAGAAACAGAATAGAAAAATAGGTGAGAAATTAGATTTCTCAGCATTTATTAAATTAAAAATGTAGGAAAAGTTGCTATGTTCAGCTACTAGCTTTCAGAAGGAAAGATTTTCTGAAGTTGCTGGGTTTTAAAATCTAATTCTAAAATAGCTACTCAAAGTTTTAGTTCCAACTGTCCTCTGGTTAAATGTTTTCAGTCTTGACCTGGGGCACGGTACCTCTTTTCAATGAGTAAATTCATTCCGAGAGATTCTGGAACATCTCTTTTACCCCTATGTCCTGCACACTTCCCAGCCTTAAATGGGGGCAAATGGAAGAGAGTAAATCTCTTCTCCGTAGGGACATTCGCTATTTTCTCAGCCTTTACACCTGAAGTATATTTTTGTCATTGTAATGACTCCTTCGAGTCTAACTGCCCAGTTCAGGCTGAGAAGGGAAACTGCGGCAGTGATGTAAGTGTCCTCACTCTAGTCACAAACCAGCTTTGTTGATAGCAACTGGCCTGTGCTGGAGCTACTCGCCTTTTACAGTGAGTGGCAAAGTGAGCAATCCACACTGAGGTCACTGGGGTGCCCCAGGAAACTCAAGCTCTTTTAAAGCAAACCCAGTTTTGAACTCTTCATATATGACCACCATC
Source organism: Tonatia bakeri (assembly GCA_004024845.1). Classification (NCBI taxonomy): domain Eukaryota; kingdom Metazoa; phylum Chordata; class Mammalia; order Chiroptera; family Phyllostomidae; genus Tonatia; species Tonatia bakeri. Next base: position 6,910 of record PVIA01002598.1, read on the forward strand.
ATGTTTTTGGTCATTTAAGTGAAGAAGCATAGGACAGAGTGACCTCCGGAGCACCACTGCCTGCATTAGTGTGATCCCTTAGCTTTGCCACTTCTAACTGAGACATCTTAGGCAAGTTCCTGGGTTGCCTAAGAGAGGTCTGTGCCTGTGTTTTTTCATCTATAAAAGTACCTACTTCATAGCATCGTAATAAGGATTATATTTGCTAATCCTGTAAAATTTGAAACAGTACTTGGCACATTGGGAAAACATTCAAGAATGTGAGCTACCAACATTATGAAAACACACACACACTACATTTTCTTTTTGATGTGGCCACAGAGTTAGAGTGCCAGCTTATTTTTGTACAACCAGAAATGGAGAGCACAGTCAAGGCTGGGAAGGAGTTTCTGCCCTGTAACTCTAAGCATATTTCAATAATAATAATAATGGTAATAGTAATGATAATAAAGAACAATAATCACACCATTTGGCCAACTTAATTCTCAAACTGAAGTCATCAAGATTTGTGAGAACCTACCAAACTTACATCAAATCACAAAGAAATTTATTAAAGAATGTATCTATTAAGTTTAATTCAATATTCGGAGCCTAAATGTGCAGGGTGTGTACTTCTTCCACCCTGGCATATGCAAGGTTCTCCCAAACCCAGGCCCCAGAGTTCTCAAACACCATCGCAACCTGGAACAGAGGGTAAAGGCCAGTTTCACCAACAGTCCTGATACCTCACTTCGTGTGCTAAGTATGCAAGACCCGGTTGAGAAAAAGGGCTGGATAACGAACTGGAGACGCAAATGCCTGGCAGGAGTCTTAATCCCAGACTAAAACATACTCAGGTTCCAGGGCAAAGAGGCCTCAAAAACAGACGCGTTTGATTTTTGCAGCAGATACTGGGGCGGCGAGAAAGCTTCGGCTCTCTGGTCAGTAGCAAGGTCAGCTCCGGGTCGCCACCAAGGTGGGCTCCATCCCACCACAGTCCTTCCTGTTCTGGCGGACGGTGTCTCTTATGCCAAGTGGAAGGAAGGACGATCACTTTCCCAGACGTGCAGATCCGCCCAGGCCCTGGGCTACTGGTTAGGCCGCTGGCAGGACTGTGTACCAACCGATTAAACCCATTAACGACTCACATGAACACAGACAGGACCCTCCTCTCCTGCGGATTATGATGCTGACCCTCGGGTTCAACCATCCGTGCCCACAGTCTTTTAATGACTTCAAAATATCTAAATGCTTTCAAAATGTCTCCCCTCTCTCCAAGTTTCTAGTTATGAGGGCTTGTTTTAACCACGTGTCTGAACTGCAACCCTCTCTGGTTAATTATTATTTGTGCTCGTCTCCAATCTGCTGTACGGACCTCCGGGGAGACACCACGGAGATGGCACTTCTGGCGAGCACCGGGGCTGGGCCCACCGGGGTAGTCTATCCCGCGGGGGCAAAGGGTGTCCCCGCACCGGATTTCAGCAAAAGCGGTCTGGCTCAGGCATCTCCTCCGGTCGGTTGTTTAACGTTAAAACGGCCGCTTTCAAAGTAATTGTAAGTCTACACATTTGCTCCGACAACCAAAATATTTTAATTAAGTAGCGGGCATTTAATTTTTTTTTCCTTAAAAAAAAAATCTACTAACCCAGCGGCCACGCCGCTGCTGGAGCAGCTGGGAACGCTAAGTCTGGGGTGAGCTGCGATGCTTGCGAGCCTCGGGGCCGCGGCCCTCGGGCCTCCCGGCCCGAACAGCCCGGCTCCTCGGTTTAGGGAGGTGGCTCAGGAGACTGAGGCACTAACTTACCGGCTCCTGGGTCCCGGCCCCCAAGTCCAGTCGCTGTGGGGGCCCAGGGCGTCTGTCCCGCCCTGGGCCCCAGGCTGTGCTCCGCTCTGCAGACTCTCGGTAAGGGTTTCCAGAGCGATTTCGTTCTTTATTCAGCGTTTTTGAGTCAATCAAAAGGAACATAGCAGGTGGAGGGCAGCGGGCTAAGAGATTGCATGAATCTTCCTATGGGGATTTCCACAGCCTGCACCAGGTGCTTTAAAAACTGCCTGACGTAGAAGATTCAGTTAGTTCTCTGCCAGGTCCTCCCAGCCCGGCCCCCGCTCGTCTGATCTCAGAAAATTCCGGGCTGCCTGCGGCGGGTTCTACCTAGATGGACGCGAGTGATCGCCTGCCACCGGAGCCCCGGGATCAGCATCCCAAGAGGAGACGGAGTGGTGACGGTAGAAGTAATAACAACAATACGATCGATGACAATAGCTTACAATTAGAGAGGCCCCACGTGCCCGCCAGGCACCTGCCCGCTCCAGCGCACCGCCGCCTCCCCGCCCAGCGGAGTACCTCGCAATGCCGTAGCACCGAGGAGTGCAACGAGGCTCGGCCCGACTTAGCGACCTGCCACAGCCAGGACTGCAAAGCCCCCATTTTTAGCAGCTGGTCTCCCCGGCCCGGGAACGGTGGGAAGGGTGACTGTCACGGCGGGCTAAACCTCGACACTTGGGCAACTGCTAACAATCAAAACACCAAGGACAAAGGGAGGGGGGTGGCTGGGAAGAGAGCGTTTTTAATCTGCTGGGTCGCCCCCCAACTCCCCGCTTTATCTTCTATCCTCTCCAGGGGCCGAAGGAGGGAACGGGGGCAGTGAGTGAAGTTCGGTTCGACTCTCCCCTTCGGTTTTCCGAAGGCTACAGCCTCGTGGAAGCTTACAGGGTTTGGAGGGGTGCCGGAGGGGTCGATTGAGTCATACTTGGAAGGAGTGGGGCGCATGGGGGGCGACAGGGAGGGTGACCAGATAGAAGGGAGGGGGCCGGGCCCATGGTTGGCTACGAGGTTTCCGAAGGCTGGAGCCTGGACCTCAGGCTCACCCCCGCCTTACCGGAAGCTCAGTCAACCCAACCGATCACCCCAAAGACAGGCAGCTGCAAGAAGCTTTGGGCAGAGGTCTTGATTAAGACCCGAGGGCCGCTGTGCCTTTGGACCTGGACCCCCAACCCGACTGGAGGGCGGAGTTTCTGGAAGCCTCGACCTCCAGGCAACTCACATTTCTTAATCAGTGGGCCCTCAATATTCTTTGGGCCCCGATGTGCAAATGGCCCGCAGATACGCGCGTTCCTGCCCTTGTTCTCCCAGCACTCAAGCCGGAGAGAGGGAAACCGGCCGGTCGTGCTGAGGGCTCCGGGAAGCCTTCAAAGCCGCGCGCCGCTGGGCCCGCTGCAGTGCGCGCCTTTGCCCGACAGGGACCAGCACCGCTCCACAATCCCCGTGCCGCGCACCGCCCGCTGCCCACTCGTCCACCAGGCGGAGGCGCACAGCCTCCCTCCCAGTTCACCCTCCCAGCCCGACATACTCTCCAGCGAAGCGAGCGTGACCCTCTTTGGGTTCGGGTCCGGCAAGGAAGAGGACAGTAACAAAACTAGTGACCAGACCCTCCGTGGCCTGAGCAAGGCACCGTCACTCCCACCCCCCACATCCCCATCTGGGGAGCAGAAGCTGCTCCAGAAGTTGGTCTAGGGCGGAGACTGCGGCCGGCGGAGCGCAGAACGTCCCGGACGCAGAGACGAATAAAATATGAGCAACTTTGGATTGATTCCTTTGAGACACGGCCACGGTTACAGGGTTGAGTGCTTGCCTGGAGCGCCATCTCAGTCGCTGTCCCCCCTTTGCGAAGGCTCTATTGATTAATTCTGGGGTATTATGGGGCACTGAGCTGCCAGAGCTCCCCGAGCAGTTTCTACGGGTTGTAGCAATAGCCTCCACCCCGGACCACTGCACACCGGGTACTGCGCTGTGGGCCAGCATCGTGCGTTCGTTCCCTCTGCCCCTCTCCGTCCCCGGTGGTCCGAGACTGTACCCTTATCACTGTCCCAGCACCCGCCTGGTCTCCCTCCTCTCCCGTCTGGGTAGCAGCTGGCGCCTTTGCTCCTGGCCCTGGCAGGGAAACTCACCGGTACCAGGCGAGGCCCTTGTCGTAGCTACGGTCGAAGAAGTGGGGCTCGGCACCCACGGCGCGCACGTCGGGGTGCACGCGCAGGAACTCGAGCAGCGCCCGCGTGCCGCCCTTCTTCACGCCGATGATGATGGCCTGCGGCAGCTGCTTGCTCCCGGACCCACTAAAGAAGCTGGAGATGGGGCTGGGGGAGTTCGGCGCCTCGGGACTCTGCTCCTCTTGGCTCGCGGCGCTCTCGTCCCTCTCCTTGTCCGCAGCCAACGGGGTGACCGGTGCCGCCTGGAACGGCAGCCTAGGGAAAGCCCCATCGGGCCCCAGGGCCAGGGCTGGAGAGGCGTGGACGGTGCGGGACCCCGAGCCCAGCAGCAGCAGCCCCGGCGCCGCGGCGCACGAGCTGGCGCAGGAGTACAGAAACATGTAGAGCCAGATGCAAAGCATGGCGAAGAGCAGAGCGAGCTTCCTCCTCACCGGTGGTGGGGGCGGCTGCGGCTGCGGCAGAAGCCGGCTGGGGACATGGAGGCAGGATCCGCCGCCGCTCAGGCGCTGCCCCATACGCTGCCCGCGGGCGCTGCGAGGGGCATGGCTCAGCACATGGCGCTGGTGCTGCCCGAGCCGCGCACACGGAGAGGGTTCTTTGGCCCTCCGGACGCCGGTTGGTTGGGTTTATTGCACCCGCACGACCGGGGCCACTGTTGCTGCTCCTGCTGCTCTTCCCCAGGTGGCGGAGGCGGTAGCTGTAGCGGCCGCGGCTTTTGACATGTTGCCCGGAGGAACCGCAACTGGAATGAAAGTCGGGTGGCGGCAACTGCTGGCCTGGGGACGGCTCCAGCGGCGCGACGCCCGGCTCTAGACCAACAAGAACCCTGCACTCCCTCGTCCTGGCTACTCCGGACGGTGCGCACGGCCGCTGGCCGGGGCTGCCTCTTCTCTGCCCTGAGAGCTGAGCCCGAGCAGCCCCGGCACCTCCTCGCAGAGGCTGCGAAGGAGAAGTGCGCAGGAAGAGTCTGAGACCGAGGTGGATTGGGCGGGCCCAGCCACTGAGAGTGACAGGTCGCTCCACTTACCAGAAACCCGGACCACCTTACAAATAAAGCCGCTACGCTAGGGGTTCGGCAGCCAACCAGCTCCCGGTACGTGAGGGTGTGGAAAGAGTCTGGGGCGGAGGAGAGTGATCCGGAGCTACTATTGGCCGAGGGGCTAAGGGCGGGATCAGAAGGGCTGAGACAGGGGCTGGTGACTGGAGCAGATGGAAGGAAGGATGCTGGAATGACCCAGGTCTAGAAGAGGGCAGACCCCACCGAGCGGTGCAGTTCGGGACCCGCGCGCGTTTCCACACTCGCTCCCCGGGATCCAACCTTGGCTGTAGTTGCCCTTATGTTCGGACGCGACCCCATCCAGCTGTTCCATCCAGCTGTTCCGCGGGCGGGCTCGTGAGGTGTGTGGTGCAGCAGAGAGCGGGCTGGAGTGGCGAGAGTCAGGGGGGCTGTGCGTGCAGCTCCCAAAACAGCGGGGGATTCAGAGCGGGGCCTTCCCGGGACAGGCACCGGTTTGGGAAATTAAGTGGGAAACGTGTTTGGAAATCGCTGTGATTTATTTATTTATTTATTTATTTATTTATTTATTTATTTATTTATTTATTTATTTTGCCAGGAGCTTATCTCTCTTGGTCCGCCAGTGAGCTGGAATCGGCACAAACTGTCCTCAGGGGGAAAAAATCTTCCCGTTTCCCAAACTGCTGGAGAAAGACGAGGGTAAAGGGGGTGGCGAAATTAACCGGGAGATAAAGGCTGGTATAAAAAAAGTTTCCTGATGGAAAAATGAATGTGAAAGTCACGTGTAGAAAGTTTTGTCCGGGTAGGAGTTTTTCAATGACGTTAAGTTTAAGAAAATGTTCAATCCTCCCTTTTCCTTAAATAAATAATAAAGTCAACATTCGCCTTCATCTAGGAGACAGAGGTTTGCTGACCTGTTACACTAATTATTAGGTGTTGATTTTGCTCATCAATTCTTTAAGTCAAACTAGGAGCAGATCGATCACTGAGTTGAATTTATTTAACAAAGTCCACTGGAAGCCGCTCTCCGCGCCCGCCCCCACCCCGTCTCCTCCGAAAGGGTCCCTCCCGGGGCGGGGGCGGAAGAGCTGAGCTTGGAGGGAACTGTAACAGCTCGCTGGGGACCACGTTGACAATGGGCGCAGCACCCTGCAGCATTCTTGCCCTGGTGTCTGGAATTCGCAGGGTCAGGGTGTTCAAGTTCATCCCCGTGGTGTTCAGAAGTTGTAGGTGCCTGCAACCTGGCCCCAGCGGGGTCCACCGGCCTCCGTCGCCTGGCTGCGGGCCCTTCCCGGACAGAACGTTCCTTCGGATTCCCACCCCAGCGCTGCAACCGGGGTTGGGTGTCGTCTGCCAGGTGACTCACCAAAAGCCGCCGGCCTCGTGGCGTTGCGCCTCCCGCTGCAGCGGACGCGGCAGAGCCCGACCCGAGAGCCCCGGTCAGTCCGCCGCCCCGTCGCAGGCTAGCTAGCCTCGGGCCTTCAGCGCCGCGCACTCGCGCTTCCTTCCTGAGTACGTATCAAGTGTCCTAAGTCTCCAAAGCTCTACTTCGGGTGCACGTCCCTGCGCTGGGAGGACCCGGAGAAAGCGAGTGGGTGGTTAGCGCCTCCGGTTCGAAAACGTGCGGGAGAGGGGCGGCGGGCGCCGGGAAGGTTCAGATCACCCAGCTGTCACTCAAGGGACCCACGCCCCCGGGCTGTGCTCCGTGCGACCTCTTCCTAACTGCCTTGAGCCCAAGATAGTTTCCCACAAAACTGTTGAGGAAGAAATAATTTAGATAAAGGATTTTCCTCCCCTTTTATATTCGCGGAGAATTTTTTCAGCTTTTCTTTTCCCTTGTTGCAGGGATGTTGCGTTTGTTCTTTGGGAGAAGTAACTTATTCCTCCCTTTGTGTGTGTGAGTGTGTGTGTGTAACTTCTGAGACATGAGAATATGTTTCTGACCATTAGCCCGACTCTTTATTTTGGAAATATGAGAGGGAAATGGTAGTGTCTCTGAAGAGGGTGTCTTCAAAACCACGTTGTTTCTGGGGGAAATGAAGTTACCGTCTTCCACCTTTAGGCAGCTAGGACTCCGCCGACTTCTGCGGGTTTGGGGGAGAGGGCGGTAGTGGCTTATGATTTGTGTGTGTTCAGGAGAATCGAAACTCCCGTGTGGCTACATCAGGCCTGGTTGGATGTGAGTCTCACAGTTTTAAAGAAGATTTTGGTAATCCTAATAAAAATGGTCTGTCTTGAGGGTTAGCAAAGTCTTTGTAAAAAGGAAAAAAAGGGGGGGGTAAGCAATTACAAATAGGGGCCGCTGGATATATTTAGGAGTTTTTTCTCCTGGGGCAAGGGGAGGGAAGAAGTGAAGACAAAGATGCGGGCACCGCAAATTGTCCCGAGTGTTCCCCCGAGCCACGTCCCGGCCTGTGCCGTTCTGCGAGCCTTCAGCCCCCACCAGCGAGAACAATGGAGGGGTTCTCGGTGCTCGCTGCGCCCGGCAGCTTCTACCGAACAAGGTTGGTGGGTCATCTCGGGTTTGAGCGTTACCCAGCCGAGTGTGAAGCGGCAGTGGAGCCACCCAGCGCTTTGGCCCTTCAGTCCACCTGACTGGTCCGCCCGCGGAGCTCTGGAGCCCCAGGCTGAGCCTCGAAATACCAAAGCGCTGCTGACGATGCGGGCTCTGCGCTCTGCAAACATCATCTCCCCCATCATCCCATTCTTGCAGATGCGGAACCTGAGGCTCAACCCTGTACAGAGCTGGTGGCGACGTTGACCGTGAACCCAGTGTCAGCCTCTGCCCTTAACCACTGCTCAGTAGTAGAAGGTTCCCCCCATGCCCGAGCCTGGCCAACAGGAAAGCGCCACCACCCAAATCCGGGTCAAGTTTTACCTTTGATTAACTATCAAAATTGTACTTGGAAAAGCTAGAATGGAGCGGGTTCCAGAACACTTGCAACGTTTATGTTTTAGTTTGGTTGGTTTGGTTGGGATTAGCTAATGGGGTTGCTCTCCTGGAGACTTTAAGGGCTGTAATCCGGCAGGCAGCTCCTCTCCTTTAGAAAGGGGCAGAGCCGCCTCAGTGGATCACCTCCCTTCCCTCTTTCCCCACGTCCTGCTTTCAACGGCCCACGGCGTGACCCCAGGCAGGTCACTCTCTGGCTCAGAAATTCCGCATATGTGAAACAGGGCACTTGAACCGAGTAATCCCAGCGATATGTTTCACCTGAAGTTTCAGATTATGGGCTCTGGAGGGGAGGCGCCAGAAACTGCTCGCGCCCCCTGCCAGCTTCGTCTGATGACCCGCTGCGTCCCTGGTCCGTGCTCCACCGCTACTCCTTGCTCAGTGGCCTCCTTTCCTTGAGTCTACCTGAGCCGGTGGCCGTGTGTTCCTGTTCCAGTCACCAGAACCGTATCCTTCGCCGCCCACCCCCACCCCCACCCCCTTGTCCCTCCAGGCTGCTCCTGGGAGGTTCTCGGCAGCAAGCTGCCCTCGCGCACCTGCCGCGGCTCCGCGCCTGCCCGCAAGGGGGTGCTCGGAGAGCTGCCGGGTGGCCGGAGGCTGAGATGGGGGCTGCCAAGGCATGCAGTTTATCACAGCACACGGGAAAGGAGACCATCCACTCTGCGAGGGCTTCTGGGGTGGCTCCCCAACCCCCCCCCCCGCGCTTCCCGGAACCCCTGTGGCCGCCCAAGTCTCTGGGATGTCTAATTGGTCGTGGTAGCCCCCTCTCCCAGGGTCGAGGGGGCCACTCAGAGGGCGGGGAGCTACTGGCCAAACACACTGCGGTACTTAGAAATGTCTTGTAAGAATGGCTGGAGAGCTCCATGGAGAGAAAAGAAACGCTTCCCAGCGCTGAGCTCCAGCTGCGCTGGGGGAATGGTACCCACTAACCTCAGCCGCGCCCAGGGGCCCATGCGTGCATATGCAGCGCGTCGTTACAGTGAGCGCTGCCGGTTGTGAGGCGCCCTCTGCAAATCAGAGAAGTGGGACGATTGCTATTATCTTATAGATAACAACAGTTTGATGCCCAGATTGGTTTGCTGACTCCTGGCCTGAGGAGTCAAGGTCGTGTGCTGATTCCAAATCCCTTCTACAGGAAGCATCCCTGCTCTGGGCCAGAGGTTCCTTTGCTCTCAGGAAATGGTGGTGAGACTGAGGGATAAGAATTGTGCCTGGGCGTCCTCTTGACTGAGTCATCAAAGACTGGCTGCTACCCTCCCAGAAATGTCTTTTCCACGCAGCTTTCCTGCCACCAGGTTCTGCGATGGGTGTCCCCCTCACATCCTCAGGCCTAAGATGGTCAAGACAGCTAGCGGTACAGCACCAAGGCACTGTGATGCTCTTGAGTGTTCTCTGTCCACTGGCACCTTTGTAAGTAGTCCTTCTATTACATACACTCCTCAAAGTACCCAGTTAGAGTGTGGCATGTCTGTGCTGGATGCACTAAGGCTGCATGACTTTTCTTAATCTGGTTCCCAACCTGTTACCACTGTGTGACATTGAAACAGTTGCACAACCCTTCTGAGCCTCAGAACCACTCTCTATTGCTGTACTCCTCTCCTATGCATGCCTCTGTTCCTCCACTGTGTTCTTTGGGCAATGGGATTCTTCCAAGGCTAAGCCTGTCTTTAACTCTCCTGGCCTGAGCTGCTGAGTCGTTGGAGGAACTCTTGCCACAGAAATTATTGGTCCTGCTTTAATTTGCCAGCACTAACTTCCAATAGGCAAATAAAAGAACCCTGTAGCTCCATTAACTGTCTCCAGGAGGCCCACTTTCCCAGGCCCAGTATTGCGTCCCCTCTCTTCCGCCAGAGACAGCAGGTCTCAAAGCTTGTTTGAGAACACAGATGCTGACAAGGGATTTTCTACACCTTTCCTGCAGCAAATCATGCTGACTGGCACCACCCCAACTCCCTCCTCCTTCCCTCTTGTCACAATGCAGGAAGCCACAGGCATGCTCAACACATCGTGACCCCCATCAGGATTTCAGCCCCTCTTCCCTCAAGGACATCTCTATTCCCACATCTTTGATTCTGAGTCACTCGTCTCTCCCTGTGGTAGACAATGATGTGACACACTCAGACCCCTTCAATGAAGCACATGCTGCCTCAGCTGCTGGTGTGCTACCAGCAGCACACAGCCTCCAGCTGTCCACCCTCTGGTGACTGCACCCCCTGATGTTCACACTCCTTCCCTGGGTGCCCCCATCCACTGACTGAGGCAGAGGGAAAGGCCTGGCCACCCCAGCCAACTCCAGACAGCTCTGAAGGGCAAGCCCATCCCAGAGGTTCCGTCAGGTTGGCAATGAGTGGTGAGCCTTCCTCAAGCCTGCTTCTGCAGGTTTTGGTCCCAAGGGCACTTCCTAATAAACTCTCTAGGGAACCCCCCACACACTGTTTTCCCTTCACTCTATGATCTGGTTCGCATCAGCATCCAAACATGCTCCCACTTTTTTGTTCATAGTCAAATGCATCTACTTTCTCATCTCATATTTCCTCTCTACTATGCTATTTTTTTCTTCTTTTTCTTTAATGATGGGAACAATCAAACTGAAAAAAATTCAAATTTGTAAGGAACAGAGTAACTATGATTCTCTGACCCCAACCCCAAGTCTCTCTCCAGGGGTAACCACTCTTGCTAAATATTTTATGAAAATACAAGTAATCAAATGTATACTGCCCTGCCTATTAATTTTTTCAAGTGAGAGACTTAAGTAGTAGTGTTCAGCCATGATATGGATGATAATTCCATATCACTCTGTGTGTGTTTTTAAAAATGCCAACTATAGATAGCTTCAATTTTAAAATGAAGATTATTGAAGTGATAATGTCTGTTTATCCCTAGGAGTATGGTTTCCTAGATGGTACCTCTAAGCTTCAGAAAATAAAATGTATGCATTTGGAGTCATGCTTTTTAAAAAATGTATGATTTTGCTTGTAGACAATATTTATTAACTCCTTGTTTGAAAAATGGCTAAATTAGCACACTTATTATACTTATCTCTACCCCTCTAGTTTTTAAAAAAATTGACTAGTATATACTTTATTTCACTTTATCAAGGTTGATAATATTTACACTCTTAACCACAAGTCCATGAGTTATTTTATTTTTATGTGATTCAAGAAAGCCAAGGAGTCTGAGAGTTTCATCTCTTTATACATAATGTAGTTAGCTAGAATTCATAGAATAAATGGTTATTGATGTTTTGAGAAATGTGTTCTGGATGCTGTACCTCTTGAGATCTTGAGCATGTGTGTATATTGCCCTGTTATACTTGAAGGAAAATTTGACTGGGTATGAAGTTCTTGGGTGACACACTTTTCCACTTAGAATTTTATGAAACGTCTGCTTTCTACAGGCATAGGACATTGCTAGTTTATTCTCTGTGGTGTCCGGTCTGCAAGTCAATACGTTTACTGAGGACAGTTGCCCCTTAAACAACATGAGTTTGAACTGTGCAGGTTCACTTACACGTGGATTTTTTTCAATAAATACTGTACATGTATTATCTATTCCTTATGATTTTCTTAGTATTTTCTTTTTTTTCTAGTTGACTTTATTGCAACAATACAGTATATAGTACATACAAAATATGTGTTAATTGACTGTTTATGTTATAGGTAAGCCTTCTAGTCAACAGTAGATTTTTACTATCAATAGTTTAAGTTTTAGGGTTAAAGTTAAATTATGGATGGAGTTTGACTGTGCAAGGGGTCAGCACCCCTAACCTCCACATTGTTCATGGGTCAACTATACATTATTTCAGCCATTGTATATGTTGTTACAGGCATCTCCGTTTTTCACTGCCTTTTTTGTGCCTCAGTTGTTTAATTTTCCTCAGTGAGCTCATGCTGTAGGCTGATCATATGCAGCTGGGGAGCGACAGGACCCCAGGCCACAGCCTGTGCTCCCCCATGTGTTTTTCAGGGCAGGAGAGAAAGTGGTGTTAACACACGGGGTTCAACTACGATCTATTCAGCCTCTTTCCCTCCCAAATTCAGTTGACCCCACCTCTCAGGGCAACTGCAAGTATCTGGGTTCAGGACTCAGGATGCTATTATTTCCATGTGTTTCTGCATCATATGTCAATGGAGGTGGTAGGAGACAGACACAAAGGAAGAGGCGCCGCCCCAGCAGATTTCCCATGTGCAGCACCTGTCCCCCTTCTCCCAGAGGCTACCATTTCTCCCCTGCAAGGAAACGGAAGAGCCTGCCACCTTCCCGAGGCTTTCTCACATTTCCTCCACCCTAGGTTCTGGAATGTCTTGCTTCTGTGGCATCTTCAGGACTGAATTCAGGGAGAGGGTCGACACGCAACACACGCACATCTAAAGTGTTGATTCAAATTATTCACTACTTTGAAGTTGAATTCTTCTTCTTCTACTCCTTTAGAAGTAGTTGAATTCTATTTCACTAGCCTACATCTCAATATTAACTTTTCTATATCAATTTTAATTGAAACAAATATACCTCTCTGGCTTTATGGTTTATTTCACCTCTTCAGAAACATATCTTTATTTTATAGCATTCTTTCCATTCTAATTTGTTCCATATTTCAACAATACTAATTATATATATATATATATATATAAAATGTCTCTTTTGTCTTTTTTATCTATAGTTTTCTCTATGATATTTTAAATCTTTGATATATTCCAAGTTATATGTGTGTGTAATTTCCTTTAGCTTGCCTACTACATCTTTGAAAATAAATTTGTTTCCATTTCTTTTTACGTCTTCATCTTGTTCTTCTCTTTTAGTCTTTTCCGATCTCTGTTAGCCGCTGTTTTCCTTTCTCTTCTGCTGTTTTAAGGCATTTTATTTGAAACATTCAATCTACTCTTTGAACCCATTTGTTCTTGAGAAATATTCTATTAGTGGTAAGTCTTTGAGAGTTTAAATAATTATTATTCGTTCTCATTTTTTTTGTTTTTTTTAGAGGAATTTGGGGTTTATAGAAACATTGGGTAGAAACACAGAGAGGTCTATATAGTCTGTCACCACCACCACCCCGTAACAGGCCCCGCTGTTATTAACACCTTCCATTGGTGTGGTACCTTTGTCATAATAGATGGGCCAATATTGATACATTATTATTAACTAAAGTCCATAGTTTACATCAGGGTTCACTCTGTGTTATACGTTCAGCAAGTTTTGACAAGTGTGTGATTACATGTATTCACCACCATGATTACATGTAATACATTACATGTATTACAACACCGTACGGAATAGTTTCAGTGCCCTAAACACACCCGTCTATTCACCTCTCCCTCCACTCAAGCTCCTGGCTGCCACAGAACTTTTTGTTGTCTTCAGAGTTTCGCCTTTTCCACAATGTCGTATATGGGTATCCCCCACTTTTTAAAAGTTTGCCTCATGCCACTTAGCTTTTACCAAAGACTTACATTAGAATTTGTTTTTGCTAACCAAAAGACATCTGAAGAGGACTTTCAGTTTTTCAAAAAACAGCAAAAAGCAAAAACAGTGTTCAGTGTTTGTTTCGCATCGAGCTGCTGCAGCAACAGGGTGCGCCTTGCGGATCCACACTCAGCATCTCAGTATCAGCCACTGGAGCTTTGAACTGCATCAGTGAGCCTCTGCGCCTTATCGCAGTTTTTTCGGTGCCTCCATTAGCGAGGTGTCCTAAAGCATCAGAAAAGCCTAAAAGAGCTCGCAAGGGTTTTACACTTCGAGTAAAAGTGGATGTAACTGTTTCCATCATGGTGAGCAAAATAAAGACATAAAAATTAATGATAATTGACTCTCCCCTTTCCCTGTTATGGAAGGTATCATGGGAACGCTCTTCTGTTGGACAGCAGGGAAACCTGTACTTGGAATCATATAGTGCGTATGCTGTTTAGATTGGCTTCTGTGCTTAGTAATATGCATTTAAGTTTCTTCCATGTCTTTGAATTGTGTGATAGCTCATTTCTTTTTATTGCTGAATAATCAGTCTATTGCCTGGATGTGTCACAGTTTGTTTATCCATTCACCTACTGAAAGACATCTTGATTGATTACAGATTGTGACGATTATAAATAAAACTTCTATAAACATTTGTGTCCAAATTTTGTGTGAACATAACTTTTCAACTCAAATTTTTGAGCATTAGCAGCGCAGCTCCTGGGTCACGCGGCAAGAGTATGTGTACTGTGTGAGGCGCCGCCACGCCTCCTCCAAAGCGGCTGTACCGTTTGCGCTTTCGCCAGCAGTGGACGAGGGCTGCTGTCGCTCCACCGTTTCACCAGCACTTGGTGGTATCTGCTCCTCACTTCTTAATGAAATTTTAAAAATAATTCCTCTTGTGAGCTATGCTTTTTTCTTTTACTCCACTTCAAACATATATTTTAAAATTAGGAAATTCCTCAAATATGTGGAAAATCAAAGAAAATAATAAAAGAAACATCTATGACTCCGTGACACTGTCATTTTACCCTAATTTATTTTGTAAAATAAAATATTACAGAGATAACTGAGCCTTCCCTTTTAATTAGTGATACAGTTCAACTTACTTTTATATTTTATATTGGATTCTCTTTATCCCCCTTTGCCTTTGCTTCTTTTATCTTCTTCTTTCCTGTTGGACTGGGTTTTTGATATTTCCTTCCCTATCCTTTACTGACTTGGAAATAATAGTTTGAATATATACATTCTTATATTCTTTTTTGCAATATTTTTATTGAGATCCAATTCACATAAAAGAAAATTCACCATTTTAAAGTGCCCAGTCTGGTTTTTCATACTCACTGTGTTTCACAACCATCCCGAATACTTTACTTTAGAACATGCTCATCCCCACAAAATAAACCCCATGGATGCTTGTTGTCGCTCCCATTCCTTTCCCAAAGCCCCTGTCAGTAAGCAGGCAGATTTCTGGGTTTGTTGATTTATCTGTTCTAGATATCTTGTGAACCTGGCATCATACCGCATTTGCCCTTTTATATCCAGCCTCTTTCACGTAGCGTGTCTTGAGGTGCTGTGATGCTGTGACATGTTTCAGCACTTCATTCTTTTTATGGCTGCATAATATTCCATGGTATGAGTATACTGTTCTTACATGCTTTTGATAGCTGTGCGGACTGCTGCATTGATGGCACACCACTTGGAGTCTCTGCCTTGTACAGTATTTTCCTATATTGATGCTATTTGGCACATGGCTTGTTTTGACTAACGAGAAATCAGCAAACATGACAAGCAGAGGCTTAAGCACTCGCACAACAGGGCATGTTGGCGTCACCTTCCTGATGATGAAAGATCACACGCAGGGAGAGATCCAGTACTCGAATCTGCAGTGACACTCAGCTGAGCTCAGCCCCTAGCTGACCCTCCAGCTGAATGTAGCCATGTTTTGTAGTGTATCTGGGATTTATTTTAATTAGGCACAGTAAGACATATAGACATGGAAGTGACTGCCATAAAGAAACACATTTTCCTCACAGGCCCCTAGACACCGAAGGCACAGCCCACCATGCAGGTCTGTGTGGGAAAGCACCAGGGTCAGTCAGAACGCAGAGGGAGGGAGGTGTAAGCACGGGCAAGACCCTTTCCCATGGTTTCTGCAGGAGAGACATGCAAGGCAGGGGGAGGAGGTTTAGGATTGACTAGTTTGAATAATTGCAGTGCACTCTGGGGTGCAGGGACTGTCCCAGTTGTCTGGTGCTGGTCTTGCGTGACTGGGACAGAGGTAGGTCGCCTCCTGGAAGGTGGGAGCCAGTCAGAGGAGGTGGATAGGAGGACTGCTCTGGACTGGTTGGTTCACATGTGATAGACGCCTTCCTGGGCAAGTTATTTTTTAGTTCTAAGGACTGCCTACTCACTGAGGAGCACTCTCTCCCCAGTCAACTGAGTGAGGCCCTGGATGCCAGAGTATCAGGAATATAGAAAATAAAAAGTATGATTGACCCTTGAACAACATGGGGGTTAGAAACACCAAATCAGCCCCTGCAATTGAAAATCCTCACCTGATGTCTGACTCTCCAAAAGCTTAACTACTAATAGTCTACTGTTGACCAGAAGCTTTACCAATAATATAAACTGTCGATTGACACAGATTTTGTATGTTATATGTATTCTGTACTGTATACAATAAACTCAGCTAGAGAAAAGAAAATGTTATTAAGAAAATCATAACAAAGAGAAATACGTTTACAAAATATATTGACAAAACCCACATATAAGTGAAAATGTACAGGTCAAACCTATGTTGTTCAAGGGCCAAGTGAATAGTTCATGCCAGTCATCTAAGTGCAACTAGTGAAGAAACTATCCAGGTAACCAACAGATTCACAAGAAAGAATAAATGTCATTTTAAGTCACTACCTTTTGAGCTGGTTTGTCATGCAGCAACTGATAAGGCAACCACAGATATCTTTAAACTTGTGTACGTATACAAGAAGCTCATTAGTTTTTCAAAAGGTCCATTCATTGTCTGTAGATGTGTTTTCACAATCTTCCAGCTTATGTGCCATTCTGATTTTTTTCTTCCTTTTATGTAGCCGTGTTATCTAGAAACTTGTAGATATTTGTCTTTGTTTCCAGGATTATAGACTTCTCTCTTCTTCCATTTATTTTACTCCCTTTGGACTCCTGCATCAAACTCCAAGTATCCTATCTTTTCCTTCCTGTTTTCTTTTCCTTTGGAGTCTTGCTTTATTCCTTGAGATATTTCTTTCACTTGATTGCCTAGGCAACTTGTTTGGAATTCACCAGTATCCATTTTCTCCTTCATCTACTAAATTTTTAGATCAAATCCACAGGTTTAGAAACCCCACACTGTCTGTTCGTGCTGTACTTAACATGTCCTGCACCATTCTCTGTCTTCCTTTAGGCTGCCTGCCTCCCCAGTGGCTTCACTGTACTGGGGTCCAGGGTGGGGGTTCTGCCTGTTGCTCCTCTCTCCAGCGGGGCCCTGTGGAATGTTGTTCCCTTGCACATGCTTCCACAGGCTCAGGTCCTGCTGCTGGGATGCTGGAGTGGTGGCAGTCCTGTGGTGGTGGAGCAGACCACAGTCTGCGTCCCTGTGAGCCTGTAAATGAGGCAGTGTTGTCAACCCCCTGCTGAAGCACAGACTTTCTGTTCCTGCACCCCCTTTGTAATAGACAGAGAACATTTGGGCCACTCGCTAGATTCTCTGGGACCGAGAAAACCAGGTGTCCACATGTGAACAGATGGTGCTTTTCCTCCAAACAATCTATGGATCTGTACTCACAGAATCCAGGTATTTGCCTTAGGAAGGGGCCTGGAATTGAAGTGAGGAGAGGAGAGAAGGCTGATTATGCTGATGATTCCATCTTCCCAGAATTACCCTGTGCTGTAGACTGAATTGTGCACACTGCCCCCCACCCTCTTCGAAAAGCTTATGTTGAAGCCCTAACCCCCAGTGTGACTATATTTGGAGACAGGGCTCTCAGAAGCTAATGAGGGTTAACTGAGGCCATAACAGTGGAGCCCAGACCCTATAGGATTACTGTCCTTACAAGAAGAGATACAAGAAGTCTCACAAACACTCTTTTCCCCCATTCCAACTCCAGGCAAGTGGGAAAGAAGGTGGCTACATTAGCCAGGAATAAAATTCTCACCAAATCCTGAATCAGCTAGCACCTGGATCTAGGATTTCCTAGCCTCCAGAACTGTGAGGAAACAATTTCTGTCATTTAACCCACCCAGTCTACAGGATTTTGTATGGCGGCCTGAGCTGACCAAGACAGCTGCTTCTTCCAGGAAGAAAAGTCAAATCCAGTGGACACTTTTCTGTCTTCATGTGACATAAGTTCTGGAGCATCAGATTATGGCAGCACAGGTTTAGTTGAACACACTGCTTTTATACACTTGACACTGGCCTCTGCCAGCTTCTAAGACATTATACTCTTCCGTTTATCCTCCTGCCTCCCTGTTTACTGCTTCTTGGTTTCCTTTGCTCATTCCTCCTCTTTTACCACATCTCTACGTGTTGGTGTTGCTCGGGACTCACCTGGTCCTAGAGCAGGGGTGCCAAACTCATTTTCACTGGGGGCCGCATCAGCCTTGAGGTTGCCTTCAGAGGGCCAAATGTAGAGCTGCTTGCCCCTAGTTAAGGAGCAGTTACATTTATACAGCCTAAAATGATGTTCAGCCTTTTGAAGGCAAACTCAAGGCTGATGTGGCCCCCAGTGAAAATGAGTTTGACACCTCTGTCCTAGAGGATTTGGCCTAATCCAATCTCTCTGAATACTTTCAATATTCTGATGACTGCAAGTATGTGTCTACAGCCCAGAACTTTCTTAGGTCTAGAATCATTCATCCAACCGAATCATTGATAGTTCTACTGCATATCTCACAAAATATTCAATTTTATATATTCAGGCTAGGAGTCTTGATTTTACCCCAGTTTTGGTCCCTTCCTCCCTATCTTACTTCATTGCTCAAGCAAGAAACATGGATGAACCCTTGATTTTTTCCTTCTCTTCACTTTCCATCTTCAATCTACCAGCAATTCTTGTCAGTTCTACCACAACACATGTCTTGAGTCGTCACTCTTCCCTTCGTTAGTATTGCTGCTCCCTCAGTCCAAGCCCTCATTGTCTCTTCTCTGGTCCTAGTGCCACAGACTCCCAACTGGCCTCCTACTCCCAGACTTGCCCCACCAGCAACCCGCTCTCTAACTACAGGCAGGAGGACCTTTCAAAAATTAGATTGTCTTCTCTTTGATGCTTACAAGCCACCAGTGTCTTCCCAACATGCTTAGCGTAAAACCCCCAGTCTTCACTGCAGCTGGCAGACCCCTGCATGCTCCAGCTCTGCTCGCCTTCCCCACTCACCTCGTCCTACATTTTGGTTCATTGCTACAGTCCAGCTACACTGACTGGCCTGTTTCAAATCCTTAAATATCCCAAGTTTTCTCCCATCACAGGCCCTTTGCACATGCTGATTGCTCTCCTCATAATTCCTTTCCTCAGTCTTACATGGTTGGTTCTTTCTAATGTTTAGTTTTTAGTTGAAATGAGACTTCTTTAGAGGCCTTTTCTGATCATTTTATCAAAAGTAGATCTTCTTGCCTTGGCTGGTGTAGCTCAGTGGATTGAGTGCAGGCCTGTGAACCAAAGGGTCATGGTTCAATTCCCAGTCAGGGCATATGCCTGGGTCGTAGGTCAGGTCCCCAGCAGGGGCATGCAAGAGGCAACCACACATTGATGTTCTCTCCTTCTGTCTCTTTTTTCCTTCTCTCTAGAAATCAATCAATCAATCAATCAATCAATCAATCAGTAAAAATCTCCCTCCCCACTCCCCACCAAAAAACAGTAGATCTTCTCTAGCTCAGCTGCACTCTTTCCCTTCCCAGCACTTCTGGCAAGTATAACTAGGTTATTGTTTTGTTCGCTCGATGTGCCATTATTGCCCCCAGCTGGGAATATACAGACCTTGTTCGTCATTGGACACCCAGCTTAGTGCCCTGGAGACTGTATACTGTCAAGGTATACTTGTTGGATGAATAAATTAGTTTGCAAGGGTCAAATTAAAATGTATGTAAGGTGCCTAATATGTCTGACGCATCGTACCAGTTTAGCAATAATTAAGTTCCACTTCATTGAGAATTGGGCTACTGAGTGTTGTTTGTGAAAATACCAGCAAATTTCCATTGTTTTTGAAAGAAAAATGATAGTACTTTTATGGAAGCCTTGGACTTCAAAGTGGTTTTCAACGTGTGGTTCTTGGAGCAGCAGTGTTAGCAAGTTCCTGGTGGCCATGAGCTCCGGGGACTGGGCCATTGGTTTGTGCTGTAACGAGACCACCAGCAGCTTCTGCTGTGTGCCTGAGTTTGAGAACCGATGCCTTAGAGTAATTTTTTTAGGTTTTATTTTGAACTGTGGGAAAATGTATGTAATACAAACTTTACCATCTTAACTGTTCCCAAGTGTACAGTAGTGTCAAGTAATTCATGTTGTGTGCAGCCGATCTTTAGAATTCTTTTCTTCTTGCAAAACTGAAACTATTTACCCATTAAATAATAACCGGTCATTCCCCCACCCCCTGCATCACCATTTTATGTTTCTGTCTCTACCAGTTTGATGACTGGTAGACAGGTCCCTCATAGAAGTGGGATCATACAGTATTTGCCCTGTTGTGGCTGGCTTATTTCACTGAGCATCATCCTCAAGGTTCATCCATGTTGAGCATCCATGTATCAGAATTTCCGTCCTTTTAAAGGATGAATAATACACACACACACCATTTTCTTTATCCATTCATCATCAATCAATGGACAATTGACTTGCTTCCACCCTTTGGCGATTGGTACTATGAGCATGGGTGTGCAAATATCTTCTCAAGATCCCCCTTTCAATTCTTTTGGGCACACACCCAGAAGTGGAACTGCTGTATCACCTGGTACTTCTTTGTTTTAACTTTTTGAGAAACTGTCCTACTGTTTTCCATAGTGGCTGCACCATTTGACATTCCTATCAACATGGCACAAGGTTTCCACATTCTCCACATCCTTGCCAAAATTTATTATTGTGTTTTTAAATTTTTATAGTGGCCATCCCAATGGGTGTGAGGTGGTCTCTTCTTGTGTTCTCAGTGTGTGTGACTTGCATTTCCCTAATAATGAGCATGACTTGAAGTGCATTTGAGCCCAGTTCATAGCATAGCAGACTCATCGGTGGCAGCACAGATGAGTAATTTTCAGTCACATCAGCATTTCATTTTAAAAATTAAATGAAAATCCAGATTTCCTATTAAGGTTTTTAAAATCATGACCTACCTCTCTTTTCAGCCATCCATATGGGGCCTTTGTTCCACTTCTCCCATCACAGCCGTAGGGCCTGACAAATACCCAGAAGACAGTCTGCACTGAAAACCCACCTTGAGACACAGTTTCTTCACGTGGAGAGTACATGGCGGGAAAAACGGTAGAACCAAATCCAGGAGTGCAAATGCCCTACGGTAAATTACTCAGGGAATTGAAATGGCTTTGGAAGTGGCAGGTGGAAGTTGGAAAGCCTTTGAACCAGATTCCACCCACTGATTGGCTAAAAAGGATTCCCATTGTTTTAATCGAAGAGAAAAGCTCCAGAGCTTTTATGGGGGGCGCGGGGGAGGGTTAAGTGGTTCTTATAGCTTATCTCCTGAAGGTCTGCAGATGCTTAGCAGATATCCCATCCCAGTTCTTCTCAAAGTGGCAAGAAGTTATTGGCCATGGTATTTTGTTGGTCAACACCTAGACTTGCTAATGACACCTAGGGATTTTCTCGAAACCAAATCCATTGGAATATAACTTGTGATCCCTTCTAAGTTTTGAAACATGTTCACTCTGGAACTTTCCCTACAACAAGGTGTTTGCTACCCCGTTTTGGTGAATAGTCCCCAGAGTCTCCAACTTAGCTTTTAATAAATGAAATGCCCATGACCCTTTTCTTGGTTTCTCATCCCAAAGGCAGCTGGCTCTGGAGGCTTCACTTTCCCTTTACTCTCACTGCTAATGTCACACCACACTCATGTCACCATGGATGCTTCTCCTCCTCCATTTCTGACCACTCTTTCCAGTCTCCTTCCTTTCTCCCTCTGGAAACCACCTGTGCAACCTATTCTTCATTTTATTTTTATAAGAGTTACTGAACAGACTGAAGTAACAGAGAGTGAGATTCCTCTCATTGTAAATGCTCTACCATCCCCATGCTTTGCTAAGGGCTTTAGGAAAAACTGACCATCCCAGAAAGGTGATGTTCCTCATAACTTTCATGGGCACTTTATGAAGATCTTAACTTTTAGCCTTTGGGAAACCGGTTTTAAATAAGGATGCCTGATACTTTTGGGGAGGCAGGAGTATAAGGATAAAACTAGCAATGTTGATTTTCATTAGCCACCCACAAAAATTACTCATGTGACAGAATGGCAGGCTTTGGTCTCCAGGTGTCCCACCAGCTTTTAAACTTCTGGAAGCTATTGTGGGACTTTGCCTCATTTCCATCTGTAAGGCACAGAAGGTCAAGTGTGAATCTACCCCTAAACAAGGTTGGTTTGAAAAACTCAGAGCTGCCTCTGACCTGGCCTTCTTGAAGGCGTGTTTGAGGGGCTGACTGTGTTAAAAGCCCCATGCTGGACCGGGGTAGATGTGCTCTGAGGGAAACTGCTCTTCCTGCCACCTCGTCTGTCCGACAGCACTGAGCCCTCAGCTCTGCTCTGCATGTCCCAGTTAACCTTGCTCACCAACACCAATGTCCGCCTGTCACTTTCCCACTCAAAGGCCTTCCTTGGAATGTGGCATGCCCTCCTGTTGCTCTTGGCCTCAGCTTCATCAAGAGTAAGCCTATCTGACTCTGCCACCTCACATCCCGGGGCTCTGTGGAAAGCTGTTACCTCTGTGTGCCCCCATCTCCATCTGTGAAATGGGGTTGCGAATGCTGTCAATGCTTAGAGGGGGCCCGGCCTGAGCCAGCTTCCAATGGATGCTGGCTTGGCTCGTCTTTACCTACGTGGTCATTGCGCATACCTCTTCCCTGTCCTAGTGTGCTCCCCTGTCCTGGGGCTCAGACGTCTCATGAGTCCCAGGGAAAGAAGAGGCAGAGGTGCCCCCAGAATCTCTGGGCTTGAACACTCACTCAGATATTCTGATCTATCCCAGTGGGGAGCACTACCCACCCCCCCGCTCCAGTCTCATGAACATACCCCAGGGTGATCATTTGCCTGTAGGACAAATTTGGACTCCTTCTAGTCCAGACACCTGTTCTGAAACCGAGGCAGTACTTTAGACCAAGCCAGGCCAGATAAGAAGCAATCACAGGACCAAGCTGAACAGGAAAATGGTGGTAGCTGCCTGAGGGCCAAGCACAGCCCAGTGCCATCAGACCCTCTGCTTTTCCTGCAAAGCCGGAAAACTGCATTTGTCTGTGGAATTGCCTGCATTTTAAATGTGAGATGATCCTTAAAGTTACAGATTTGAAATAAAATTGTAAAAGAGCACTGGGAGCCATTCATATGTGAGCCAAACATAAGTAGACGAGGCCTGCGCAACTCCAGCCTCTGACCTGCACAAACCCGTTTCTCCCAGGTAGTTCCTGAAGACAAAAAGAAAACGTCCGTGTTACAGTCAAAAGGATTTCTGTGAGAAGCGCTCCTCCTATAGGAGAGAACACTGCTTTTCAACAGCTGAAGTGACTTGCTGAAGGTCACTAAGATAGCACTGAAAAAGGCCAAACAGAGCTGTGCCCCGCGGCCCCCATTCTGCCACCCAGGAGCCTCTGGACCCAGGTCTCCCCTGAGGGAGATGCACAGACGGGTCCTGCATCGTTCCTTTTCTCCTCTTTGTACGTATCTCAGCTTGCCATCCAGAGACCAACCAGCTCCGCCACTTCTTCGTAAACCCTCCCACCCAGCCCCAGTGCCTGGCACCATCCTATAGTAAGTGGCTATCAAATTATTGTTGTTCAAAGTAATTAAAGTAATTAAGCACATGCATTATTAAAGTAGAGTAATAATGATCATTTAAATACTTGTGAGTAATGCCAGTTTGTGAGCTGCTTTAGATCCCTTAGATTCCAAAGTAAATGAGTTTCTGCATCTTCTACCAGCTCAAATCCTTCATTCATTCATTTTTCCAGTCTTTTGTGCTGCCTCTTGAGCTAGGCACTGTGTTAGCAACAGAAGGAAGCCGTGCCTTCATATAGCTCACAATCTACAGAATAATCTTGATAGCATGAAGTATAGATGCTATAAGGGAGTCTATCCATGGTGAAAGTGAAAGAGACATATTAATTTAATACATGAATTCAAATGGTAAATTCAGGTGGAAACAGAGAGTTTTATCCAGGAATCTCTCTCCCTCCCCTAGCCTCCTGTCCCATCTTGGTGGCTCAGAAACAAATAGTTACTTCCTAAAGGAACTGAGGAAGCCTGAATAATTTCTGCACAGTGAGTCAGCGTTATAGGAGCACAGATCTGGAAGAGGCTTGGGAATCTCTTTGTCCCATCCAGGAAGAATTTACTGACCTTTAAAAAAAAATCCTCACCTAAGGATATATTTTTATTGATTTAAGAGGGAAAGAGAGAGAGAAACATCTATGTGAGAAAGAACATCGATTGGTTGTTTCCCATATGTGCTCTGACTGGGGATCAAACCACAGACTTTTGGTGTACAGGATACTCCAACTCACTGAGCAACCAGCCAGGACAATTTACCAACAGTTTAAAGCGGCATTTCATTGCCTTCCATCTGCCTTTGGCTTCAAGGACTCCTGAGTATAAACCAAAAATACCTAGGTAGTGATTCAAGAAATTAGTTCCCATCGGGTAGTCCCAGAGGAAGTTTGTTTTGGTGGCTCCTGGTCTATGGGGAGAGGGGTCGGATGTGAACACCTTTTAGCGTCGGGCTAACATTAACCACTTCCTTAGCTGGTCTACCTTGTCTGCTTAGCCTTTAAACGTCAGGTTTGGGTTCTCCCTCCCTTTTTCTCTCTCCACACTTTCTGCATGTGCTCTCATCAACCAACATGGATCTGAATGTCATCTATGTTTTGAGGATGTCTAAATTTTATGTATCCAGCCAGTGTGCTCATCTCTGGAGCACAGTTTCACATGGTCTACTCCCTGCTCAATATTGCCACTTGGCTATCTCATATGTATCTGAAGACAAATCAAGAGAACACTCTCTTCTTTCCCCCACCACTCTCAGTGGCACCACCATCTATCTGTGCATCATCTACAGAAAACTCAGACTTATCCTGAAGTTCTCCCTTGCCCAATCCCTCATCCAGCCAATCAGTCCATCAGGAAGGCTCGCCGTATCCTCCACTACAACACAGCCACAACCCCCTCTTCTCCGCATCTCACCATCACCCCTGAATTCACACCACCATAAATAACCTCTCTCTTGGACTCCTGCAAACGTCCTCCTAGCTAGCCTCCCTGCTTCCACATGTCATCTTCCAATCAGTTCCAACTCAGCAACAAGTGATGTGAAAAGGCCAAATGTGTCACTCTGCTTAAAATGTGACTATTCAACTCACAGATACAGAGAACCAATTGGTGGTTGCTGGAACTGGGGGTAGATGGCAGGTGAAATGGGTGAAAGTGGTAAAAGGTATAAACTTCCAGTTATGAAATAAATAAGTTATGAGATGTAATGGACAGCACAATGAGTAGTTAACAATACTGTATTGCATATTTGAAAGGTGCTAAGAGAATAGATCTTAAAAGTTCTCAGCACAAGACAAAATTATACTATGTGATATATATCAAATCATTATGCTGTGCACCTGAAACTAACATATGTCAATTATAGCTCAATAAGAATATGGCTTTTTACTGAACTTCCAGGAGCCTCCAGCCACGTCCAGCTCCTCTATCTCATCTCATATCCTCCTTCCCTTACTCACGGTCCCACAGTTCTGATGGTTGCCTCTCAGTCCTCCAGCTGCTTCTCAGCCTTTGCTATGCTGGCATCTTTTGTTCCCACTCTTTACACAGTAGGGTGCATTATATAGCCTTCCATCCCACTACATGTACCTCCAGTTCAGGGCAAGTTTCCCTGGCATACAGAAAAATTGCACCCCAGGCCCCACCATATCCAGTATTCCTGCATTATATGAGCCTTCATGGTACATAGTAGAAATAAAAATTGCCTATATTATTTGTTTTCTGGTCTCTTCCCCTAGAAGAGAAGCCATGAGAGCAGGGATTGATTCTATCTCCTTTGCTGTAATGGCCCTAGGACTTATGCCACATAAGAGGATACACAGCACGTGTCATGGGTCTTCTTCTTGTGCAGGAGTGGTAAAACCAGAGGGAAAGACAGAACAACATGACATACTAGGAAGCTTCAAGCTCTTGTTTGTCCCCAGAAATTATAAAAACAAGCAGAGACTGACTGAATCAACTTTTCAGAACTCTTGGAAAAGGTCAAATGTTTATACCAAAGAAGAGAATGCCAAATCAACAGGAAATACATAAGCCATCTTGAAAGGAAAGTTCTGTGGCATTTGCAGTTGTGCTTACGGCAGCCCCACCCTGGCACAACAGTCGTTATGGTCTTGAAGTAGCAGCAGCCTGTCTTTTCAGTTTGGGACCCCAGCCCTTCAAACAAGACAGAGCAAAGCAGATACTGTTCACAAATTACTGTGTATATGTCCATTCTAACCTCTCTGGTGGATACCTGAAGCACTGATACAAGGCTCTCAGACCTCTGTTTTATTTAACATGGAACTCAGACAAGTGGAATGGTGGACACTGCTCACATAAATTGCAAAGTGGACTAAAGACTCACAGATGGTGGGCCAACAGATTATAAAATGAGACACAATGGACTACCTAAGACCTGGAGGAAAGGCTGGGGTTAGGTTCTTTGGGGAATTAGGGCATTCAAAAGATGCACATATATGCGGGTATTTAGAGAGTGAAGTACATGCTCAGCACAGAACCAATCTGTAAAGACTGGGAGAGATCCCCTCTCTCTCTCCCTCTCCCTCTCCCTCTCCCTCTCCCTCTCCCTCTCTCTCTCTCTCTCTCTCAACTCCTGGCATTCAATAAGATCTCTGTCAAAACATTAGTTGAATAAGAGCAAATGGAACAGAGACTTCAGTGGTCACACATGACAAAAAATAGTTTTAGATACTGTAAAAATGGTTTTGAAAAGTCTCAAAACATATGGGCATTATTATAGCCTTCAACAATTAAAAAAAAAAAACAAGCAAAAAATCCCACAGAGCCATAGGGAAGAGAGAGAATCAGATATTCAGAATTATATTATAATAGTCAATATTTTACTATTTTCAATAACAGTAAAAAAAAAAACCCAAGCAAATTTAAAAACAGTCAAATATGGCCTACCCAAAGAAACAAAATACATGGACAGAAACTGTCCCTGTTAAATGCCAAACATCAGACCTCCTAGGAAAAGACTTTAAAATAACTCTCAAATATGCTCAATGACTTAAAGGAAAAATGAAAACAACTAAAGGAATCAGGAAAATGGTGTATGAACAAAATGAGAATATCATTAGAAAGAGAAATTATAAAAAAGAATCAAACATAAATTCTAGAACTGAAAAATAAAATTATTGAAATAATTAAAAATCCATTAGAGGGGTTTAAAAGGAGATTTGAGCCCTGGTCTGGTGGTTCAGCTGATTGGAGCATTGTCCTGTGCACCAGAAGGTTGTGAGTTTGATTCCCAGTTGGGGCACATACCTGGGATGAACCTGGGTTGTAGGTTCATTCCTCAGTTGGGGTAGGAGGCAACTGATCAATATTTCTTTCTCACATCTCTCTCTCTCTCTTTCTCTTTCTTCCTGTCTATCTAAAATCAATAGACATATCCTTGAGTGAGGATTTTTTTTTAAAAGAAAAGCAGACTTGAGCAGCCAGAAAAAAGAACTGATGAACTTGGAGATAGGACAATTGAAATTCTCAAGTATGAAACAGAAACAAAAAGAATGATGAGTGAGCAGAACCTAAGAAACCTATGGAACATCATCAAGTGGAGGAAGCAATATCACATTATGAGAAATGAAAAATGAGAGGAGTAAGAGAAAGGGGCAGAAAGATTGTTTGCAGAAAAAAAAAGCCAAAAAAATAGCCCAAATGGGATAAAAGATTTGAATATACAAATCCAAGAAGTCAATATATTTAAAGTAAGGTAAACTCAAAGGGATCCATACAAAGATAGATTATGATGGAATGGACCAAAGAAAGAGAGAATCTTGAAAGCAGGGAGAAAAAGCAACTCAATTCATGTAAGAGATCCACAATAAGATCATGACCTGATTTCTCATCAGAAACTTCACGGACCAGAAGGCAGGGGTACAACATATTTAAAATTCTGAAAAAGAAAAACCTGTCAACTAAGAATTCTAGATTTGGAAAACTGCCCTTCAAAATGAGGAAGAAACAAAAACATTCTCAGCTAACGAAAGCTAAGGTAGTCTGTTACCGCTAGAGTTGCCCCCGAAGAAATGCTCAAGGGGATCTTTCAGGCTGAAATGAAGGAATGCTTGAGAGCAACATGAATCTGTATAAACAAATAAAGACCTTCAGTAAAGGTAAGTACATGAGAAAATATACAAGCCAGTATTCTCATTTTAAAAATCCTCACCTGACAATATGTTTATTAATTTTTAGAGAGAGAGGAAGGGAAAGAGAGAGAGAGACATCGATGTGAGACGGAAACACTGATCAGTTGCCTTCCATACACACCCAACTGGGGACTGAACCCACAACTTGGGTATGTGCCCTGACTGGGAATAGAACCCACAACTTTTTGGTGTACAGAATGGCATTCCAACCAACTGAGCCAGCTGGCCAGTGCCAAAGCCAATATTATCATTTTTATTTTCTACATGTTTAAAACAAACTCATAAAGGTAAGTATCTTTGTTGTTGGACACACAATGTATAAAGATGTAATTTGTAACAGTAACATAAAGAGGTGGAGAAGGAGCTATTTAGGAGCAGAGTTTTTATATGTTATTGAAGTTAAATTAATATCAACTAAACTTAGATTGTTATAATTTTAATATTTTAAATATGTCATAGATGCCTCAAAGAAAATATCTATAAATATAAACAAAAGTAAGAAAATAATAAAAATGTGTCACTACAAAAATTTAACAAACTATATAAGAAGGTAGAAATGGAGGAAGTAAGGAACTTCTGGAAAGCCATAAGACATACAGAAAAGAAATAGCAAATTATTATTAATTACATTAAATATAAATGGATGATGCTGTAATCAAAAGGTAGAGATTGGCAGAACGATAAAGAAAACATCATCCAACTACATGCTGTCTAGAAGAGAATAACTTTAGATCTAAAGACACGTATTAGTTGAAAATGAAAGGATGAAAAAAGACACTCTAAGCAAATAGTAACTAAAAGAGAGCTTTGATATACTACCACTAGAAAAAAGACTTTAAATAAAAAACTATTACAAAAGACAAAAATGATATATTGAAAAGAATCAATTTATTAAGATGATATAATAATTATAAGCATATATGCACCAAACAATAGACACTCCCCAAATTTATGAAGCAATATTGAGAGGGTTAAAGGGAGAAACAGACAACTCTATAGTGAAAGTTGGAGACTTTAATAATCCACTTTCAGTAATGGATAGGACAACCAGACAGATAACCAATAAGGACATAGAGAATTTGAACAACAATATAAACCACTATGAATTACTAGACATACCCCACCTAACAACAGCAGAATATACATTTTTCTCAAGAGCACTTAGGGTATTCTTAGGATAGACCATATGTTAGTCCACAAAACAAGTCTTAATAATTTAAAAAGATTAAAATAACACAATGCACTTAAAGTTAAAATCAGTATCAGAAGGAAAATAGGAAAATTCACAAATAAGTAGAAATTAAGCAACACATTGTTAAACAACAAATAGGTCAAAGAAGAAATCACAAGGGAAATTGTGGAATATAGTGAAATTATCCCTTATTAATATAGAAGCAAAAATCTTCAGTAAAATAATAGCCAAGTGAACTTAACATAATATCAAAAGAATATACACATCATGACCAAGTGGGATTTATTCCTGGAATGCAAGGATGGTCCAATGTATGGAAATTAATCAATAAACATACCACATTGATATAATGAAGAAACAAAACCCTCGTGATGATTTCAACTGATGCAGAAAAAAATTAACAAAATTCATCTTTTCATTACAAAAATACCCAATAAACTAGGAATATAAAGGAGCTTCTTCAGTATAATATAGGCTACATATATAAAGCCCAGAACAAACATCATATTCAATGGTGAAAGACCGATAGCTTTCTTCCTAAACAAGATAAAAATGTCCACTTTCATTTTACACAGTGTTTGAATTTTTAACCAGAGCAACCAGACAACAAAAAGAAACAAAAGGCATCCAAATAAGAAATAAAGAAGTAAAATGATTTTCTGTTCAGAGATGCCTTAATCTTATATACAGAAAAGTCCTACACTTTCTCAAAAAGCTATTAGAGGTAATAAACATATTCAGAAAAGTTGCAGGATACACAATCAACACTCAAAAACTAGTTGCATTTCTATACATTAATAATGAAGAATCCAAAAAATATATTAAAAAAGCAGTTTCATTCACAATATCATCAAGAAGGATAAAGCACTTAGGGATACATTTCACTAGGGGTGTTGAAGGCTTACACACTGAAGACTATGGAACATTGCTACAAGTGATTAAATTAAAGAAAACTCAAATAAACAGATATCTTCTGTTCGTGGATAGAGAGAACTTAGTATTGTTAAGATGACACCACCACCCAAAGCATTCTTCAGGTCCAGTGCAATCTCTATCAAAATTCCAAAGGCAGTTTTTCTTTTTTCAGAAATAAAAAAAAGTCCATCTTAAAATTCTTATGGAATCTAAAAGAACCCTAAGCAACCAAAGCAGTATTGGAAAGGAAGAACAAATTTGGAGAACTCTAGCTCCTGATTTCAAACTACAAAGCTACAGTAATCAAAACAGTATAATCCTGGCATAAAGACAGACATATAGACCAATGGTGTAGAATAGAGATCCCAGAAATAAAACCTCTTATACATGGGTCCCAACTACTCAATGGGAAAGGACAATCTTTTCAATAAATAATTCTAGGAAAAGGGATAACCACAAGAGAATGATGTTGGACCCTTCCCTCATATCACATATCAAAATTAACTCAAAATAGGTGAAAGACCTAAGCTGAAGAGCTAAATTATCAAATGCATAGAAAAAAAGAGAGGGGAAAATCATCACGACATTGGATCTGACAATGATTTCTTTGATGATACCAAAAACATAGAGAATAAAAGAAAAAAACAGATAAATTATACTTCACCAAAATTAGAAACTTTAAAAAACATTTATTTATTTATTTTTAAAGAGTGGGAGAGGGAAGGAGAAAAACAGTGAGAGAAACATCAATGTATGTGAGAAACATCAATCAGCCACCTCTCATACACTCCCTGACCAGGGACTGAAGCCGAAACTGAGGTATGTGCCCCAACTGGGAATTGAACTGGTAACCCTTTGTTTTCAGAGACAATGCCCAACCCACTGAGCCACAGCAGCCAGGGCTAAATTAAGAGTTTTTGTACATCAAAAACACTATGAAGAGAATGTAAAGACAACTCACAGAATGGGAGAATATATTTGCAAATCATATATCTAATATATCTCATAAGAATTATATGAAATCATATATCTAATAAGAATTAATATCCAAAATATATAAAGAACATTTACAACTCAAGAACAGAAATACAAACCACCTGTTTTAAAAATGGAAAAAAGACTTGAATAAACATTCCGCCAAAGAAGATGTACAAAGGGTGAATAAGCACATGAAAGCATCATTAATTTAGGAAATATAAATCAAAACCACAATGAGAAACCACTTTGCACAAATTATGATGGCTATTATACAAGAAGGACAAACAGAAAACAGCAAATGTTGGTGAAAGTGTACAGAAATTGGAACCTCCGCACAATGGCGGTCGACTATAAAATGGTGCATCTGCTTCAGAAAACACGTTGGCAGTTCCTTAGAAAATTAAACTTAGATTCCACTTAGATGATTTAGCAATTCCACTCTTAGGCATATGCCCAAAAGAACTGAAGGCAGGGACTTTGAACAGATACTTGTACATCAGTGTTCATTGCAGCATTATTCACAATAACCAAAAGGTAGAAACAACCCAAGTGTCTATCTCAGGTTGATAAATAAATAGATAAAATGTGGTCTATACATTTTAGTACAGTATGGAATAGTATTCAGCCAGAAAAAGGAATGAAGTTCAGACACATGTCACAATGAGGATGAATCTTCAAAACATCATGTGAACTTCAATAACCCAGGTCCCAGAAGACAAATATTGCACGATTCCACTGAGATGAACTGTCCAGAACACACAAATTCACAGAGACAAAGAGTAGAATGGAGGTCACCAGGGGCTGAGGGTGGGAAGGCATGGGGTGTTAGCATTTGCTGGGCTCAAATGTTCAGTTTGCTATGGTGAAAATTTTCAAAAATAAACAATGGTGATGCTTGTACAACATTGTGAATGTACTCAATGCCATTGTGTGTACACTTAATGTCATGCATTTTATGTTATGTGTGCATGATAAAAAAGAAGTAAAGGGAAGCAGACATGTATGAATCCATGAGTCAGTGGCATAGGAAAAGGTAGAAAGGACAGGAAAGTTCAGGATGGCAATGTTGGTGGCAGAAAGTGGCAACTGAGCAAATGAAAGTGGCTCATTTGGAGAAAGGTGCAATGGTGCAATGATTAAACTCCTGGTGAGGGCATCAGTGCGTTTAGTCGGGGCTTCTGGTAGGTTAAGGGCAAAGGATATTGTGTTAATTGAGCTATTTCTGGCTGCAAGGAGTCAGGATGCCCTCATTGGCTTGGGTGACAGGAGTTGTGTAAGAACTGTTAGACAGGGGAGGTGCAAGGGGCACTCTTCACAGCCACCCCACAGGTCTCCAGATCTAAGCACAGTGACCCCATCAGAACCCATAAGAGCTTTCACGCACTTCTCTCACCACCTTCGGCAGTGAGCACTCAGTGCTGCCTCCTCTCGTCTGCTCCGTGACCACACCATCGCATGTGTCTGCCTCTGCCTCCTCTCCCTGCTGTCACACAGCTTCCAACAGTGATGCCATTCACTCTGTCTCTTCACGCTCTGGCTCAGCAAGCCCCTGCTAGACAGAGTTGTAGTCCTCGCCCCTTGCAGGATGGCAGGCAGCCCACGGCTCTCTCCTGCCATCAGCTGCGGCTTGCAACCTGCGTGGCACAAGAACAAGCACCTGGTCTGAGGAGACGGCCGGTACTACTTCCATGGAAACTCGGGCGTAGCAGCCAGAGGTGTAGCTTGGTTCCTCTACAAAACAAAGCTTTAGACAGGGAATTAGATGCTAACGATATATTGGAGAGGCAAGCACGTGCGGGTGCGGGTGAGTGGCAACGGGAAGTGAGGTGAGGGAAGAGAAGAGGGAGATGTTACTTCATGGGCACTTACTTCCTGAAGAGCTTGGCAGGAGTGGGGTGTGTGGGGGGGTGGGCAGGCTTGCTCACAGCCTCCTTCAGAAGAAGGTCCACAGGAGGGGGCGGGGCGTGTCCTCCTGTTTCCTCCTTCACTGGTTTCCGTTTGTCGAGGTGCGTCAGTTGGGAGTTACCTCCTCACTCTTCCAAATTGCGATAGGAAGCCAGGTCTCAGGCCCTACAGTGTGGTGTGTTTTTCAAAGTGAAACGGGAGAGCTGCTATGGTTTGAATGGCGGTCTCCCAAAAGAGGTGTCCCCCTGGAACCTCTGAAAAAAGGGTCGTCACAGGTGTAATTAAGTTACGAATCTTGAGATGACATCATCCCTGCATTCGGGGGGACCCTAAGTCCAATGACAAATATCCTTATAGCAGGAGGGGAGGAGACATGGAGGAGGTCATGTGAAGACAGAGATTGGAGTGATGCTGCCACCAACCAAAGACCACTTGGAGCTATAAGAAACTGAAGGAGGCAATGAACAAATCCTCCCCCAGGCTCTGCCCACACCTGGATTTCGGACTTCTGCCCTCTACAGCTGTGGGAGACTAAACCCTGCTGTTTCAAGCAGCCGAGGTTGGGGTGATCTGTTATGGTAGGCCTAGGAAATTCATACAAGGGGTGGGTAGGCACTGATGGATGGGGCTGTCCACAAAAAGAGAGAGCAAAAGGGAAGTTGCAGAAATTTGAGGTGAGCCAAATGTGTATACCAATACAACTGCTCTTGCAGACCTGTGTGGAGGGAACAGAGCGCAGTCTCAGGGTGCAGCCCTGCTTGTGGGTGGCAGGTGGGAAGTGGAGCTGGGAATCGAGTGAAGCCAGGAGGTGGGGAGCTGGGAGATCAAAGGCAAGTTACTGGTTCATTAAAAATGGATGCTGTTGTCAATGAGGATTACGGCCAGGGATGTAAAGAGAAAAAGCAGGATAAATGGATAAATACAGGGTTGGAATGAGCTAAGAGGTGGAGATGAGTTCTGGTGCGAAGGGGCTGTCAGCAGCGATGATTTGGCAAGAACTGAACAGATGAACGTCTTGCATTTCAGGTGATGATGGGGGAGTGGGGGAGGCTGATCGAGGTGTGGGGAAGGGTGGAGAACTCTCCCGTTTGAGCCCTGGAGGAGGCCGGGAGAGGGTGCAGTGTGACTGTGGTAGGTAGATGCCACTGGGCATGTTTCAGTGAAGGTGACAAGCTGGGGGAAGAAGAGAGAGGTTTGGAGTAAGAGATAACCCTGGGTGGGACTGGGGGCTCTGCCAAAGCTGTGAGGAAGAGGAAGAGGTATGTCTGGGGTAGGGGTTCTAAAGGTTGCCAAGGACTGCAGCTAACTTAGACTTTAAACATGGTGGGATCTTTTTTCCCCATTAAGGATGCAACAGCTAACTTCATGGACGTCCAGGGGTAAGAAACAAAAAGAAGGCTGACCACAGAGGGAACTATTGGACAACCAGAAGCCTTCCACATTTCAGGAGGCTGAAGGGCTGCCACGTCCAAGCCTCGAAGCATTTCCTCCCATCCCCCACTGAGTACCAGCCCTGTGGCCACCTGGGGTGTTCCCCACCTTTAGCTCACACCCGGCTGGATAAGGCCTGCCACCTCCTGCCCTGTGTGTACTGTTAACTCTCGGGTCCAAATGGCTAATGGACTTTCTTTCCCAGGAATTTGACCCTGGGCCCCTGATACCTGACCAGATTGGCTCCCTGTGGCCTCCAGACTCTTCTCCTGACTCAAGAGTCCACTCTCAACCAGTCAACTGCAGCTGTGACAGGGCCGTTGACCAGGCTGATAAGGCTACCTGGAATAAACAGGGCCACCCGGGCATACCCCTTTCATGGTGCTGTCTGTGTGTGGTAGGCTAAAACATGCTACCCAAGACATTGGTCCTAACCTCAGAAACTATGAATATTATAGGACAAAAGATGGGATTAAATGAAGGATTCTGAGATGGGAGATTATCCATATGGGTTCTAACTGTGGATATATGTCTTCACATGAGAGAGAGGTGGGGGGAGAAATCACACACACACACTCATGTGCATGCACAGGGGAGAAGACTACATGGCAAAGGAAGCAGAGTGACATGGCCATAAGCCCTAAACCAGGGAATGCCAGCCAGCAGCCACCGGAGCTGGAAGAAGTGAGGACCCTCCTGAGGGGCATGCTCCCAGTGACACTGCAACCACAGCCCAGGGAAGGCTGCCAGCTCCAGACTTCTGACTTTCAGAACTGTGAGAGAAGAGATTTGTAATGTTTTCTGCCCTGGTTTGTGGTGACTTGTTGCAGTTGCAGCCACAGGGAGCTCCTGCATTTGGGGGAGGGGAAAGAAGGGTGGACTGGGCATTGACACCAGGGCTCCTGCAGGGAGGAGAAGCCAGCAGACCTTGGGGGCTGGGAGCAGGGGCTGGGAGTGTGGATTCAGTCCCACAGACGTGCTGTAGCAGGCCCTGTGGGATGCCCATTGAAGGGCAGATGCTTGCCCTTGAAAAACAAGGACAGGAATATGATGTACTCAATGCTACAGTAAAGATTTTAGGAGGCAACAGGGTGAGTAGAAGATTTGGGGCCCCTTCAGGAGAACTTGTTCTGTGAGGATGGAAATGCTGTGTGTAGGGGGACGGTGCAGGGGTCATGAACTCAGCACCTAGACAGAAACAGAGAGGACCAGATGCCTAAAGTGAGTGGGTGATGCAAACAAGGAACCCCAGCCAGACACTGATGCACGAACATACACACACACACACACACACACACACGCCTACGCCCTGCCCTTGGAGGTGTTAGGATTTTGTTTTCAGTCTTGTTCTACTTTGCAGCTGCTGTCTGTGTCTACATGAGGCCAATGTGATTGCGAAATTCAGTAAAATCATTAGTCAGACTAAAAGTTCAGCAAGGTGCAGAGTATAGAGCAAAGAACATGAATTATTTACTCCAGTCCCTCCCCTTCACTTCTGAAATGGCTGGGTATTCCATTACGTACAGAGGGGGAGACGGGCTGGAGCGAGCAGCAGTGGTAACACATCTCTACCGGAGTGGCAGGCCAGAATTCAAATTTGGATCTGTCTCATTCTGAAATGCGTGATTTTTCCATCAGTATTGGGACTGGACAGAGACATGCACTCTTTGAAACTTCTGAAGCAGTTTGCTTGAGATAAAACATGTATCAGGGAACTAAGATACTTGGAAAGGTAAGGGCAGAAATCGAGTAAGAAGCACCCTCACTATATTAGAGGCAGCCTGTTTTCTGTACAGTCCCCATAGACACCCTGGAGCTGTGTGCCAGGTGTGCAGGTACAGATAACATTCATTCACCAGGTGGCAAGGGCTTTGCCCCTTACAGAAGTCTTCAGAATATACCAGTCTCCCTGCTGTAGACACAGTAGCCGTGTCCGGTTTCATGAGGAGCCCGCTTTCTAAGTCTAAGGCTATCTGCCATATGCCACAAGTATAGACAGTGCTCTGAGACGCATCTATCAAATTGATACTGAAATTGTTTTCTTTTTCACCTTAGGCACTTCTATGCAGGCAGTTCCAGTCACCTGAAGCACACCCCTCTGCCCCCAAAAGCAAACCCAGAAGTTACCAAGTCATTCCTCATTACATAAAAACTCTATTAAAATTCTTGAAAGCCTGGTGTTGACATGCTCTACTCATTTTACTGAGACTTTCTAAACCACTAGGATCTCTTCTCAGAGTGGTGGCAAAGGTTGATTGACAGGGTAACCTCCCTACGTCAGAGAAGAGTAAATAAGTAAGGGAGAAGAAGCATGAGCTGGGGGGTGGGGTCCATGGATTTCCTCCTTACCCATTTGTTCTGTCAAAACCTATCTGTGTTAGTCTGGGTTCTCTGGAGAAACAAAACCAATAGGATTGATTGATGGATGATTGATTACAAGGAACTGGCTCACACAGTTATGAAAATGTCCCTGGCCTGCAGCTGGCCAGCTGGAGACCCAGGACAGCTGACAATATAGTTTTAGCTTGAGTCAAGCCTGAGAAGCAGTCCCAGTTCAAGTCCAAAGGCAGGAGAAAACCGAGGTCTCAGCTTGAAGACAATCAGGCTGAGAGAGCAAATTCTCCCTTCCTCCATCTTTTTGTTCTATTCAGGCCTTCCCCAGACTGGATGTGCCCCCACTCTGTGGGGGTGGGGCATCTGCTTTATTCAGTCTACCCATTTAGATGTTCCTCTCATCTGGAAACACCCTCACAGACACACCTGGAATAATGTTTAACCAGAAGTCTGGGAATCCCCAGGGCCCAGTCAAATTGACACATAAAATTAACCATCATGTCACCTGCTTCTTTACTTGTTGGTTTACCCTACTCTCCAGGTCCAG
Organism: Tonatia bakeri; assembly: GCA_004024845.1. NCBI lineage: Eukaryota > Metazoa > Chordata > Mammalia > Chiroptera > Phyllostomidae > Tonatia > Tonatia bakeri. The sequence continues at coordinate 44,227 of PVIA01002598.1, forward strand.
GGGAAGAGGGTCCCACTTCCTCCAGGTGAAATCTCTTCCTGTCCTCATCCTCGCCTCTCAATCCCCAAGTATCCTTAAAGATTCCCTCAAGGTAGGGAAACCAGCAAAAAGGGAAGTTTCATCCTCCAGGTACCTATAACCCTTGTGCAGAAAAGGCTGTGGATACGGGGCAGGGGAAACAAGATTATAGATTGTAAGCAGATCAAACCACATCAAATACTGCAATAAGGATTCTTTGCAGGAGAGAAAAAAAAAAAACACAGCACAAAATGGCTTAAGGCCAAAAGAAATCAATTGACTCATATAAATGAAAAGTCCAGAAAAACACCTGGCATCAGATGTTGCTGTACTTAGAAGCTCTTATAATATTGCCAGGGCTTAGCCTGTCCCCTTCTCTTTGCTCAGTGTTCATCTGTGGTGGCTACTTTCTCAGAGAGTCCCTCTCTTAGGCCTGACAAGATGGCAGCCAGCAATACCAGGCTCGTATTCTCATATGTGTAAGTTCAACAGTTCAATTGAAAATCCCAGACCTGACTCTCACAGTGGTGACTTGAACCATATGACCAGTCCTGAACAGATCCCCATGGTCAAGGAGATGGGGTCCTGCCATTGACCAAGCCCAGGTCACATGTCACTGTGGTGGCTGGTTTTAGTCAGCTTCATCCCAACACTGCGCTGAGAGCAGAAGGGTGGTTCTGCACAGGGAAGTCAGGGCGTTACCAATGGAAGGAAAGTGAATGACGGCTGGTGGTGAGAGTACAGGCTGCCCACTGCATAGGTTTTTAAAAATTATGTGTGGGTATTTGAGAGTAATTCTAAGATAGTCGTACTCACAGCAGGGCGGGGAGCATTTGGCAATGTGGGCATACCTTGTTGGTTTTCACAGCTAGGTGCTGCTACTAGCATCTTGTGGGCCAAGGGCAGGGATGCTGCCAAAATCCTGTGATACCCAGGACAGATGCCCACAACAAGGAATTATTTAGCTCAAAAGATCAGCAGTGCTAAGGATGAGAAACCCTATTCTAAGATCTGGAATGCAGCTGTGAACATTGTGGCCCATGTCATCAGAAAGAGAGGTTTCTATCTGTGTGTGCTGAGAACACATGTGCCCTTGCAGTTTAGGGAGACTTGTTGACCTTTGAGATGGGAACAAGGCCCTGGATCCACCCCTACTTCTCTGACTCACCTGCCCCATCCACCTGGAGATCAGGAATTGTGACCATTGCCATCACCATACTAGATTCACAGTGACTGGGTGGAAGAGTCACAGTGGATATCTTACAAACCACCATTATGGGTGATAGTTAACACAGCAGTTGGTGAGCACTGGCCTGTGATCTGGGAGAAGACTGGCCCAGTGGCTCAGCATATTCTATCCATTCTATCACACAGTGCTTGGAAGAAGCCCTCTACCCAGCTGTACTTGTTGTCCTTCTGTTCCTACAGGGTGGTAGGAGTGGTCCAGGGTTGGGGCTTCTGGAGCACTTGCCTTGGGGCAGATGTGCACCTCAGGAAGGTGGGGACGGCCCATGCAGTCGCCCTCTGTGTCGTCAGTTAGGATGCTTTGACTGCTAGTGACTGAAAGCCCTCCTGGAACTGCTTTAAGCAGCAGACAAGTTATTATTTCCAATAACCATTAGTCCAGAGGTCCCAGTTTTAATTCACTGTAGGTCAACAATTGCAGGCATCCCATCCAGGTACCATATGCCCAGAGCAAAAGGAGGGGCCCATTTCTTACAAATGAGAAGAGCTTTCCCAGAAGCCACCTAGCACACTGCCTCATGCAGCATTGGCCAGGATCAAGGCACAGGCTTGTTCCTAAATCAATTCCTTGAGAATAAAATGGGATTACAGTGGTTGGGTTGGGAGCCTAAGCACTCAGAGCAGGGTGGATACGGGGTGTCGCCCTAATGACCACAGGACCCGTTTTGTAGGCCTGCGACCATCTCGGCAAACCCAAATTGCCCTCCCTGGTATGTGAGTAGCAGAGTGAGGGTTACAGCTAACAACCAAGTCTGTTGTTATTGTTGAATCTTATAAGGGAAAATTTGTAAGTTTGAGTCATAATGGGATCGGGCAATATTTGGCTATGAATAAAGAACTAGTTAGAGTAATTCACAGAGGTGGAGGTAAAATGGGCATTTGACTTGCTGGTGATACATTAAAGAATTCCTCAAGGATGAGCATAAGTAGAATATTTAAGAATATCAGAGTTAAAAGGAACTTTAACTTTTGTATCAGGTGTATGTATGTTTTTTATCTATCCAGCAGGTCTCTGGAGAGTAGCCCCAAACTCTTAGTTTCCATAATCCTATGGACTAAATTCCAAGATACCAAAGGTGGTATTTAACTAATCACTCTGCTGCAATGTAACCAACGTGCCCCATGGCCTGATGGGAGACACAAGGACCCTGCTCACTTTGACTGAGGGGATTCCACACCTAGGAGTCATTCATCATTTGTGATATTCCATTCCTGGTATTCCTGTGATATTCCATGCCTTCTTTGGAAGCACTGAGAGCACATTAAGGAAACAATATGGCAAGATGCATTGGAAGCTAAAAGTTTGGACATTTGTGGTACATGAAAAACAAAAATGCAAACACAAATGAAAAACCAGAGCCCTGAAGAAGCAGCATGCCCATTAGGTACAATTAGCCATCCTTTTATTAATTTTTCATTATTACCAATCACTGAATAATCTATCTCTAATTTTTTAAAAGATGTTATTTATTTATTTTGAAAGAGAGGAGAAGGGAGGTAGAAAGAGAGGGAGAGAAACACCAATGTGTGGTCGCCTCTTGCGTGTCGCCTACTGGGGACCTGGCCTGCACAACCCAGGTGTGTGCCCTGACTGGGAATTGAACTGGTGACCCTTTGGTTTGCAGGCTGGCACTTAATCCACTGAGTCACACCAGCCAGGGCTGGGTCTAATTTTGAACACAGGCACACCTCTTTTAATTGTGCTTTGCTTTACTCTACTTCACAGATTATCAAATTTTTACAAATTGAAGGTTTGTAGCAAACCCTGCATTTAGTCTATTGACACAATTTTTCAACAGCATTTGCTCACTTTGTGTCTGTGTCCTATTTTGGTAATTCTCACAATATTTCAAATTTTGTTATTACTGTTGTATTTGTTATGGTGGTCTGTGATTGGCAATCTTTGATGTTACTCTTGTAATTATCTTGGGCACCACAAACCACTCCCATATAAGACAGTGAACTGTGTTCTGGTTTCTCCATTGACTAGCCCTTCCTCATGTCTCTCCCTCCCCTCAGACCTCCCTGTTCTCTGAGACACAACAATAGTGAAATTAGGCTGATTAATAACCCTACATTGGCCTCTAAGTGTTCAAGTGAAAGGAAGAGTCACATGTGCCTCACTTTAAGTCAAAAGCTACAAACAACTGAACTTAGTAGGGAAGGCACATTGAAAGCCGAGACTGGCTGAAAACTAGGATTCTTATGCCAAACAGCCAAGTTGTGAATGCAAAGGAAAGTTCTTGAAGGAAGTTAAGAATGTTACTCTAGGGAACACATGAATGATAAGAAAGCAAAACAGCCTTATTGCTGATACAGAGAAAGCTATAAGTGGTCTGGATAGAAATGCAAACAGCCACATGTTCTGTGAAACCAAAGCCTAATCCAGAGCAAGTTCCTAAGTATTCAATTCTGTGAAGGCTGAGAGAGGTGAGGAAGCTGCAGAAGGAAAGTCGGAAGCTAGCAGATGCTGAATCGTGAGGTTTGAGGAAAGAAGCCATTTCCATATATAAAAGCGCAAAGTAAAGTGGTAAGTGTGGTGTAAATGTGGCAAGTTATCTAGAAGACCTAGCTAAGATAATGAAGGCAGCTACACTAAACAATATATTTTCAATGTAGATGAAGAAGTCTTTTACTGGAAGAAGCTGCCACCTTGGACTTTCATAGCCAGAGAGGAGAAGTCAACGCCTGGCTACAAAGTCACAGTTTAAGTGCCAATCGGTAAATGAGTGGATCAAAACACTGTGGTATGTTTACACAGTGGAACACTACGCAGCAGGTAGAAATAAGAAGGAATTCTTTTGTGACAGAATGGATGGAACTGGAGAGTATTATGCTGAGTGAAATGAGCCAGTCAGTGAAAGACAAATACCATATGATTTCACTTACAGGGGGAATTTAATAAACAAAATAAACTAATGAGAAAAATAGAACCAGAGACATGGAAACATGGAACAGACTGACAGCTGCCAGAGGGGAGGGGGAGGGGGATAATGGAAGGAAGGGGAAGGGACTAGTCAAAGAACATGTATGAATGACCCATGGACATGGACAACAGTGCAGGGATTGACTGTGGGAGTCAGGGGTAAGGGTAGGCTGGACAGAGGAGGGCAAAGGGAGAAAAACTGGGACAACAGTAATAGAATAGCAATAAAGAAAAGCTCAAAGGACAGGTTGATCTCTTGTTAGGACCTAATGCATCTGGCGACTTTGCGTTGGAGCCGGTGCTCATTTTCCATTCGAAAATTCCTAGGGCCCCGAGAGTTCACTAAGGCTGCTCTGCCTGTGCTCTGTACATGGAACAACAAAGCCTAGATATCAGCGCATCTGTTTACAACATGGTTTACTGAATATTTTAAGCCCACTGCTGAGATCTGCTGCCCAGGAAAAAAGATTCCTTTCAAAGTATTACTGCTACTGACAATGCACCTGGTCACCCGGGAGCTCTGACGGAGGTCGGTGTGCAGTGAGGTTGGTGTTGTTTTCATGCCTGCTAACAGAGCCACCCTGCAGCCCAGGGACCAAAGAGTAATTTTGACTTTCACATCTTATTATTTAAGAAATACATTTCCTGCCCCCGCCGGGTGGCTTAGTTGATTTGGAGCATCATCCAGACCGAAAGAGTCCGACTCGCAGTCTGGGCGCATGCCTAGGTTGCAGGTTCAGCTCTCTGTCGGGTTGTGTATGGGAAGCAACCAACTGATATTTCTCTCTCACACCATGTTTCCCTCTATCTTTCTCTCTCTCATCAATAAATATATCCTCATGTGAGGATTAAAATAAAAGAAATATATCTTGTAAGGCTAAAGCTGCCATAGATGCCACAGATAGTGATTCCTCTGGTAGATCTGGGCAAAGTAATTGAAAACCTCAGGAATGGATTCACCATTCCAGACACCATTAAGAACATTTGTCATTCATGAAAAGAAGCCAAAATATCAACAGTAACAGCGTCCGGAAGAAGCTGATAGCACCCCTTACAGATAACTTTGAGGGGCTCAAGACTTCAGTGGAGGAAGTGACTGCACGTGTGTGGAAACAGCGAGAGAACGAGAATCACAGGTGGAGCCTGGACGTGTGATGGGACTGCTGCAATCTCCCGAGGGAACTCGAGTGGGTGAGCGGTCACTTCCTGTGGATGAGCAGAGAGTGGTTTCTTGAGATGGAATCTATTAGCGGTAGAGATGTCTGAAATGACACCAAAGAATTTAGAACATTACAGAAGCCTCATTGATAAAGCACTGTCAAGGTTTGAGAGGGCTGACTCCAATTTTGAGAGACATTCTACTGCAGGTAAAACGCCATCAGTCAGCATCATGTGCCACAGAGAAATCACTCATGAAAGGAAGAGTCAAATGACATGGCAGCCACACCGTGTCTGGACTCCTGACCCCCAGAGGTTGTGAAATAGTTCAGTCGTGTTGCTTAAGTTGCAAGTGCGTGGCGAGTTGTCAATTTAGTTCAGTTTTCAACCCCAAGCTCCTAAAACAATACTAGTCCAAAGTTATTCTGAGGGATCTACAATGGTAGAGCCTCAATAATACAGTATTGGATGAATTATGTTGAGAGAGTGGGGAATCTTTCAATTAGAAAATATTTTCATAGAATGTGTCAGACTTCTATTGCTGCATAAGATACATGCTCTAAGGCAATTATAGTCTAGTGAGGAAAGAGGGGGTGCAGGAGACAGACAACCAAGAACATTATACAGTAAATAAATTAGTAGATAAATAATGCAGTATGCTAGACAGTGTTACATTGCAGAACTTACAATTAGAAGTTACACAGCATGTTATGGGTGCTGTGGGGACAAGTAGAGCAAGGGAAGGGCTGAGATGGGAGACAGGGTTAGACTGCAGAGTTCAAAGAAGGGTCATGAAGTGGTATTTGAAGGAGAAGGAGAATTCCAGGTGGAGAAAGAGTCTAGCGGAGACCCCAGGGCAAAGCCACCAACATGGCTAAGGAGGAGACAGCAAGCAAGGGGAAAGTCCTGGATGCTCAGGTCAGGTGGGTAATGGGGAGTTGTTAACCACCTGGGGCATCGCAGGCCATTTCCTCTGTGTGGACTGAGGAACTACAGTGGGTCTGGAGTGAAGGGGTGACGGGAGCTGACTTGTGATTTTAAATGATCCCTCTGAAAGTGGTGGCATTGAAACAGACTGTAGGGGAGCAGGGTTGAGAGTAGAGACTGATTGGAGCCACCCAGGTAAGAAGTAACGACGCCTGTGCAGACAGTGAGGTGTGGCCAGATTCTGGGTATATGCTCAAAGAATAGCCAGCAGGATTTTCTGAAAAACTAGACATGGGGTGTGAGAGGAAGAGAGGAAGGTGTGACGATTTCAGCTGGGCCAATGGGAAAAATGAAGTTGCCATCAACCACATGGTAGAAGGCTCTGGGTGAGGAGATCTGGGAGGATGGCCAGGAGCCTCACTGGGGCAGTGCCTGTGAGCCACCCACACGGGAGTGCTAAGGGCGCTGTGGGGCAGGCAGGGCTGGAGCCAGCAGGAAGTCCACGCCTGAGAGACATCTCTGGGAGTCACCAGCACTGAGTCAGCAGTTGCAGCTGTGTGACTGGGTGAGATCACCAAGGGGAAGAGTAGAGAGAAGATCAAGGATGAGCCCTGGAGGCCTCCCATGTGTAGAGATTGAGAAGCAAAAGAACCAGCAAACTGGCTGCAAGGCAGCAATCGGTACAGTGGGAAGAAAACCCAGGAGCTGCATGACTGGAAGGCAGGAGGGAGGCGAATGAGGAGGAGAAAGCTCACAGCTGGGGCAAACGCAGCTGAGAAGTCAAGAAGGGTGAGAAGGGAGGACAGACCGCTGGGTTGAGCCCGGCCACAGTCATGGCTGACCTCGACAAGGGTCGCTCTGGCAGTGGTAGGGGGGAGCCCAGTGGATGAGGGTTAGGGCGTGGGAGGACCACGAGTACAGGTGACTGTCTTGAATTCTGCTGCAATATGGAGTGGCACCCCACAAAGGAAGTGGGGTCAAGGGGTTTTGGTTTGTTTATTTTCTTTTAAAATGGGAAACAGCATTTTTGTGTATTTTTCAGAAGGATTCAGTTTCTCATTCAGAAAATAAGAAATCAGTGTTACAGGAAAGACAGAGGACATTTCTGGAGCAACGTCTTAGAGCAGATGAGAGAAGAGTGGGTTAGCGGCAGAGGCTGAGGGTGCGGCTTTAGGTTGGAGCAGGGACAGCTCACAGGGACAGGTGAGCAGACTTCTAGGAACAGCTAGTGGAAGGCAGGGTTTAAATGTGTCAGAAGTCCATAAATTCTGTTTGGATCACTTTCACTTCTCAAAGAAGTAGAAAGCAGGGTTGTGAGCTGGGAGAAAGGAGAGAGGAGGAGGCATGGGGTTTGAAGAGCCAGGAGAATGTGTGGGAAGCCGGAGCTGAGAGGGAAGTGAGGGGACCCAGGAGCATGGGGGCCACACCTGAGTCCTGGATCCTGAGCTGCAGTGAGGGGTCCCCATGGTTGCGTGTTTTCCTTCACTCACCTTCGGCTGGCCATGTGCAGGTGTGAGTGGACACAGAGTAGGCTCTCACCAGAATTGCAGTTTCCACCAAGCTGGTATAAAAAATGGAGGGGCAAGGAGCAAGCTGAGTGACAGTAGGCAACAGAAAACGAGGGTGTGACCACATAAGGAGAAAGCGCCATGCCCTGAATTTGAACCCAGGAAGCCTGACGTGCCCCCAGCACCCACCTGCTGTGTGGGGTATGGATTGGAAGTTGGTCTTTGCCGACTTCCTAGTTCAACATGCCACCGAGTCTCTTTTCTCAGCTCAGCGGACCCCTCCTGCTGAAGCTGCTGCATGGTTCTGCCCTTTATCAGAGGCTCCTCGGGGGCATGTCCACCTTCAAGAACTGACTACCATGGAGGACACTTTAGCCACTGGGACAAGAGCTGTTGGATGATGGGACCATCAGGGACTTTCAAGTGACACAGTTGTCCCAACTTATGAGAATCACTGACCCATGGAACACACAAGCTGGGGAGAAAGCCAAGTAAATACAAGGGTCAGGCAAGAGACAGGATTGTGGAAGAGGTGGGCAAATGGAGCCCATGGTGGCAAGGAGCAAACGGAGGCCCAGAGAGTGTTGCGTTGGTTTGGGACCCTTCACCGACTGGGCTGGCCACCCTGGCCTCCTGCTGTGCTCTTTTTGATGTTGGGGTCTAATCACTACCCACATGTGTATCAAAGTGACCTTTGTCTTAGAGCAGGCTCAGGGGTCAGATGGCAGCATCATACAAATAAGTGAATGATTGGAGCCCCTTGTCATCTTGGCCCTCCACCTCTCTCACTGCTGCAGCCCACTCAGAACTGAGCCACCAACACCCTCCTATGTGTCCCACAACCTGGCTAATCACGGATTAGACTTGGCTGATTCTTTCTTTCTCAGGCTGTCCCAGCCCTCGGCCTGTTGTAGCTGTCTGCTGGCGTGTGGTTGCATGAATACACATGTTAGGGCCTTTGATCTCTGAGCACGATGACATAGATTTATCAAATGTTTGCCTATTTCTGCCTCTTTGAAAGGGTGATTTATAGGATGCAGCCTTTGCCTCCCTCCCTTTCTTGAAATATGAAGTGCTTGTGAGTAGCCAAGGTAATATTTAATATCCTGCCAACGAGCCTTTGCACTTGCTAACAAATGAACTACATCCCCGCCAAATGGTCCACATCTGTTTGGGCTCCTCTTTTTTACTAAACAAATTAGCATGAAAATACCTCGCAGAGAATGCCAAGTGTCCCTTTCTAGATGAAGGAGCAGGGAGATTCTGGGGGACAAGACCACTGTCTGCAGGGGCAGAGCTGCTGGGGGCAGCCAGCTCCTCTTTCCCAGAGGGTCTGTGCAAGAGCAGAGTGGGGCCGGTGGTGGCAGGCCAGGTGGGGGCCAGACAGAGATGAGGATGACACAGGGAGGGGAAGCCTGGCCCTCTGCTGCCCACGGAAACTCAGGGTCAAGGGCTTCTGTAAATAATGGACTTGGCTGGCTCCTTTCTGGCTCTCCAGTCCAGAAGAGTTTTCCCTAAGTGATTTCTAAGAAAGTGGAAGTGTCTTCCAAGAAATATTTTATTTGGAAAAGAAGGCTGCTAAAGTTTAAAGGTGCTGGTTTGAGCACTTTTGACAAGGACTGACTTTAGTCCCGGGGCGGGGAGGTGGATCTGCCTTCCTGGAAGAGGTTCTGGCTTGGAAAGAAATCCCAGGGGCAAGGCTGATTTGGTGTAAAGAGCAGGTAGGGAAATGCCCTGGGTTTCCATCTTGTTAATAGCCTTGTAATAAACTGACCTTAATCTCAGCCTGTATATAAATATAGTCTTTTTTTTTTTTTTTTTTTTTACTTTTTTTTACTATGCGTTGGGGACCACAAGTGTAATACAGCCAGGACAACTTAGCCAGGGGCAAAACCTCTGGCTGGATATCTGGGTTATGTGGAGGGGGGCCTGCAAGTCTACATAGCACTTGGGCCCCACTTTGGCTAGGACCCTTCCCCAAGGCCTGGGGGCCTTTCCAGGGGCTCCAGCTGTGGGCCCACTTCTCTAGAGCCCTGATCTCAAAGACTCTGAGGACCAAACTAGAGGCTGTTTCCCCTTTTACCCACTTCCTTCCAAACTTCCCAAACTATTCTCACGGGAAGGGATGGCTGGCTCCCGATATGGGCTTGGATCGACCTCAACCAGGCTGGGTTGGTCAAGAAGGGGTGCAGACCTCATTCCAGACCCTTAGGACCAGCATCTCAACTCTGGGACTTTCTCTCTTACTAGGTTGCAATAAGAAGTTGTCTCCCAGCCACATAGTTCTCCACCCCAGAAGCAACCAAAGTTGCTGTTTTGTTTTTTTACATTTCCTTCTGGAGCCCTTTTAGGCATGAGGGCAGGGATGTTTGAGTGTTTTGTTCACTGCTGCACCCCCGCCATCTGGCACAGCACTGACACAAGGGAATAATCAATACACACTCGTGAAAACAGAAATAAATAATTGTTCAAGGGGGTGTCTACTCATAATGGGAGACAGCTTACCAAGAACGACGCCAACAACAAGGGGAGAGAATAACCTGCATCCTGGATCGAGACATGCCTGAAGCAGATATGCTTCTGGATCTTTCGACTACATAAACAAACACATTTCTGCTCTTGATTAAGCCAGTTTCACTTGTGTTTTCTGCATTTGCAACTATCAGTCTAAACTGATACAGGAGGGCTGGCCAATAGTTAACTAATGAGGATATGCTGTGCTACGAGAATCGCTGTGAACTTTTCTTCTAGTCCAGTTCTGGATAGATCATCTAGATTCTAGAGGTGAACAAGTACAAAATGGCACACTGAGGAGCTTGAATGAGTGTCAGCCACCCTTTGGCTCCGTTATAGGGTAAACAATCCCATTCTTATTTGGAAAGTGAATTCAGATCGTCTAGTTGAATAAGCATGTGGGATATCCAGATTGGAGAGACTCAGGTCAGTGGGGAGAGGGAAGGGAGGGGGTGAGAATAAGTTCCTGCTCTGAGCTTTTTGGGCAGAGGCACTGGATTGAGAGGGGCTTGGGGCCATGCTGCCAACCCAAAGGCAATGCCTACTGTTTCAAGTAAGCTGGTGCTCCGAGCACACTGCACCATGTGGTGTGATTGCAGCCAGGACTGGCCAGGAAAGACTTTTGTTCAGGGCCATGCAGTGGGGTGAGTTCAGACCTGGCAAAGGAAGAGAAGGGGACAGGACCAATGGAAGAGGACTCACCTCAGTGAATGGTACCACTTTGCCTCTCAAGCTGGGAACCTGGATCCCAGGATCTCCTTTCTGTCAATCACCCTGCCCAGGCCTGTGGATTTCCCTCTGTGCTTCTGCCCTCCCTCTCCCTCATCTGCCCAGATTCAGACCTATCATCACTCATCTGATCTCCTCAGTTGTCCCAATCAACCTCCCACAAACCCAGTCATGCTATGTTGGTTTGACCCCTCAGGGTGGAGGGGAATCAAGTGCAGATGACTTAGACATACATGTAGTCGGCCATACCTGGTCCTTCAGCTTCTCTTCAGCCTCGTCCTCTGTCCCTCCCTTGGCCCCATGCCCGAGCTATGAAGAAGGACTGCTTACATTCTCCCGGACTCTCCATGCAACTTCACACCGGCCCTTTGCTCCCCCTCATCCCTCCATCTAGAATGCCTTCTCCCCTCTCTCCTTTTCCTCTCCATGTTTGGCCCAATATCCCATGGTCTGTACTGCATTCTCTCACTGGAACACAAAAACCCAGCTGAGGTGATGCAGACACTAGACTGGTCTGTGAAGAACAGAGGCTATGAGTAGGGCAAGAGAAGGTTGTGGGCTGGGTTGAATTCTCAGGGGTGCTCCGATCTCCTTAGTGGGGAGTGGGACCTACAGCCAGACCAGCCCTGAGGATGGTGTGCAGCCCTAAAGAGAGGACCCAAAGAGTCTTTAACTCAAGAGACACAAGAATCAGGGCCACAGAGAAGCAGGTGCTGAGAAGGCCCCAGCGAGGCTGAGCAAAGGCAACCAACCCTCCCACAGGAGTGGGTGAGAGATGTAGTGCCCCCTGAACCCTGCCCTGCATGGCTGCCCTCTCTCCTACATGTCTGAGGGTCGACTCCTTGGGGTCAGGGCCACATCTCGGTTCTTCTCTTCATCCCACAAGAGGCTGGACACAAAGCACCCTGGGGTATTTATTTGCTCAGTGGATAATAGAGTGAATGGCTGTTGAGTTAACTCATGCCACAGAAAGGAAGTTGCCTCTCCTCTCACTTAGCTTGTTTTTGGTTTGTGTTAGTTCTGTTTGTCAAAGCTGGGAAGGGGTGGGTCTCTTGTGTCTGATACTCTCTCTGACTGTGTTTGAGCCACCTTGCTCTCCTTAGAGGTTTGGAGTAGGAAAGGGTTACCCAACCAAATACTTGGCTCTGCCTTCTCTGAAGTTCCCGGTGGAGTCCTCTCCCTCCCTCCTGCCTTCCCTCCCTCTGCCAGTCCCCAGCTCTGTTCTTGCTTTGCCTCAGTGATAGGAGCTATTAGCCCAGAGCAGGTGCAGGAAGTGCCCCAGCCTGCAGTGCCCTCTGGGGGCTGTTTGGTGAGGATAGACTGGTTCTTACCAAGACCCTGATATCCCATTTTTACCCACCCAATCTGGCCAACCTGCCTTCTTGACATTCTCTGCACTTGAGTCCCCATTGTCTCAGCTTCCACTTCTGAGGCAGACCTCTGATTTATTAAACCAGGTTAGGGTTCCATTCCTTTAGCTGAACTTGATGCCTGCTGGCTCTTACACCACAGAGGTAAGAGCTGAGCTCATGTTTGCAGGGAATAAGTCAAAACAATGACTCTAGTGGAAGATGATTAGGGAAGAAGATGGAACCTGATGCTAAATTCTCTGCTAATGTCTGAAAAAGGAAATAGAAAGAAAAGTGGCCAAGAGAAATGATGGCCAAGAAGACAGCTTGCCTATGGACTCTACTGATGAGTAGTTAAGTCAAGATAGCCTTGAAGATGGAAAAAATAATGAAAATTTATTATAATTTGGAAAACAAAGACTAAGTAAAATCAGGAGGAGATAACAGTAACTCATCTTGACTGAACTGTGGCCATTTTCTTCACAAAACAGGCTGAGAGCTGCATCTGTCCTAGATTCAGACCCTCAAGTGCTGGTTTGTGAGCTGAGCAGACTGCATATTTTGGGGTGCTATGGCAGATGAATGCAGCAGGAAGAGTGGTGGGTGGGGTGGTGGTTTGAAGAGAGAGGAGGTAAATTCCAGAAACAAATCAGAGCTGTGGGCTGGCGGCCTGGAGGTACTTCCTGGTTGGTGCAGTCCCGGGGCACAGATTGTACCAGCAGCAGGATGAGAACGGCTTAAAGGCCATTTTTTCACGTAGCCCCATTATGAACACCTTTCTGAATCCGTTCATTCTTGACTGTGGCTCTGACCATGGGACCCAATGGGGTTCTTCCTTCCAAAAGCTCAGATCGATCACCTACCCTGTGACAAGCACCGCTCTAGGTACTGTGGACAAAGTGGTGCGCAGATGAGTCCTGGCCTTTGTGGAGCTTGTATTCTCAGGGGGAGACAGACGGTAATGAGATAAACACACAGGTGGACACAGAACGTCTGATGGTGTCATTCAGTGAAGTCGGAAGGGGACCCTCGAGCAGAGGTGGGGCAAGGACTCCAGGCAGAGGGAACAGGAGGCACCAAGGCTCCCAGTGGGGTTGCTCCCAGCATCTGAGGAAAAGCAAGGTGAGTGGGCAGGACAGTGGGGTGGGGGCAAGAGAGTAGTTCCAAGATGGGCGGGAGCAGGGCCGGTTGTGTAGGCACTATAAGGACTTTGCACGGCATTCATGGAGGAAAGGAAGCCCTTGCAGGATGCAGAGCAGGGGCATGTTGTGGTCTGCTTGGTGCTCTGGCAGGACCACACTGGCTGCTGTCATGTGGGGAAAACGTGGGAGGAGGATAAATTGGAGACATGGGGGTGTAAAGGAAGCTGGAGTCAGGTGGGGGTACATTTTCAGAAGGCTCAACCTGGTGACCTCAGTGGAGCACAAAGTGAGCAGGACCCAGGCTGGGCCCATCGGAACTCAAGCTTGGGGTGGTTGGATGCTGCCAGATGGCCTGTGATGTGCATGACGACGTCCAGCAACTGAGTGACACAACCTGACATAGGAATTGAGTGTCAAAGGTCCTTTGATCTAGAACATTGCTTTACATATATTTGGTTAAAAAATTGTGGTCAAAAGATGCTGGAAATTACAACCTGTCTAACATGAGGTCAATTACATTTGGGTTTCCAACAAAGCAGCGAGTATATTGTTCCTACTTAACATCTACTCTACACAGATTAGAAGATATAAACTTATTTCAAAAGTTTCACAGCTGACAGGTAAAGACCAAAGGCAGCATGCCAAATGCCCAAGCTCATTGCTGGACCCTGTTTGGTTTCCACTTGCTTTTTATTTGGTTGCCTGGTTGGCTGACACTACAGATCCTACTAGGCAGGTAAAGAAAACGCACAGCTCACAGACAAGGAACTTTGTGGGGGATCACTAACTGGCCTGATTCCAGAGAAAGGACCAAGGCAACATCTCGACCCAGTCCTCAAGGCGGATGGTGTTCTCTTGGGCTGTGAGCATGTCATTAGAAGGGCCAAGTGGGCATTTTTCAAAGGCCTTTCTGCCCTGAGCTCCTCCTGCAGGCAGTTACAGGCATCCCAGCACCCGCAGTGTTGGGAGGGGATGGGAGGGGTGGTCGCTCAGGCTGAACTCAGGAGTGTCTCCTATGATGCCAGTCAGCAAGTAGAGAAAGCTGTGCTCTGCTCCTGGTGCTGCCACACCGGGCACCAAAGTGCTTGGTCTGGGCTGTTTTTGTAGCAAAGCAAATAGGAAGTGAGGATGCTGGGCAGGGTGCACTGTAAAGACTAGGGCTGGGAGGTGTCACACAGGGCAAAGGGTTCTGGTTAGTAGGTTTGGGAAACACCAGGTAGGCAGACTCAGATTTTATATTTTTAACCTTGAGTCTTTCCAAGGCCTTACTATGCACATGTGCCTAGGGACTCCCCAGGAGAGCGGTAGTAGGCACCATCTCCCAGAGATACCTGGTAAGAGCCCTTGGGGGACATATGCTTCACCTGCAAGGGAAGTGCTGACAGGAGTGGGGTCCTTATGATGGAGCAACTATCTGTGCTGTGGCTGTTGGAGTCACGGGAGTGTGAATTCCACATTCTACCCCAGGACACACAGGACAGGGGCTTGGGGGGGGGGCAACACGGCTTCTGAGAGGTGGGAGAAGCAGCGAGAAGTCAGTGAAGTAGCTTCATATCAAAGTTTCTTGGAGAGAAAACTGGTGAGTATGCTGGGATTGAGTAAGAAGCTTGGTTTTCACATGTTGGGTGGACAGCATGCCATTGGTATTTTCTGAGCAGAAGGACAGGTCAAAGGCTCCCCCAGGAAGATTCCTTTGGCAATGGTTATGAAGGAAGACGGGAGGGATGAGATGATTCTGAGCAGAAGGTAGGGTGGGGACAGGTGGGTCACAGCCCTTTGCTTTTGGATACACAGGCATCAAAATTTCAGGGGGCTCACTCCCACTACCTGCTAACAGAACCATGTGCTGCCTTCCAGCCTTCTGCTAGCTCATGAGAGTGGGTCCAATGTTATCAACTCCACCAGGAACTGTCCAGCCTCAGCATGGATGATTAAATAAAATGACATCAGATACTCCATTCTTATTATACTCCTTTACTGCAGCAGAAAAAGAGAACTGAAGCATTTTACAAATGTCAGGGCTGCGACAAATTGTGCATGTTCTTTCCAGACACTCCTGTGCCACGTCCCCACAGTAAACAACCCAGACACTGCCAAGAGCTAATACTTCAGATAAGTAGAAACAGGGATCAGACGCTATCTGCAATTGTTTCAGAAATTTCTGAGAGATCAGGCATATTGCAACAACAGTTTAAATGTCGTTTAAACTCTCCAAATTAATTCCTACAGGGAGAATGAGTAATTAAAACATTCTGTTAAGCTTCAAGACCTTCAGGCAAACAGAACTGGAGAGTGGAAGTGGATGAGGGGCATAGGTGAAGGGCTGATGGAACCACAGGCGGCTGAGTCACACCTGGCTCCCGGGACACTCTCACAGCTCCGAACCAGGAGCAGTCCCACCAGGAGTCCAACTCGGGCTCTGGCTCGCAGAGCCGCTGGGCATGTGGAGGCTAATTCCTGAATTCAAAAGAGGCCAGGACAGAAATGTGTTTCTCACTGAAGGAACAAGAACGTGAGCTCTGCTCACCTTTTTCTGGCCTCCCCTCGTAGATGGGCTTGGACGAGCCGTGCAGTGAAACGGGGCTGACCATCGACACAGGACTAAAGAGAACAGCAAGGAAGCTGGGCCAAAGGGGTTTCTACCCTTCCAGAAAGCAATGCTTCAGGCTCCTCCCGTATTTGACAGTGAACTATAAAGATGCCTTTGATTCCTTGGAGTTTTTGAAATGCTGATATGTGCTGGGGGTGGGCAGGGACTGGCAGTCCACTCTGAGATTTCCTAGGCAACCGTTTGGAATTCTTCCACCGAATGGCATGCGACAGGCCATCCTTGGTATTCTGTTATCGTCTGAGGGAATATGCGGTTGAGAACATGTATGGGGTAGAGAAAACTGGAACTGGGGGCCCTGGCTCATTCACAGGGAAAGCGGTGTGTGTCTTTGACATGGTCCTCGAGGGACCTGAGGCCACAGAACCACAGATATCAGAGAATGAGTGCTCACCATGAAAGGTCTGGCTGGCAGGTGGGGCTGTGTGTGTGGTGGGGGGCAGACAAGGAGGAGGTGCACCTGTTCATCTATATGAGGAAGAAGAAAACCGAGAGGGGTGGGGCTGGAGAAGAGATATGTAAAGACCCTCAAAGAGAAAAATATTCTCTCTTTGTGTTAATCAACTGAGCTAACCCATTTCTTACTTGGGGAGCATTTTGTATATCATCATTTAAAAATTTTGTCATAGGACCATTAACCACCAAATCATTTTACAACCTTGTACTAAATCCTGGTGATTCTCACTCCAGAATTACCAAAATATTCTTGCCTAACAGCAAAGGGGAAAAGTTGTGCGTCTCCTGGTTTGTTTTTGTTTTTTTCCACACACCATTGTGATTTCAACCCTGAGGTTCTCCCCTGTCACTCTTCCCACCTGGTGGTGGCTGCTTACAGGTGAGCATGAGCAGCAGGAGCAAGGGCAGATGCCAGAGGCTGCAGAAGAACAGTCTCCTGGAACTCTTCCGGTCTGCATCCATGTAGAACCGGAAGCCGAGGTAGGAAATATACACGTTGATGGGCAGCGAGATGGCTGGGAAGGTCCACGTGGTAACATCCAGGATGGGGGCTGCTGTGCACAGTCCGATCAGGGCCAGGCAGTGGCGCAGGGCAACGCGCCGGCACAGGGCCGGGTGGGTGACCGACATCATGCAGTAGCCCCCTCGGGAGTAGTCCTCTCGGAGGCCCCAACTAAGTGCATTGAAGTGAGGAAACTGCCAGGAGTACAGGATTCCTCCCAAGAGACATGCTCCTGAGCAAGGGTTAGAGACAAAGGGAAGCAAAGATGTGTCACCAGAAACTTGACAAAGGCACCACTTCTCTCACCCCATAGCCTCCCCAGCCCCAAGGCTCTGTCCCATTTCACTAGATCTCAGACTCTCTTTGGGCTCTGCTCTTAGCTCTGCTTGCCCAGTGTGGCCTCCCATCTGAGACAGGCAGGGTCAAGGAGCTGAATGCCCTCCAAGACCCCCCACCCCCAGCTTTCCACCTCAGCGGGGAGATGCCTGCATTGGGCATGCCTGGCTTCCTAGGTGGACTGCCCCACTGCAGGACTGCGAGCACCGGAGGCTCCTGCCCAGCACCATGACAATGTAAGAAGCCCCTACACACTTGCAAATATGTTTACAGTGGGCTGCCCCAGTGGGACCTCTGCTGGGTTTTCAGCTCTGTGCCCACACACTGGGCCTTGCCAGGGAGGTACTTCAGCAGGTGCAAGGACACTGCAAGCCCACCTGGCTGAGCTCCCCAAGGTCCCGCCTCAGAGCTGTTGGCAGCTCCCTATGCAACACTGACAGAAAAGGTATGTAGCTCCAGGCCTGCCTGGGGACACTCCGGTTTTTGTCTGTGTAACTACCAATAATTCCACCAGAGACTGCTGGAGCCCCAGGGCGGGTGCCTGGCACATGGCTCTCCAATTCACCAGAGCCTGCACGATGTAGCAGGCAGAAGGCACTAAAAGAGCATGCGTTAAATGAATGGACTGGCACAAAGGACCTGGGTTCCAGGGTACAATAGTAACCTGTCTGTAGGTTTTGCAGTTTTCCAACAAGGACATGTTAGTACCTTGAGCACCACTTAGCCCTTTTCTGTAGAGCAGGGTCCCCCCACACCTGCACAGGTGTAGTGAAGCCTGCCATTGACGGAACACTGTTATGTGAGACTTTACAATTGACCTCCTTTAATCCAGACCATAGGATTTCAGGTGAGTTTCATGCTCATTAAACAAACACACACACGGATCAGAGGATGACATTCTCCAAAGGCGAAGGAGGAGTTTGAAAGGAGGCTGTCTCGTACAAAGACTGGGCTCCGCTACACTAAGCCACCTCCCTCGGTGTCAAGCAGGGTTCACAGTCACTACTGAGTAAGAGATTTACTACTCATTCAGTCACGCAAACATGTCTACTGAGCACCCGCTAAGTGCAAGCACTGGGGATGAAACAAAGCCATGTGCCCCCGCAGCACTGAGTTCCCATCATTTCTCCAGAGCCACACGAGTGAACGCCCATCAGCACTTCCTTGCTGTGCAGATAGACGTGCAACGCCGGCCTGCAGCACGAGGTTGGGAGACTGGGGGAGACTGCTGTGAGGAAGGGCGTCTGAGCTGAGCTGCCAGGCAGAAGAAGAAGCCTAGTCCCGAGAGGGCTCTGCACAGGCCTTAGGGCAGGGAGGTGTGCAGTGCAGTGAGGTACTGAAGGGACATGAGTCTGGTGGTAGGGTTCACAGAGCTCTGCGACAAAAGGGAAAAGGTCAGTTTTACTCTTTGATAATTTACAAAATGAAATAAAGATGGAAGGCCCATGTGGCTGCAGTGCAGAGAACAATGGGAACGCTCCCCTCCAAGCAGCAGAGAGTCACAAAGGACCTTTCCATGTAAGAACCTGTGAGCCTGTGCAGGGGCGGGGGTGCCAGGAAAGGAGTGTTGGTGAAGAACACACCTGAGAGGCCCAGAGCAGGTAAGAAGGAGCCGTCAGATGAGATAAATGTGGTAGAGCAGACACGGGCAGAGCCTGCACTCGCACGGGACTGGGGCAGCGGCAATGACAGGCTGTGCGCACAGAGATCGGGAGCAGGAGAGGGAGTGTTAACGGCAACCCCTAGGCTGGGGATCCCTGGCAATGAGGCTCACTGAGAGGATGTACAGGGAAGTGGGGAGGGCAGCCCATGAAGGTGACCTTGGGTGAGCCCTGAGGGAAGACATCCGGGAGAGTGCCTGGGGTGGCTGTGGGAGGGTCTGGCCAGGACGTGTACCCGGACCTGCAGCTGTGCTAAGTATCCTGTCCACGCCTCCTAGCTGACTATGGACACTCCTCAAGCATGTGTTCCATCTTTGAGTCCGTGGAGGTGGAGTACAGGAAGTGGTCAGTACTCCTGCAGTGGAGGGCCCGAGACTCCTCAGTGGGAACCCCCAGTGTAAGAGGAGAAGCTGCTTTAGCACCAACGGCCCCTGGGCCACTGCTTCCAGCACTGGTATGTGAGAGCCCCGATGGCCAACTATCAGGACCTGGTCCACTCCTCACCTTTTCCTTCCGAGGAGGGTCTTGGGTGCTCTGACTCCCAGACTTGTTTCTGACGCCTGGGGGTCTCCGATCAGAGAACTGACAGTTTATGACCAGTGTCATCTACCCGGGGAAGGGCTGTTCTGCACAGACAGGCTGGGAACTTGAAACCACAGTCCTGTTTCAGGTAATCAGGCTCCTTGAAGCCCTGCATCTGCAGGACTGTTCAGAAAAAGGATGGGGCTATGGCTATGGCTATGGCTACCACAGACTTCACCAGACGGAGAGCGGTTTACATGACTCAGAATCACCGAGAAAGTCAGTCTGGGCTCTACACACCAGAAGGGCCCTGTTGTGCAGGAGCCAGTGAGGGTGAGAAATGAGCCCCTCTTTTAATCTCTCCTCTGTCTGCCTCAAGAGAGTGAGCTGCACAGGGACACCGGGGGCAGGCTTGGTCGTCATCTGAAAGAAAGAACAGCGATTTTCATTCACAATGCTCTGGGCAGGGCCGTAGCCATTTCTGAATGAAGTGTAGCAGGCAGCTGTGATGAGGGAGGAGGACTTGTACGGGTGGGTGTAAAGACTGAAGAGGGATGCGCCTGCTTTCACCCCAGGGACAGCTTCCTGCGGGTTCCTGTAAGTCGACTGAGTCTGTCCAACGTGGGAGGAAACAGAATAAAGCCTTGATTTGAGGGTTCCTTTTCAGTAGCACCCCCAAATCTGTGTGAACCCTATCTATAAATAGCATACAGAGATATCTTAGTTCATGCGAACACATGGCAATTTTAACACCAGTACTAAGAGAAGGAGCTGCTATTTGCTGACTCCATGGTGACGGGTGATGGGGGTCACCATGTGAACACCCAATTCCGGGTGCTAGGAGGTGGTGGCCACCGGGACAAGCCCTGTTTAAAGTTTGGAGGGGCAGACAGACATAAACACAAGCAACAGCAATGAGCATTATTTACTGAATCAAAATCCGGAGACAGTGTGGTTAACTACTCAGGGAAGGCTCCCGAAAGGTGACATCTGAGCCATGACCCAACTGGCTGGGAGCAGAATTCTATCAAATCCTGGGAGGAGACACTGCAGGCATGTCTGGAGGGCATGGAGGCTGGAGGGACAGAGGGGAAGCTACCGGACAGGCCTGGGGATTCGGCGGGACTGGCCCCAGCAAACCAGGTCACCTCAGGAGGGTGGGCCACGAATGGCAGGAGACAGTGAGGAGTGCTGAGGGGGGCTGACCTGATGACTTTACTTAGGTGGGGAAGTGCACAGGTGACTTTACAGTCTGGGGACGTGCACAGGTGAGTGCGCTCATGGGGAGACATGAAGAGTCCTACTTCCGGCCTTCTGAACTGTCTCCGGGACATCCCAGCCAACTGCCTCATGCTGTCATGCCCTGGCCCCTGTGTAGAGGAGTTCTGCCCTCGTGCACGCTCTCCAATGCTCACAGCACCCCTATAGGTGGTTTTACTCTCATCTCATAAGTAAGTGAGAAGATGAATCAACTTGCCCAAGGGTGTTCAGCCCAGTGACCCAGCCCTTCTAGAAAACTGCTGTCACATATTGACTCAAATTAGTAACATCCGACTGCTAGGTGGTGGTGATCCAAAGGCCAGTGGGGCTGAGCAGAGGGACACGTGTTAGAAGAAGAAACTGCAGACGTGCTTTCTAAAGAGTCCTGGTGCCTTCAAAACAGTTCGTTTCAATCACAGGCATACCTTGTTTTACTGCGCTGTGCAGACACTGCAGTTTTTACAAACTGAAGGTTTGTGGCAACCCTGCATTGAGGAAGTCTATCGGCTCAGATGATGGTTAGCATTATTCAGCAATAAAGTATTTTTAAGCTGATGTGTGGGGATTGCTTTTTTAGACATAATGCTAGTGTGCAGGCAACAGACTACAGTGTTTCTCCTGACAGGGAGCAGCCTTGGGGGAGCGGAGGGCACAGAAGGGCAGTCTGGACCATCCAGTCACAACCGGATAGTAAACAGGGGGATGGGAGAGTAATTCTTGTATTTGGATGGAAACACTGGATGCTCTCTGGATTTTAAAGGGACCAGTGCAGAGGACGTGCTGTTAGAGACTCTCAGGACATCGGGTCACCGTGAAGCTCTGAGGGCGAGGGACGTGGCACAGCCGACCTGCAGCTCACCAGCCATCCCATGTCCCAAAGGCTGGACCACATCACTGCCTGCAGCTATGACAGTCAGAAGCACAGGAAACCGACGAGACCAAGGCATGTCCAGTCGAGAGCGTCAGTGATGAGGGAGAAACGGGGAAGCGGCAGAAGTCAGAGCTCAGTATCTGTTGTCACCAAAGTGGCTGAGAAAAAGCAAAGCAGCTGGGAAACCGGCTTCGAACTGGTGAAGGGATCAGGCCCAAAGGGATTTTCCTTGTCTTTTCTCAAAGCCCCCTTTTTAGTGTGCCAACTGGGGCATTCCATTTTGCTCAGTACACATTTTTCAGTTATGCTTCTGCTTAAAACAACAATTTAAAAAACCATTTTCATAAGAGTTGCACGCTGCTTTCGTGCAGGAGGAAACTGGGTATGGGTTTGGCTCCTGTCACAAACCAAAGAGCTTTAGAAATCACAGCTTAGCCTGAATGGACTGTGATCAGAACAACAGCCCCACACAGTTCTGCTTGATAGGCTGCAACTGCCTCTGCTCATCCACACGATGTAAAACAAATTACTCTCTCCATCAAGATAAGGTGAAGGAGAACAGGAAGACCTGAAGTGGTCTGGGGGCGGGGTGCCCACCTTCCTTGTGTGGCAAACATAAAGCACTCAGTTTACTTGTTCGAAGGCGTCCCCTCAGCCTCACTACCCCTGAGCCATCTATTTTTACTGGGCTGATCTTTGCTAACAACAAATACTCACACGCACCACTAGTGATGGGTGTAGTCTGTTCTCCAGGCCCTCGGCTGGAGCCTGGCAGGGAGAGACGACACACAGGATGACAGCCCATGAATGTGACATTGGGGCAGGGCATGTGGGGCTCATAAGAGGAAGACCAAAGTCAGCCTTGGAGAGGTCAGGGAAGGCTTCCTGGAAGAGGAAACCTTCCAATTTGTAAACCAAGATCTGAAGATGGTCTCGGAGTTTCAATCCACCCATAC
The DNA here is from genome assembly GCA_004024845.1 of Tonatia bakeri. Classification (NCBI taxonomy): domain Eukaryota; kingdom Metazoa; phylum Chordata; class Mammalia; order Chiroptera; family Phyllostomidae; genus Tonatia; species Tonatia bakeri. The sequence goes on from PVIA01002598.1 coordinate 66,915, forward strand.
AAACCTATGGTTTTGTGCTCCTATTAAATGCATTTCTTCATTTTCCTACTTAAGAGCAGAATCTTTGTACATATTTGGTTTAGTCACATCTGGAAGAAATATCTGCTTTCTTTATTTTCACAAAATATTTGTTGGTCTTTGAATATATGAAATACTGAAAGTCTGTGAAATAGGTGGCATATCGTAACTGTTGGTTCTCAGAGGACAGCAACTTCCGGAGACCAGGATGCCAAAATCGCAGCTGGAAGGCAGCTCCCGAGACCATCCCGGTGTCCAGGGAGGTGTTCATTTCTCTCCGCACACAGGAAACGTTAGGGCACATCTACTCTGCGGTTTGTGTGCCGACAGCGGAGAGAACCCTTATCTCATGTCACCCTGCTCTGACAAGGGGCACATATCGGGGGCAGGGCTAACCAATGTCTTCCCAGTGACTCTGAAAATACATGTATTCCTAAACTCGGTGCCTGAATCTGGAAATGCTGCCATGGCACACTTCCATTCTTTTGTTGGCGAGCAAAGCCAAGGCAGCTCTGGCTGAGTGGTTTCCAAGAGAATGGAGCCGAAACTTTTAAGTTGGAGCTCGGACTCCACGTGTGATCTTCGCGGGAAGACTCCCTTTGGGAGGCAGCGCAGTGGTCTCAGTCTGCTCCTCTGTTCGCAGTGGGCTTTCTTGCATTCCTCCTCTTCCCACCTGAGCCCATTCACTGCCAGTCCCCCTTCACTGAGGGCCTTGACAAGGATCAGGGAACACGGCTCCAGTGAACCTTGGTGTTGAGTTTGGGAGGCCATCCCCCCAGTACAATAGGCTCCCCTACGTGTGGCCCTTGGTAGCCCGTCCATTCCAAGACTGGTTACATTTGTGCCGTCAGGGTTACATGGCTATGTAAACTGGGGGCTGGCTGGAAAAGCAGAGCCAAACCCAAAGCTTCATGCTCACAGATTTCAAAGCTTCCTTTTGAGGGCTAACACAAAGGAGCCTGTGAAACAGATCAGCCTCAACGGGGCAATAGACTTCCAGGGCACCACAAATAAAGGGAAGAGGATGTGGGGCCAGTGTATCAACTGCACAGCCACAAAAGGGGAGATTAAAAGTCCTCTGGAAGTGGGAAGTGGAGCTTGGCAGTAACTGCTTGCCCTTGGAGACTTCTCTGCAAGTGACGCAGGGACAATGGAGGGCACAGGAAGGGTGCACGGCTGCCCTCCCTCCCCTCCCCTTGTCATACTCTTCCTACCCGTCCGGCGGAATCACTGCAAGGTGCATCTGAAGGGAAGGACGAGAGTAAAGGAAGCACAAAGCTCTGTCTGACTCTGAAGAAAGAGCTTCGCTCTCCTCTTCTCTTCCTACCATCCCCCTGGAGGGCAGTTTCGGGCACCTGCAGGTTCTTTCCATCTTATCACCCAACACTAATCTGTTCCTTGAACCGTACTGGTGAGACGGGCGCTCTGTGCCAGGCACGGTGTCCGCTAGGCTGCCACACAAGGCGTGGGCCCTCATTTCCTTCAGGCTTATCACTCACACTCGCCCGCACGCTGACAAGGCTGGCGCAGCCTCGGTGCCAGTCTCGGCCTTCAGTCACCCCACCAGCCTCGGGGCTAGCTACACATTTGCAGCCTTTTGTGTTCTTGTCTTTGGGGAGAACAGGGCTCTAAATATTGTTTGGCATGCTCATATTCCCACGAAAACATTCCTTCTTCATTTTGTCTTTAAAAATATCATTTATCTCCATTCATCTGAGGCTCTAAGGCTAGTTATGAAAAAAAATCTCACACAAAATGACCGCACTCATTTTTGAGTTTGATTTCAAGGGAGGCACCATTTTATAGGAAATCTTTGTAAGTGCTTGGGTTGAACAGTCCTGGTACTTAGTAAGCCCTCAAATATTGAATGAAAGAGTGAATAAATTGTTTTTATTCTATTTTCTTATCCTGGAATAAAGGAGGTAAATAAACTGAAACAGCATTTAACATTTTGTAGTTCACCAGCTGAGGCTAAAAAAACTCATTCTCTTTTTGTTACTAAAACCATCCATCTGCCAAATGTCACTTCCTGATAAGAGCCCATTTCTAAGTGCTCATTTGTAACTGAATGTTGTCTGACATAATTAATGTTTACCACACAACAACATTTGAATTACAAACCAAAGGCAATTTACAAGTCAGCTCTCAAGACTGTCACCCAGGCCCATGCCACAAATTCCCAAGATTTGGGATATATTCAAACTTAGGAAAATTACAAAATAGAATCTGAGCCTTTTTAAGAAATGGGGTTGATGGAAAAAGAGGTGGCCTCAGCAAGGAGGAGGGGGAAGAGTCTTTAACCTGACCCCCGGGGAAACTAAATAGACTCTGGAGATAAACACTGTTGAGGCCTAATGCACACAGCTCTGGGCCTGCTGGGAGTGGGGGAGCCTGCTGTCCAGCGCTGATCTGCAGTGCCCCCTGCCCACCCCAGCAGGCCCTCTGCTGGGCCCTCGGGTCCCTTCCTCCCAGATGCCCACTGTATGAGGAGCCCACCCAGGTACCAACTGGCCAGAACTGGGACCAGGGGTGGTCCTCCCATGTGGCCTTTCTGTGTTTTCCTGGGTGAGCATTTCTACTATTTTCTAGTAACAGCAGTTTAATGTAAAAAAAAAGAAGGCAAAATGTCATTAGGCAGGTGGGAGGAAAAGGCCCCACCTGGGAGGGGAATGCATGCAGAGAAAAACCTTTCTGATGATGGTCTTTAGACACACCGAGATGTGCTGGCCCGGCTCCTCTCTAAACAGCGCTTCCACTGAGGCTGTGCTGCCTCCACAGCAACGAAAGCATGCTGCTTCTCACTCCTTGGGAAGGTATAAAATAGCAAATATCAAGAACAACTAACATTGACCTACTGTTCCCGATTTCCATATGCTAACCTGTTCAATTTCCTCCCCCTCCTGGTCCTGCTTCCATCACCCTGTGCTGGGTTACCTGGGGATGCAGCAGTGAGCACAGGTTTGGACTCCGCCCACTGGGGCATCTAAAACAATGGGAATTGTTTTTCACTATCTGATAGAAAAAACAAAGACCCAGCACAAAACAAGACAAAAACAATAAAGTAGCTGCGGGGGATGGGGGGGGCGAGGGAGGGCAGGGGAATCAGACCCTCAGAGAACCATTACCCCTCCCCACCCTCAAGTTAGGCTTCAGGCCTTTACTGGAGGAGGGAGGGAAGGTGGCAGAAGCTGTGTGGTGCTCAGTCTGGGGTCCTCACCAGCCCGGCAGCGACAGCACAACTCACAGACTGGCTAGCCACCAGGACAGGGAGAAGGTCCTTCTGAACACCTGCCTCCTGACTCTACAAGCCACTACCCTCTTCCCTAGCTAATGTACTGGCCCTCTGTCCTCTGTCTCCAGACTGGACAGGGAGCCTTTTCAATAGGGGACACTGGCAGGTTCCTATGTCCTAACAGCCCTGAGCCGCATGCTCTCCAGTCCTGCCCACCATCTACTGAGCCCCGGGAAACGGCTTCTGCACAGGTGCACACGACTGAGTGACAGATGACAACACTGGGTGCGAGCAGTCCTGGCTGAGTAGTCAGGGAAGGTGGGGCCAAGGCACAGAACAAGTTCGGTGTGATCGCGCCCTTTGGACATTTGCCCTTCATTCCCACCTGAGGGTTCTCTCGTGTTCCCAAGCTGCTCTTTCAAAGGGCAGTCTGACTGATGTTCCATTAAATACTCAAAGGATGACATTTTGACTAGGGAGGGCAGGAGGACAGGAGGGGAGAGAAGACACTCAAGTTTGGGAGGACAATGCAGGCGGGCTTCAGCAACTCCCTGATCTCCATCACCACGGAGGAACCAACCAGCTGCAGTTCTGTGGTTCGGTCCCCAGGAAGTAGAGCCGTGCAGCGGTCCTGCTCCTGCCTGCAGGGTATCTGCCCTGGCTTTCCGCACAGTGGGATTCCTCCGAGGGCCGCCCGCCTCCGCTCTGGCTCTCGGGCCTGCAAACCTCTGTGTGCATGTTCTTCCCGCTTCTTGGAAAACACCTGCCCCTCTCAGCCAAGCTTACCATGACTTCATTCCAAAGTCGCCGCGCTCCAAGACCACCTTAGGTCGTCTGGCAACCCTCTGAGGACTCTTTTCCCACTAAGGGCTTAGCTCAGTCAATGTTTCATTACCTAATGACGCTGAGTGAGATGATTCCACAAGGACTGGATTTTGGTATACTTGCATTCTCAATGCCCTCCCTGCATGCAGTAGGTCCTCAACTGACAGCTGCACAGTGAGGCTGGGGATGAAGGCAGTGAGCCCCAGCAGTTCCTAGTCCAGGCTGTTCTGGGAGGGTGGTCTCCCAGCCTCCCTCACACCCTCCCCCGTGCCTCCTTCTCTTCCTATCAGGACAGTTCAACCCAGTATTTCCACCCTAACTTCTCTACCCATGGGCTTCTCCAAAGTGACCGGTCTTTGGAGGTTCAAAGATAAAATGGTTTGGAGATACAACTGAAGAAAGGAAACTCTGGGAGCCATTTTTTTCTTAGAAATGTTCTTTCAAGCAAACAAGTTCCCTAAGATAAGGACTCAGACAAGAGGCAGACCCTCTGTGGCTTATACGAATGACACCACTCAGGCAACTCAAGCACCAGCACTTGCCCAGGCCCTGCGCCCAACCCTGGGTGTTTCCGAGGCATCTGGAGCTCTCTCCGCTTGTCTTTTCAGGCTGGTGGTTCTCAGGCTGTGGTTTCTGTGCCAGGGTATCAGCATCACCTGGGACCTTGTTAGAAACGCAGATCCGCAGGCCCTGCCCAGACGAGGCGGGTCCAGGAGTCTCAGTTTTAGCAAACCCTCCCGGTGACTCTGATGTGCACCACGTTTGAGAACGGCTGTTTCAGACCTCTGCTGGACCACGGGAACAGTCTCACACAAGGCCCTACTGTTTAAGGCACAAACTCACATGAGGAAGATGTGCACAGGCTCACAGGGACACCAACAGACCCTTCTGCGCAGTGCTGTCTAAATGAGCTCTCTGTGGGGTGACAATGTTTTACATCTGCTGTCAGTACAGCGGCTAGTAGCCGTGGGCATTTGAAATATGGCTAAAGGAACTGAAACTGAACTTTTGAGTTTATTTAGTTTCAATTTAAATTTAAAAAGCCACATGTGGCTAGATGCCCCATTAGATAGTGCAGTTCTAGAAGACAGCAAAACTACACATAATCATGTTCAACCTAGTTCCTAAAATCCCAGCAATATAAATCTTCAAACTAGATTCCCTCAGATGCCTTATTTCTTTGTATCACTCCCCTGTGTGGTACCCTGAGTGACTATTTGGCAACTGACCGTGGATTAACCTACTGTTGCCATCTGTAAAATAGAAGGCATGTACGTACCCACTCATTCATTCAAAGACTTCCTGCTTATCTCAAGTTTGCTCTATCAATGTAATGTTTTGAAACTTTCTTCGAAGCACTTTGAGGCATTATATACAGTAGCAGTCTTCTTTCGGTGTAAACCCGATGAGACTTTAGGCACATAATCTGACCAATGTGGTCAATTAGAACGGGGGCAGTGAGCCGTGTGGTTACTGTGCGTGCAGCGACGTGTCTTTAAGGATGGGTGAAAGTCCATCTCACGTACAGCCAAAGGCATTTTTCTCTGTGGCTGCGTGGCTCTTAGCTGTCCCTCTTAAATTTGGATTATTGAAAGACTATATCCAAAATTTTATGTAAAATATATCTATTAACAGTTTAGCCTAATCCAGACTGTTCCTGAACAATAAGGGCTCCTGCCTGAATGGCAGCTCCTAAAGGCAGGACTTGGAAAAGCTCTTTTTCCCTCTGGCCTCTGAGGATGCAACTCCAGCCCAGGCATGTGGAGGCTCCACTCTTCACAGGGAACTGCCTGGGAATACGACATGGGCATCAAGCCCTCAGCAAGAACCTGGGTCCTAGGACCCTGTACAACAGAGGTGCTAAGTTCTCCGTGGCCCAGATGTGACTGCTCGCTCTTGTCTCCAGGGATACTTGTCCCTGTAGCTGTAATACTTGCCCCTGACCCTGGCCTTGCCTGGGACTCCCTAGACAGAAAAGGTAGTTTGAGGTGTCTTGTTCCTTTATTCCAGCTTAAAGGAGACTGAAAAGGGTTCTGGCCCTCCTGAATGGGTACGGGCCATCTCCAAGGGACAGGCAGGTGGCTCAGAGCAGGGCATCCAAGTGTGAAGTACGAGAGCATGAATCACTGTGGATGGGGTGATGCTGAGGCCGAGATCCTGGAAGTTACCGACTTTCACTCGCGGCCCCCACCCTGCATGACTCGGCCATCACTAGAACATCTGGAGGGGGAAGGAGGGGAGAGAAGCGTTGTGTTAGGGTGGCAGGGAGTTTGGATCAAGTGAAGGTTGAGGCTCCAGGCAGAAGTGAGGAGGGGGAACAATCTGACCAGGAGTTCAGTAGGAGGCAGGGGTACTCTTTAGATTCACACTGTATCCTGGGGCTTGGGGGAAACTCTGACATCACCTAGCCCAGGGTTGTAAGACTAATGTGGCCCACCCTGCCTCCCTCACCTGAGACAGACACGCCGATGAACCCAGTACTCTTTCCCACCAAAGCCACGAGCACCTCCCCGTCTTCAAAACAACAGCCAGGCAACAATCATTGCTCCGAGTTTGCATACCAGTAAAATCTCATGAGTTTTCTTGATCTGTGTTAATCTACCCATTGTATAAATTAGGAGTACTTCATAAAAATTCACTTAATCCTCACAACCCCAGGAGAAGGGACCATTATTAGCCCCATGTAGGGGAGATAAGGCAACAATAGCATACAGAGGTCAAGTACGTTCTGAAGGGCAGCCAGCTATTGAGTGGTGGAGCTGGGCTCCAAACCCAGGTGGCCTGCGCCAGAGCCCCTGCTCTTGATCACTTGGCTCTGTGGTGAACGAGCCTCCCCCCGTGGAGAGGCCAAACAAGCACGTGCATTGTTGAGCACTGCATTTGCAGATTCTCGGAATGCTGACATTTACAGGATATGAAAACCATTCTGAGAGACAATCATGGAAAAGGTGTAATCATCTTGGTAAGCTTGCCAGATCAGAGTCTAAGAGCTTTTATGAAAAGTTTCAGAAATGTGGCTTATAGGCAATGGGTTATGGTCAACTACCTTTGATCTCTCATGTGAAAAATATGTACTTACATATATTCCAGGAAACCTCACCACTTCCTTCCTAAGTGTTGGTCAAACACACTAATTACTTGACTAATTAGGCTGTGAAACTTCCCTTACAGATGGTAAAAACAGGCTATTTCACCCCACAAATTTCGTTGTGACATACCACCAAAAAATGTAGGAAGGTCTCAATGGTTTTACTGTAGGCAGCATGAACAATTTAAGCAAATCATATAAAAACAAATTAGAAACTAATGAAAATAATCTGTTCTTTCCTAAGAGGGGAAATACCTGCATCTGTGGGAACAAGAGAGCTAATGCAGCAGGCCTGCCGATGTGGGGACGTCCCGTCAACAGGACTGGGGCATGTGAGACCTGGAACCAGACACCCCTATAGCACAGGACATCCCGAACATCGCACCAGTGCTAACGTGGCTGGTGGTTTCTAGGTAATTTCTTTTTATCGTACCTGTTTTCACAGGCTGGGACAGGGCTGCTTCCCCATGTCTCAAGAGAAAAGCCCAGCAGACCTAGTATCCCATTAGCTAAGGATTTCATACTGCCCTGTCTGTGCACTGCCAAAAGAAGCAGCACTGAACACAGGGGACTCTCATGCCAAGTACTGCAGGTCAGGGAAGGAAATGTCTCTGGCCAGTGCATGCTAATGCTCGCAGTAGAGCCTCTGGGCGCCTGCATCAGGCACCTGTGCTATGAGTCTGTTGAGCAGAAGCTGAGCGGTGTGTGAGACACTCACCAGCATCGAGGCTGCCAGTAGCTGCCGTCCAGCCCATGACAGGTGGGATGGCCCCAACAACGGCTCCGACCCACGTGTTGGCAATGCTGATCCTCTTCAGCGGGGTGTAGCAGCAGGTATACAGGAAGATGTTGAAGAGCCCTAGGGCTCCTGTGAGTGGGTTCACCCCCCAGGTCAGGAGGGCAACTCCTGGAACAGCACAGCAAGTGGCAAAGGACACGGCAAGCAACGGGCTGGGGAAGAGCAGAAAACACAGAGTTGTCACTTTCCAGGCTGGCGAGCCACACACTGGAGTCAGAGCTGATGAGGAGAGAATCCCCCCTAAACGACGGAGCGACCCAGGAGGCAGTGCTGATGTGGCCTCTCCCTATTATGGGGTGTCTTTTTATGAAACTTAAAATAAGGACTACCAGCTGTGGGACATGTGGGCCTACCTCAGCTCACCTGTACAGGAGAGGTCATTCCCTAATTACTATTACTGTTTCTCTTCATGGGGCTTTCTTGAGGGCGGACATGTGCCTGTGTTGCACAGGGTTCTGTTTTATGGTCAGTGCGAAGTGCTAGCTACGGATAAACCACTTAGAACACGGTGTTGTAAGATTTGGGCAAAAAACAGTGTCTCCATTCTGGAAGTAGTTCTGCCCATTTATTTATACCTTATTGGAAAGTTCCACCTAATCAGTGATAATAGCTACGGCGGTGTGCCTGCGTGAGCCCCACTGTAATGCGTGACAGGCTCAGTATGGTATTGGCACTGACAGAGCGGTGCCAAGGCCACAGCTGGCTTGTGGGCAAGGGACTTCCAAGAGGAGGTCACGGTATTATAAATGGAAAATTATCAAATAAAACTATAAAATGGCAGTGATGATTATAAGCCTGATTCTCAAGAGAGTCTACTTTTTTTAGAGTAAATGTTGCACAGAATCTTGTGGCTTTGTGAAAATTTACATAAACGGGATCTACGAGTTCCTAATTCTATGCATGTTCATTTATTCTTTCTAAAGAACCCTACAGGAGGCTGCTCAAGCCTGCCTTCCCCTTGGAGGAGCCATAATCCTGCCTCTGAGGAGACCGTTCCACACCTCATCCGGGCTCCACAACCTGCTCACGGGAAGTGAGGGTCACGGTGTGCAGCTTCTCGGGGGCCTGGTTTTGGCCACGGCCAGTTCCCCAAAGAAGACCATCTTCATCCGCCCTCCCCTGCCCTGGCATGGGGCTGCAGTGTTCCCACGGCAGGGCAGAAGCCCCGAGGTTACAGGTTAGAACTCAGCTGGGAATGGGGTTGGAAGAACAGGAGAGCCCATCCGCTCAAAATACCAAGTGAAGTCAGGGAAACAGAACACAGAGCTGGCAGTGACCTGAACTCCAGCTCCCACTTTGATACGGTGACCAGCACTCTCCTCGTCGGCCTGTGGCCACTCTGCCCTGGAGACATAACCCCGGGGAGGGGGGGTTGATGGGAAAAGGGAACCTAGGAGGAATATGTTGTTGTCAAGATGCTGACTGCATTGTCAGCCCCGAGGGCGAGTTTCCTTCCCCAGGCCTGGTTCCCTCTTCTTCCAAGTCGTGGTCAGACTTCCACAGCCCTCCCTGTGGCCCCCTCCATCTTTACTCTGCCTTTTCCTTCCACCACTCCCACCCTGACCATTCCCATCTCTGAATCTGCTGAATGACCCCCCGTCTCCACTCCTGCTGGAGACAGCCCTGCAATCACACTAACTGGCCCCATGTCCAGAGGATGGGTCAACTGCGCTGGTGCTCCAGTGGAGGAGGTTTCCTCCCCCATTCCTCGGAAGTGACCGTTTTAACTCCTCTCCAGCCTTCTCCGGTCTCCAGATTCACCCTGGCCCCTGACGCCTGCAGCGGAGGTCCTTCCCTGTTACCAGCCGAGACGAGTACCCTCATCTTTCCTGCTACACCTTCTCCCATTTGGGAGAACAGCATCTTCTCCACTTGTAAAGACAAACTCTCCGCTTCTGCTCTTACCTAATCTCCTCCGAGTCTGTCCTTATCTTTTGCCTCCACTGTCTGCTGACCTTTTGCACCCCCAGCTCAATCACATTGCTCATGTGCTCCCCAAGTCGTGAAGACCCTCTTCAAACCCAAACATCCTGCCGAAGCAGACTACATCTTTACTTCCCTGATCCCTGGATTTCCCGCTTGCCCCCCAACTCTGTCTCAGCGCCTGCTGACACCGATTTCTCCCCTGGCTTCCCAGGACAGCAAACGACCTAGCTTTCCAGAGTGAAGTTCAGGATGAGGCCTCTGTTGCTCATCTCGCGTGTGTGCAGAGGCGGATTCAGATGGCTAGAAAGCACTGCAAATGTTACAAATGTGGTTTTTCTCTCAATAATGTAGTTTATGGCTTATAAGAACAGTTCTTTTTTTCTTATGGGATTCTAAAAAGCTAGTTTTATTTTGGGTGGGAGAAAAACGTAGCTCATAAATATTTTTATTTTTCCTCAATTGAACCTTGTGTAAAAAAGAAAAAAGAAGGTTGTTCATTCCAAGGTCTGTGGAAGCCAGCTGGATTCCAAAGTACTAGTGTTATGAAAGCCCATTCAGAAAAGCACATACGAATTTAATTTACCGATAGGCAATTTTATGTGTTAGTTTCACTTCTGACCCTTCTCAAAATCACAGAAAACCTCATATGAAGCTTAATTTGGGGGTTTAAATCAGTGTGCTCAGGGGTGTGAATAAAAACTGAGTGGGCTGACAAGGCACATATGTGGAAACAAGACCATTCACCCAGGTAGCCAGGATCATTCTCAGCACCTCACTGCCCCGAGGAACCCAGCTCCTCTGGCCCCGGGAGCCTGGACTGGCGAACACCTAGGCTTTCTCATGGGCTGGGCAAAGGGGCCCCAGCTGCAAACTCTGGGAGGTTTATTTCCATGATGCTTTATTGTTCCTAAAGCATATTATAAAAGTAATAAATGTTCATTATGGAAAAATGGAAACTACCAAAAATCAAAAAGAAATTCTAAAGTATTTACTCAGGAAAACATACTGGTTAATTTCTTTCTAGCCTTTCCCTAGTCATATAGCTACTTAAAAATAACTGAGAACATACTGAATTGTGGTTTTGCTACTCACTTTATTTCAATAGATCTTAATAATTTCCCTATGCCATTAAGAATTCTTTTACATGTCACCATTAACAGTTATACAGCGGCCTATTCTGTGGATATACCGCAATGAATTCCATCAATATACCCTGTTTAGACACTCCCTATTTTTCCATTTCTTTACTTAGAAATAATGTTGGGATGAACACTATACACGCAGACTGCTGTTCACAGTGCATAAATCAGGATACATTCTGAAGATAAATCCTCCACGTGAGGCTGCTGAGCCAGGTTTCAGAGATCTTGTGCACTTTAGGGACTTCCACGTGCACCACCTGTCCCCACTCCAGAGTTTATACTAGTACACTTCCACTGGCAGTATCAGGAAAAGCCTGTTTCCAGAACCTGCATCAGCACTGGGTATGGCATTAAAAACAAAACAAAAATTAACAACGAAAAATTACATTTATTGAGATAGATGATCCTTGTTTTACAGATGAGAAACTGAGTCAATAAGTAAACAACTTGGAAACAGAACCTGTACTCAGGCTGGCTTGCTGACTCATTTAACCCTGAGGTCCCCCCACCCCCACTGGTATGTGGGGCACACAGCAGATGTGACAGGACTTACTGGTTGGTTCCCTTATTTCCCAGGTCTGCTGAGAGCTGGAATCTTTAGGCTGGTTGCAGACTCCAGTAGGGTTTCAAAGCCCCTTCAGTTTACTCCACTGTATAAGTGGCCTTTCTCCTATATTCCCTGAGACGATAATGATTGGGAAGTGAAGGAGGAGGAGAGAAGGGAGCGGGGGGCGGGGAGGGGAAGGAAGAGGAGAAGCAGCAGACCTGGGATGCGGTATGACGAGCAATGCCCTGGGAGTGCTTGCTGCGTAGTGGGAGACGGCTAACAGGGCGGCGGCAATTAGTGTGGTGCGACCGAGGAAACGGCAGTCTGCGGGCACTGAGCGGCAGCGTGTGGGCGCGCAGGGAAGGTTCTAGAAAATGTTGTTCAAACTTAGACCTAGCGGACAGGTGGGTACTGGGCAGCAAGGGAGGGCAGCTTATCTCGGGCACGGAAGCAGCAGGCGAGAAGGAAGGTCGAGGGTGGAGACTGAGGCACAGTCCACACACCTAGGGTGCAGCATGAGTGGGGGGGGTGCCAGAGAGCAGAGAGCTTAACAAGGTCTCATGGAGACATCTCAACACTCCTCTGGGCAAGTGCAGAGTCAACCAAGTTTTCTGTTGTTGACAGAGGGGAGGAAAACGATCAGATCTGCTTTTCAGAGGGATCGCTCCGCCTGCCACGTGACCAAGCAATGAGACAAGCTCCCACGTGCCTAACAACAGAAGTTCATGTTGGGTGCTTTTGAGGAATCATGAATGCCGCACCACACAATTTTTATCAAATGCTAGTTGGGAGACACAGAACTCACCTGTCCTTGAATCTACCTAGCAGATACTTCAGTGTACCTTGGTGGGGCGAATCCCAGTGGCAGAGAGCATGCACCGCCCTTTCCGGGCAGCTCTTGGGTGGAGGGAGGAGGGCACGGTCGCAGTCTGCATTTTTTGGATCAGTTATTTTTGGCCCTAATTTGTCTCTCCCAAGTCTCCCTTTCATGAGGGTTTTTTTTTGGGGGGGGGGTAGGATAACTTTGTCATGTTTTATACAGCTTTACAAGGTAACTGAAGCCTTATTTGAAAGAAGGGAGAGTAAGAGTTAGATAAACAAAGCATTTATCTAGATAAACGGCAGGACTGTACAATGAAAATACATCAGTAAAAGAAGCAATGAATTCTTTTTGAAACTGCCAAGTAGGGAGAGAATTTGCAAGAATAATGGTTCTGGGATAAAGAGAAGATATATCAAGTAGGTTATTTTTTAATCCAGCATGAGGAAAATCTAGATTGATCATCCACAAAATATTTTTAAAGATTATTGGTGCACTTGTGCATCTACAATGGTTTCTGAAATGACCTTTATTAAGAAGAGAAATTAATATCTCTGAGGGAGTGGTTCTCCCTGCAATAAATTTGTATAGCAAAGAGCAGAGAAGCAGGTGAAGGGGGTATGATGATACTACAAAAATATTCTAATTTTCCATAAAACAATTAATGTGTGACTAGGGAAAATAGCTGTATTTGACGGAGGGGGGATGATGGCAGAAAAAAAAGTAGTGATTTTCTTGAACCAAAAAAAAATATTTTTCTATTTATTCACTCACTCATGCAAATAGGTTTATGGCTCATGCTGAGGGTTGAATGATGATCTATTTCCAAACTCATATCCAAAACTGAATTACATTTTAAATTGAGATATCCTTCTACCAAGCATCAGTGCCTGGGATCTTTCTACTTCTGCCTTTCCTGCCCAAGGCTACTGTAGAAAAGGAACTAATAGACTATGAGTGAGGGAAATTTGTCAACATGTTTCTATGAATTATTTATTCCTCCTTTAAAACATATTTCTTTGTTTACTAAACACCAATCCTTAGTAGCTTGATCAAAGTGGAATTTTCTATAAAAATTAGAAACAAATGAGAAGAAATATACAAGCTTTAATTTGATCTCTATTTATTACACTTAATAAATGTAATTTAAATTACCTGACTTTTAAAATAACTTGCTGGAGAAATATGGCCTTTCTGTTTAAGTAATGTGTCAGAGAGAGCTACAAAATGTTATATTAAATCAAGAACGCTTTATATTTTAAGCAGCCCTGCAAGTAATTGGTTTAAACAAAAATTAATCTCGTACTTTTGGGTCATTATTTCAGAATAAATGATTTTTAAATTACAAAATAAAATTTCCTTTTTTTGAAAACAAAAGAAAACCCCAAACTGTAATTGAACCAAGCCAATTTAACTTTAATTTCATATGTAAATTTGACATTTGAGCTTTGATTTGAGTTCTTGGGGAAAGCCTCTACAGATAACTATTCTAAAAATGTCTCCCCAGAATTTTATTTAGGAGTTTTCTATTTCTGAAGAAGTCTCAAGTTATAGATACTGCAAGGTAGCAGAGGACTGACGTAAATTCCCAGTTTAAGGAATATGTGAAGAAAATGAGGACAAGAAATGCATTTTTTAAAAATTTATACAACAATGTTCAAAAAGCTATCACTTGCATAAAAATGATGGTAACCTACTTAAAAATTAAATGTCTAAACATGTTTAAAAGAAATTCAAGAATAAGGAAGTGTTTTGGGCATGGTTATATTCCTAACATGGGGACTGTGGCATGTATTAGAAAAACTTTTTTTTTTTCAAGGAGAAAAAGCAGCTTTGAGCTGAATGAGAATTTGAAAATTGCAAGAATCTTATTAATATAGAAGGGAGATAAGAAAAAAAAAGCTAAGAGACATTTACTTGATTGTTGATCCCCGAGATTCGGGAAGAAGCACAGGGCCACTCAAAAAACTAGGCTACATCAATCCAGTTTAAATTAAGGATAAACTATTTGTACAACGGTTGGAGTTTTCAGAGGACTGATTCCTATTGTTTGATCCCATTCATGAAAATGAAGTGTCCAGTGTAAGGGTCCAACCTCAGTGCAGTCCTCAGACTCGAGCTCAGGGACCACCGACGAATTCCTCTGCTATCCCAGCTCCCGAACACCTGCCACACGGAAGACACATGTGCTTTTCCTCTTTTCCTGGTGGAGCCAGATGGTTTAATTCTCTCACTCCCTATTGCTTTAGTTTATAAGATTGTACAAAAACAGAAAAAAGCAGCTTAGCTCACCTCTGTAAAGTATGGGTGAGCCCATCTCCTGCACCCGCACCAGGATCCAGAGCCTTCGGTCGGGACAGGGTCTGAGAGCACATCCCTCCTCATGGACAGGCTGGTGGTGCAGGGCAGTGGAGCGGCCACCCAAAAAATGAGAGTGGTGAGGACCGTGGGAACTGCTGCTCAGGTCTGGATGGCAGACACCATGAGGAAATGCGCCAAAAAAGCCCAGGAATCTGGGCCTTCATGTTAAATTTTTCTATTTTTAAATGTTGGCAAATGTAGAAAAGCACAGCTGGCCAAATGAAAAGGGCTTTTCAGGATCTGGCTGCGGGCTGCGGGTTCGCAGTCTGTGGTCTATGTGGGGAAAGCCTCTCTGTGACACACATCAGCTCCTGGGCCCCGGTTAGAACCGACGGACACACTCCCCACCTGCTCCTCCCAACACTCTCTGTCTTCGGTGTGAGCACTGCCTCTTCACCTTCTCAGATGCAGCCTAGACATCAACACAAGTCCTCCAGAAACATTCTCCCTCAGCCTCTTTCCCTTCCTCTCCCTTCCTGTGGGTGGTCCACACACCCTGT
This sequence comes from Tonatia bakeri, assembly GCA_004024845.1. Taxonomy (NCBI): domain Eukaryota; kingdom Metazoa; phylum Chordata; class Mammalia; order Chiroptera; family Phyllostomidae; genus Tonatia; species Tonatia bakeri. Next base: position 82,173 of record PVIA01002598.1, read on the forward strand.
GGCTGGCACAGCACTTCTCTGTCCTTAGGAACACAGGTCTGTGGCCCTGCCTCCCCATCCCACCACAGCCTAGCTCTTTTAGTGCCTGTACTTTGTTCCTTTCGTCTTTATACTCCCCTACTTCCCATGCCCAAGACGGGGGCCCAGAATGTTGTTTGAAACAAACTTACAAACCACGCAAGAGAACACTATCTTACGACTCACCATGGTTCACCAAACACCAGTCAATGGGAAGAGCATTTGATCACATCAAAACTTTCCCATCACCTTATTTGAAAAGAAAGGAAATAAAGTATAGGACATTAGACTAAATGACTCCGATTATTAATAAAAGGTGTTTGCTCCTATAACTTCTAAAGTGCCTACAAGTGATCAACTTAGTTACTGTGATGTGACTGTTAACTCTTCATATTTGTATTTATTGAAGTATCTGCATATCTGTGGTTATAACAAGGGACATGAGAACTGCAGAATCCCCCACCCCCAGAACTGCTGTCCATAAATGTTCACAATTCATGATGCTTCAAAATCGTTATAAATGCTTTCTTTTCTCTTGTGACACAGAGAGAAAGGACTATCTTTCAATGAGCCTCTCGCACACCTGTTGTGACAACCAGGTGTGACCGATATACACAAACTTTTTGTTGACTCTTCACACTGTGATTCATGATGCTGAAGGATTTTATTTTAAGGGCAAAGTTCTCTATGTTAACACTACTATTATTAAGTCGAGACCAAATTTGTTCTTCCTGCCACTTCAAATGACCGGTTAATGCTAAAACAAGAAATCTCGATACGTAAAAAAAGTTTATGTTCTCATTATGTTCGCAATATATCCACACCGAGAGACTAATCATAACAGTCTCTAGAAAGCCTGCAGAGCTTTAGCCTGGTCCGGGTGCACGTCCGCTGGGCTGGCGTGGCTGGTGATGGATAACCTTTCCCGCTCCCCTGCAGCCCGCAAAACGTTTACATTTGCTTAAGTGCTTACTGGTAAAACCTCCAGTAAATTTGAAAAATGTCTCCTGTAAATCCCTATAATACTTAAGCTAAACCCTGTTCTTTAAGTTAATAATGCCAGCTAAATAACCCATTTCATTTTGAAAACTCAATCTTCGTCATTCATTGGAAAGCCAGGTATCGGCCAGCCCTGATTCCAAGTGTTTAAATTTATCCTCTCTAAATAACCTTTCACTCTGCCCTTATCGTTCTATCTCTCCAGCTTACAGCCCACACCCAAAGCTTAGAAGTTATGGATCACTCTCATCTGATCCATTAAGCTGGAACAGCTAATGCTGACATGTATTATTTCCCTGTCAACAACACCGAGATGAAAAATGGATAATCAAAGGAGACATAATCAAAATACAGATGTGTTTTAAACTAACAAGGAAGAAGGCCTAGCCCAGGCCCCACTTCTGCAGGAAGCTTTCACTGTCCAGTCTGTCCTTACCCGAATTTTCTTTCCGACCTCCCAGAGAACTGCTCGTTTGTACCAATTCACTCGTTTCACTCAACACGTATTTGTGGGCTCCTTGGTCCTGTCCACTGAGCATTTTATCATCTGGCTAATTTTTTTCACTGAGATTATAAGCATTTTGAGCATTATAAAAACAGGACGGACAGTGCTGGTAACATTATAGGTAATCAATAAATTCTTAATGAATTAGACAAGGGAATTATTTAATTCTAAAATGTATACAGGAAACATTAGGCCTTGACATGCTTAAGAAAGATTAAATTAGAATGGATCAGAAAAAAGGTTATTACTTAAAAAAATACATGTGTAAAATATATTAGAAATTTAAGTCTGAAGGGTCTCAGTTTGGATAAAGATGGCAGATTAAAGGTGTCTGTAGCCATATGTCCTCTCTAAAAACCAAGAGAAGAACAAAACAGAAAATTTCCACTTTGAGAGAATCAGGAACCACTCCAAACGTCCCTGCCAAATACAGGGCAGACAGTGAGAGAGGATAAATACCTGAGGTGAAATATGACTCAGTAACAATTACATTTAAGAACGTCTACCTCGGGCTTTGACCACAAAGGACAGAAAGAATTTGATATAACGTGTGTGTACTGGGGTGGGAGCTGGATTTATACGGTGGAAATATGTGGGTGCTGGAAATGTACAGGTGCAGTGGAGCCAGGGCGTGAGACGCCTGTCTGGCCAAGTGCAAGCTTACCTCACGCAGACACAGCCCTGGAAGGGGCAGCCTTGGGCGCTGTCCCCCTCCCTCAACTGTCCCCATGCTCCTTCCACTGCCACACTCCTTCCACTGACTGCACTAAGCTCGGGCAATCCAATTTTCTGTCACAAGGCTTTGGAACTGGGGCAGAGCACTCAGCTGGAAGACCTTGGGGGCAAAGGCAAGGTTACCCTGTTGAAGATGCATCCATTTAAGTGAAAGTGGGGTCAGGAGAGCCAGCCAGAGAGAGAACAACGAAGTGGAAGTAAAGAGAAAAGCAGAGAGAAACAGTGAGAGTGGGAGCTGAACCCTAACTGGTGAAGTGGTGAGCGCGCCACTCTGTCCAGAAGTCTGGCTACAAAAAGGGGAGAACAGAGGAAACACTACCTGTGGCAGTTTAATTTAACAGACTTTTCTCTAAGATAGAAGGACTGCTTATCCAAATATTATGTCAGAAGGAAAGGACCCGATGGGGCAGTGGCGTTGAAAGAGGCACTGAGGGAGACCCTGAAGAGAGGCGGAGTGGGGCACCTGCTTCAGGCAAGCTGGAGTCTAGGTCTTAGCGCATGCAGACCGTACAGTCGAGGCAGGGTCCCACAGGCCCCGTGCGCCCTCAACAGCTTCCAGACACAGGTGTTGGATTCTGGCAGCTACTATCTGCTGTGGAAAAATGCTTAGTCCTTCTATGAAGAACTGGGATGTATCTTCGGAAGAACTACTGGGGACAGTCACGTGGAACTACACCTCTTCCTCTGACCCCTCTCCATAGCCACCCCGACACTACTAAATCCATTTTATCCAGTTACCCAATGCTGCAATAGCCACAGAGCTTCATTAAGTGGAAGGTGTTCCAGGAACTGAATACCTGAAGGAAAGAAGTTACTGGTGAGGATGTAAAAACAGCAGAGAAATGTGTCAAACCACATCTTGACTTTGCCTGTGATAAGTCCCTTTACCACGTGAGTCCAGATGACCAGCAGCATGGATCCCTTAGGCTGGGACAGGCTGTGTTTGCACTCAGCCTCAGGGGAACAGACGCAGAAGTTCAGCTGCAGGTTAACAGGGAAGAACTCTGTGGTGAGGAGCCAAGACCAGAGGTTAAAACAGCGCCATTCTGACTCTGGGGCACTTCTTTCCAGATGTCCTCTGATTCAAGTGCTGGAGCACGTGGTACCAAATGCACCGTGACTCCAAGTTCATCCACGTGCATTTGAGATGCTTCCTGAGTGCTGTGAGGCACAATGGACTCAAACGTACCAAGTGGCCCCGAGCCAGTGAAGACTCTGATAAAGAATTCTACCACAAAGGCCCCAGAGCAAAGTGAAGAGCAGAGAGCCATGGGGTCAAGTGTTGCCACAGGAACTACATTTGGCAAACAGGAGCTGCAAAAGGATGCTTCTATTAACCACCTGTGCACACAGAAGGCCACAGCGCTCCCCAGACTACACAATCAGAATAACTAATAACTTCTGTGTCCCTGCAAGAGTAGGATGGATTTAAACATGTCATCTTAGTATGAAAATGCCTTTTCTTTTCACTAGTGAGGAAAACAGAGGCAGCAACATTTTCTGAAATAGTTGATAAGGGAGACAATCTTTTCCTTCCTTTCTTCCCCCTCCTCCTGTCCCCCACCCCCATGTCTTCCTCCTCCTCCTTTTTTTTTCTATGATACCTCAGACATACAGAATTGGAATTTATGTAGGCAATAAAGTGATAAAGTACTGGCCTTTGAATTATCCTTGGGAAAATGAAACAAATTACAATGTAATTTCATAGATTATATTCTCATTGAATGTTACTTTATTTGTAAAGGTTTTCCCCTTTGATTCTCAAAAAAAATTACAGAAAGTTTCTGTTGCCTAAAATGTAAAGGGTAAGTTTTATATTGTAATTGACTATTTCAAAAACAGTCAATGACCTTAGTATTCCTTTATCAAATATATTCCATGCCATTTTCTCCATTGTCTGGAACGACACAGACAAATGGCAGCAGCCCCAGATGGATGGACACGCCGTGATGGGACCGGATGCATGTTTACATTCTTGGAACCTGGTGGAGCTGCAGTATATTTAAGGCAGCCCTAAGGGCAAAGTATATTATACACAAAAATTACCCTATAAAATCCCCTGAAGTCACCTACAAAGTACATGCAAGGTTATGTGTGTACAATTCCAGAAAGAGAAATGAAATAACTTTGTGCACTAAAGTTTGAGAATCACAGTTATATTAAAAGGGGAAACAGGCCCCGGCTGGGTAGCTCAGTAGGTCAGAACATCATCCCCATAAAAAATTGAAAAAAAAAGGGAGCACAAAAGAGAAGTTTGCATTGAGAGGGCTGGGTGTTCACACTCTCCTGCCTTTAGTACAGCTCCCAGTGCAGGAGAGATAGAGAATTCTAAAGGGTTCGGGTCCTTGCAGGCTCCATGCCGTGCTGTCTTCAGGCTAAACACCAGCAACCAGATGCAGGCTGTGCTTTTGTTGTGTTGGCTGTGAGGATTTTACCAGGAAGTGGAGCTGCTGCTTTGCTGGAATTAGGTTCTCATGTCTCCTTTGCTGTTCTACCTTACACTGAGTTATGCAGTACCTATGCAAAGCACTGCAGAATTTAAGAAAGGTGGACACTCACATAGACAGTACAGAGATATTCTTTAATGGACAAAACTTGCAGAAGAAAGAAAAAGGGAGATGGTAGGTAGAAATGGACAGGAAGAGCAAAGGCAGAGAGGCAGGGATGGGCAGAGGCCTTCTGTGGGAGACCAGTGATCCACAGGAAGATGGGGAACAGGCACAATTTACCTGAACTTGCGGGCCATAGTGGGCAGACTCACGCTCCCCTCCACCGTGACCACGCCAGTCCATGCTCTCACCAGCTCCCCTGTGCCCTGGACCTGTAACAGGTGTCTCTGCTCACTGTCGTAGGCCTGCAGTCCGCTCTGAGGAACCTCAGTCTTCATCTTGGAGAGACTCCTGGAGGATGGTGATGAAGAGGTGCAGCACACAGACAGCAGAGAGGGCTCTCCGTGGAGCTAGGATAGAGGCGTGCACACAGAGCACAAAGAGAACGCCAATGCCACCTCACTGGAGCCCAGAAACAGCCGTCCCTTCCAGAGGAAGGCACACTTGGCGTTCTACCCAGGCCGTGAAAGGGCAAGGTGAGAGCCCCTGGCAGGAGCAAGGGGAAGCATGGCACCTCAGTAAAAAAATCAGCTGTCCCAGTTAGTCACGGTATAACAGCAAGGGGGCGTGCAGTGGGCACGAGGCTAGAAGAATTGGGGAGGATCAGATCCGGAAAGGCCTTATATGAGACACTGAAGAACTGAAAACAAGTATTTTTCCTGACTATATTTAGGAAATCTCGAAAGTGTTAAGTCAGAAATCAATTGTGATCATTTAAGGAAAACCCACATGGCAGCTGAGTGGAAGAGCAGCGGAAAAGGGTTCAAGAGAAGGCAGAGGGACCAGCAGGACATGAGCGGTGATAGTCTGACACTAGAGCAGAGGGGACAGGGCAGGCACTGCCGGGGTTAGGAGACTGAAAAGACCCAACCTGCTGGGGAATCAGTGAGGGGAATAAGAGAAGGAGAAAGTCCAGAATGTCTTGCAGGTGCTGACTTTAGAATGTAAATTAGGAAGTGTATAATGAAAAGAACAGTTTGGGAGAGAAAGTGGTGAACTGGGATAGATGTTGGGAATCTGAGACACCTGCAGGGACACCCCCAAAGCAGTGTTCAAAGGGCCAGGCTCAGGAGAGCGGCATGGGCTGCGGCCACAGAGAGTGTGGAATGGGGCATCTGCAGGGCAGGGTAGGAGGAGGAAGCTGCTGGCCACGACCACCAACAAAGGAGCCAGAAGAGGAGGAGCAGAAAGAAAAGTCCAGCAAGGGACAGCAAGGGAGGCTCGGTCCTCACTCACTGGTTCGTAGCGTCGACTTCATTCCTTCTAAGTCATCCCTCACCCCCTCAGGTTGGGTGACGTTCTCCTCTGTGGACCCCCCATTACTCAGGAACACCTGTTTTAGTGCTCATCACTGCACCGGGCCTGGCTGGCAGGCGTGTTTAAAAAACACACTTGTTGGGTGACCTGTGCCTCTGCTCCACCGAGTCTCCTCATGCATGTGTGTGGCCACCTCCTCCATGAGGCTCTAAGAGGATGGAGACCACGTTATTTCCCTCTTTGTAAGCTTGGCAATGAGTGCGCTGCTTTGCGGGGACAGAGTCCTCCACGGGTGTGTCCTGGTGATGACACTGTGGGTGAGGGATTCGGTAACTGCCCACTTTCCACAGAGTGCTTGTGCCAACTTAAGCATGAAAATGGAAACGTGTAACTTTTACTTTCTGAGTTCTCCTACTTGCCAAGTATTTTGCTTTATCTTCCCCTTCTCCCTTGAAACTATTCTGAATTGCCTGATAAACACTGATATATTGATTTTAAAGCAAACTTTGAAAACAGACAAAAGTTTTGCAAACAACTCTAAATTTCTCTAGAGTTTTAAACCCATTCCTCAACAACGAGCTTTTCTTTACAATTTTCTTGATCTTATTGCAATCCGCACAACATTCCGCACAGTGAGCACGGCTGGAATGACAACCCCTCACAGGTGAGAAGGTCATGGTGTGGAAACAATCATTCAATGATGCCTGCGCATAGTCAGATAGCATTTCATTTCCATATGAAGAATATCTGAAGACCAACATGTTTTCTATTATACAAACATGGCTAAAAATGGCTAATTAGCCTGACCCACTCATTAGGTTAAAACTGGATTACACCAACTCTGACTGTCTGGTAAGCAGGTGAGCTCCTCTGATATTCACCTTCACTGCGTCACAGGAATTCGACTTAAGGGGGTTTACTCACCTTCAAGGTGAGTCCTGGGGTGAGACACATGATTTCTGAGGTGTGTTCTTTGCCAGGGAATAAAAGGGGCACTAAGCCCAACTTTCCTTAAAATGATCATTCAGAGCCAGTGCGTTTTTGCCAGAAATATCCAAACAAGTCAGTTGACCTTATTCATCTTTTCCAATTTATAAGAAAACATGAAGATCCTGAGTGTCACTTTTAAAAAGCAATTTAAGGAGGTATGCATTAGTGTCTACCTGATTTAGATATATCGTACTTTCCATTTACACTTTCCTTCCTCCTTTGCACAAAATAAGCAGCTGGAATTTGTACACAATGACCTTCCAATAAGGAAATTCTGTGGTCACAATCCTCACCATCAGATGGCATATCATTATCATCCAAACTGGACATTGCTGAGAGTGAGAGGGGACACTATCAGTGATTCTGCGGTGACACGACAGGTGTAAGCTGGACTGTCCTGGGCAAATGCACATCGACCATGACTTGACCTTGAGCGCCTTTTGCAGTCAGACCACATGGCAGGGCACTTTCCTACATCACCTCTTTGATTCTAGCCATCACCCGATATGCACGTAACACAGGCACCTTCTCCCCTCTTTCCTTCACTGTCTCGGTCTGACCCTCAGAACAAGCTGAGCTGGAAGAGATGTGTCCTTGGGCTGTTCTCTGTGGCCAAGAGCTTCCTGTTCCCCAGCTGCTTCGAGGCCACACGGTCCAAATGGTTCTCACTGGGAGCTGGCTGCTCTTTGATATTTTGTTTCTGGCTTACACCACGATGCCTCAGAACTCCATTTCTCTCCTCTACAGAAGTTAGTAGGACATTCTTCTAATATCATCACCAAGTATCCCTTGTGTCGGTTCTCACTTTTAAGAAGAGGTACAAGTTTGGTCTCCCTTGAGTGGTGTTTTATTCTCACAGTCAATACAGTTTTAGAGACAATTATGTGTCATCATTTGGAACTCAGGGTGTGGGGTCACATGGCCTAGGCCAATTTTTTGCTCTCCCAGTTATTCCTAACACTTGGGCCCACCGCTTTCTCACCGGAACACTGAGAGAAACTGAACACTGTGTCTCACATTTACTATTATGATGTATGTAACTGCGATGCCAGCAGGAAACATGGCTGAAATTCACAGTGCAATCTTACTACGTGAATTTGATAGGCTTGTCTTGTGATCTTATCATTTGTCCCAAATTCTATTTTTTGTAACCCTGCCTTTCATCACCTATTTCTCTATTTTACTATGACAGTGTTAAGATATGGCTAATCCTTTCTGGAATAAAGAATACATTAAATGGGCAAACAGAAAACACTATCTTCTGTGTTAGCTCTGTAAGGCGTTCAAGGGTGCACCCACTGGCCACGGTTTTCTGGAAGATAGGACTGCGAGCACAGAACGGCTGCGCCCCGACAGGTGCACAAGAACAAAGGGCTCCTTTAGATCATTTCTCCAGGTCCTCAAAAAAATCTCAGAACAACTAGTACAGGCACATGTTTCTTAAATGACACATTTCAAAGTAAACTGCAATCACTTTAACAAGTCAATGAAATGTTTTCTCCATAAAATTTATAGAATGTCTTTATAATGGATAGAAACCAAGCTACGGACATAGGCTAAAAGAGCTGTCAGTGGCAAGACTTCCAAGGCTTTCTTTCCCAGACCTGCTCTCCTCTTACTACTGCCCATCAACAGTGCCAGGGACTCACCCCTTACAAGCTCAATGTTATCAAAATTCATGCAGTTATACAGGCTCGACAAGGCCTATCAGCCCAAATCAAATGGGGCAGTAAATACCCAAAAGAGCATTTCAAAATAAACTGGCTGTACTTTGTACACATATGCCCAATAGCCATTTGAATGAGAGAACCACCAAAGGTGAGAGAGAAATGTTAATAGATACAAGACTTTCTACTACACCCCACAGATACCCACTCATAAAATGTCTGTGTAGCAGGTAACAGTTTACTGCATTGTAGTAAACACTGACAGGGTACAAAGTCTTCAGCTTTAAAATTATACTTCTCAATGCAAGGTTTCTGCCCCAGACTCTTAACATCTCTTGTACCTATTTAGTAAAATAGATCCTACATATAAAAATAAGTTTGAATCTTTTTGTTTTTCAGGCCTATAGTTTCCTCTCTAAAACAGAAATTAAGGTTATCACAAGGGAGACTCTGCCTGGGTCATCTTGCAAACAGAAGATGAAGTTAAAGTCTAATTAATACCTGTGCTGTGGACTGTCTCTTTGAAAGCTGCACTGTGGACCCCGCCCCCAGGGCTCTGTCCTGGAAGTGCTGATGGAGTTTGCTGTCCTGAGTGCAGGAAGTGACCGTCCTGGGCAAAGGCAGATGCACTCCTTGCTAGGTCTATATCCCCTACATCTAAGAAGAGTACAATTGACTGAGGAAAAACAACTGAACGGAGTTTTTAAATAAGTCACAAACCTACCCGTGACTCAGCCAGTGACGAGAGCCACTTTTAGCTTTTGACATGGGTTACAGAGTCTGCAGTCTCCCCTAAAACAACCTGTCTCAAAAGTACTCTGACATTTTCTAAATACAAACATGGCAGATAGCATTACTTATATTTCAAAAAAGGAAATAAAATATAAGGAGCTGAGATTTCTGTTCTTACATACTTTCATCTAGTTTTATTGCTCTTTTCGATAAAATGGTATTTTAAAGTCATTTAAGAATTGAATGGTAAAAACAGCTAATATTAAAAATCGCTTTTACATAGACTTACTGACTATATCTGCATTTGTTTTCTTTACTGTTTTATTAAAGTGTGTGATTATTTCATCCACGAGTGTTACCCCACTAAGCCTAAGGCTCCATGCGGGCATTTCCTGGAAATATGAAGAGAGGCTTCACTGATTTGAAAAAAACATTTGGCTTTTTTGGTTCTTCTCGGCTTATGATAATCTACTGGATGAAAAATATTTTAAATGCCAGTTTCAAGGCCTCCAGGAAGTAAAATGTTTAATTATTAACCATCAGTGGTGTTAAAATATTTATATGCCTTTCAGTTCTAGGCAACTGAAGTCAGTGGCGCGGAGAGTGGTGGAGGCAGCAGCCTCACCGGGCACTCAGCGGACAGCAGCAGTGTCGGTGCGTCTGAAAACACAAGGCTTCAGTGACAGCTTTCCTCTGTGACCCGCGATGGATTTGTCAGAAATCACTTATGTGAGTGGAATGAATTTACCACCTCAAGTGAAACCAGTCCGAGTCTCAAAACTGACTAAGTAAGAGATCTATTGTCTGGGTTACTCCCACAACAAAGCTGCAAATCTCAGACCCATTTGTAGTGCTCTGCAGTGCATTCTGGTCAGAGTGGAAAAGTAAGGTGTTTGCACACCAATGTGTCCCTTTAGAGGTGTGTTATTTTCAGTTCACAACTTACGGTAAAAGACTGGGAAATGATTCAGGATGAACAAGCAAGTGCATTCACTTATATAAGTTTCTGTAAAGTGAAACTTATATTTATAATTTTACCTGATCTGTCCACGAACCAGAGGTCTGTTCTTTGTTCTATTCATGTTTGAATCAAATGGCACCTCAAAAAACTGCAAAGAAGTTGAAAAAAAGATAGAAAAAAATTAAATATACAGTGACACAATTCTTCTGCTTTAGTTCTACACATTTTTCCACAGTAAATTTGATTTTAATTTTGATTGTACAAATTAACACGCTTGGTCCTCTTTGGAGGAAAAGTTCCTGGGACAGACACATTTTAAAAAGTAGATGCACTGTCAGGGATACACTCAGTTCCTCCTTTATCTGCTTTGAAAACCACTTGTTAAAGGTACAGCTGCATTCTTCAAAGCCACTGTTTCAGGTCGTAAGAGGGACATTTTCATCTTGTTTGACATACAATGGTTTTGCTTTTGGTTTATCTGAAGTTAAATGACTGGAAGCTGTAACTGAGTGCCAAGCCTACCCGGTGAGCCCTGATGGCTGTGATGTGTCAGGTCAGCGAGCCTGCAGCTAGGCTGCCCGGAATTCCCCTTGCTGTACAGCTGCTGTAGGTTAGGGAGAGCCACAGTTGGCACTTGTGTGAGATCTGGAAGGTGGAAATACAGCAGAAGCCAGGCTTACACGTGGAAAGTTGGTGTAAGGTCAGGCACTAGTGTAGCTCACACAACTGTAGATCTGTTCATTTGCCTTGTTGGCTTGGAGCAGCTATAGCTTCTGTCTGCTTCTCATAGTCCTGGGCCAAGCCTACATGCTGCTCCCTGAGGAAGGGCCCAGCTTTTCTGCAGGTCACCTGCATCATCCAAGTGGTAGGCTGGGAAGTGAGACACAGGCAGTTCCAGTCTGTTCTTATGATATGCAGCTCAACCTTGCAGGTGTCAGGCTGCTCTCTCTTTCTGCTACATTCCTGATTGATGGCTTTGCTTACGTCAGACCAGCACCAGGTACAGGTTTGCTGATATTACCAAGACCGCTTAACTCCCGGGGGTCACACCAGGCCTACCCTATACCTCATCCCACATACCACTCACAGTGATTCTGACCTTCTGACCAAACCCTGACGGCTACCAGCTTCTTCTCTATTACTTTCAATAGTGCCACTATTTAAAAGCATTTAACTTTTCAATACGTTCATCTTATCTTATGATCTAAATGGCAGGCTTTCTGACATACCTGAATTTACATTCTTAACGTTAAAGAGAGCTATGCAAATAGGCACTCAGTAGTAATTTTTTTAATAAACCATCAGTGCAAAAAACACGTATCATTTTAAAATAATACATAACTTTAAGTGTTGTTAAAAATTCTTTGCCTATAAGAATCTGTAATTTTTATAGAATAGTTCAAGTTACATGCAATTAAATGTTCTATCTGTTTACTGCCTCCCTCCATGCTCCCAAATTCAAACACGTTGCATAGGTATTTGAAATAATCTTTACTTCCTGACTATTAACTTAATTTCACAGGACTAATGAGGATTCCAATTACAGATGACATTATTTAAATGCTGGCAAGGTCAGAAACTCTTGGATAAGTCACTATCTTGGCAGTTCTCAAGTCTGTGTGTAAGGAAGTGTGTGTGCACAAGCAAATTCCTGCTTCAGGAATTCCAGTGAATTATTTCGTCTGAATGAAAACATGTATCACTTTTTTTCTATATTTCTGGCGAATCAGCCACCCGAAGGTGAGAGCTGAGGTGTAGCATGTGTCCGTTGAACCCCAGGGCGCCGTGACTCGGCAGCAGCTCCCGACTCCTGTGCGTGCTTCCGTTCTTCAGGACAAGCGATGTCTGGGGAGGAGAGAACAGTGCCCACCGAGACTCAGGATTCACATCAGTGAGCGCTCGGCAGCTCCTCCAGCACCGAGGGACAGGAGCTCATCACGCTACTTCATTCGGTTTTTCATGTGTTTTCCATAGCACCTTTTAGTCAGGTTTACTGCTTTGGTTTAAATATTTAAATCACAGTTTCAAAACATAAGCACAGTACATTTAGATGAGAAATTTAAATACTCTAGAAACTATAGTTTGCTTTAGTCTATTCTCAATTTTTCCTGTGATTTGTAAATTTTTAAAATATTACCATTTCAGCTGGATCCAACTACTTCTGAAGAAGTGAGGTAAAACTCCTCTTCTAGGCATTGAAAATGGAATGCAAGTACAGTATTACCAACCCTTAGAATACAAATATACTGTCCTGTCCCTTTTTAACACTTCCTCACCTCTCTCAACACCATCTGTCAGAAGTGATGTGCTGTGGTGAGCACGACCCAGACAGCGGCCCAGACCGCACTGCTTCGGGGCTGGCCGGCCCGGGCTCACCCTGCCTTCATTCAGGAGGCTCTGCTCCCTGGGTCTCAAAGGGACTTGTAGCCAGATACCTTCTCTCCCTCCCTCTTTACCCCCAGCAGTGATTGGTTTACCAAGTAGGTATCCGATTCAAACTGGGCTAACGGCAGTTCTTCTGGGGATTTTACAAACTAAAGCCCTGGAAAACAGGCCCTCCCTCCTCTTAGGTTGCCTGTGCCCACAAAACGTGACACAAAGAGAGTGGGGGAGAGACCCAACATTGACTCCTTGGGACAAGTTATGTCCATGGCTCCAGCTCTGCTCTTTCCACTTTAAGTCAACCCTGTGTGGGTCCATACCTCTTGCACCCAATGTCCTAATACAAGAAGACTAAACATTTTAGACATCTGAGCTACGTATGGCAGAGAAGTAAATGCCATGCTTTTTCCTTCAGAACACAATTTATTTTTGTCTATGTTACATTTTCAAAAGAAGTTTTTCTAGTCTTTCTTCATAAAAATCCATCAATCTTTTGGGATTATATTAATTTAAAAAATTTCCTTTTTTATTCAAGTTCACAATCTCACCATCTTCCTTCCAGTCAGTCAGATAATGCTCCCTATTTCTTGCCCTCCAGCAATCTGATGATCTGTTATATTACTCAGGCTCTTGGGGTTGCAAATAACAAAAACAAAAACCAAAAACTTAAACTAGCTCAAATTAAAATGGGGCTTTATCTCTTACAACAGGGTTGGACCTACTTTTACTTTTTCTTATCATCACTCAAGGACATTTTTTCCCCATTGCTTTTAGAGAGATAGAGGAAGGGAGAGACAGAAACATCGATGTGAGAGAGAAGCACCAATTGGTTGCCTCCCATGTGTACCTAAACTGGGGATGCTAGCGCCCAGGCCCAGAGAGAGGCTGGGGGATCGAACCTGCAACCCAGGCCTGTGCCCTGACCAGGAATCGAACCTACCACCTTCTGGTTACAGGATGATGCTCCAACCAACTGAGCCACATGAGCCAGCGCAGGGCTGTATCAACTTTTAGATACTACTGGATTCAGTATCAAGTGTGCTAACAGGACTCTGGCTTGTTCCATCTTTTGAATCTGCATGGCGTATTCCTGCGTGCCAGCTCTCTCCATGAAGCAGGCACACCGTCACAGACAGCCCCAGAGTCTCATTCTCCCAGCAAGCCTGAGTGAGCTCCTGTGGCTCCAGACATTATCATGGCCACGGCTCAAGGTGACTATCTTGTGAGTCTGGGAAGTGTGTTGGTGGAAAGATACAAGGACATAGTACCCCTCTCAAAGTACAAGCATTATTTTTTCTATAGGAGAGAAAAATTCTATTACCAGACCAAAGTGGGAGGAGTCAGGAAGACAGATGTGGAATTATTTATAACTTACTATAGAGCTGACAACCCCAAATCATTTCATTTCACATATCATACCTATAAAATAACTTGCCTATCATAGAAAGAGTACTCCTCATTTAAGTATCTGAAAGTTAATAATCAATAAAACATAATAAATATTTATATTAACCTGTTTCATAATCGGTTTAATAATTCTACTTAATAGAGTAGTAAATGGATCATTTTCCCCCTCACAGTCACATGATTAAGATATAGGGCACTATTATACCAGTGGATAAATATTTATTGAATGCCTATTATAATATGTTTGTTTTCCTATTATAATATGTTTTTGTATTAGTAGATTATTATTACTGCAAAGAAATGATGCTCAGATATAGCATATGGACAGAAATCCTTCTAAAAGACAATATACACTTAGGATATTATCGAATTTTGTCATCTAAAATGCAGATACCCAAAGTGGAGAGAAATATAACTTGGTCCAAGTGACAAACCTTTTGGTCCCTACTTTGATTAATTATGCCCTAGGAAAAAGTAGATGCATTCTAGGGATGTTTGTCAGGCTCAGAAAATAATGGATGTGATAATGAGGTGCAACTCTTTCTTTCTCTATGCCAAATAATGAGAGCAACATTCCTTCTAAACACTCAGTAGAAAACCAAACATTCGAACCCTGTCAGAGTTTGTTTTTTCATTCATCAAGTGTTTGTCATTCTAATACGGCTAACAGTTTCCAAAATCCAAGATAGCATCTCAATCAATCTCAGACCAAGTCAAAGGGACGTTAAACAAAATAAGTAAGTAAAGTCCAGAGAGGGGCACCGTTTCCAGCAGGATTCCACATATCATTACTTTCAGCTTCCCAATCAGTTAAAACACCTAGCCAGCCACTGCTCTTTCATTGTGACCTGTGTTTCACTGCCACGCCTAGAGTAAACAGATTAAGGAAGACTCAGTGCTCCCGTGGACTTTTCCCCAGGAGCACTTGAAATAAGAGCACATGTGTGCCTGGCGTCCCTCAGAAGTGGCTTTTCACCTCATGTGGTGACTGGGGCATATTCTCCTTTCTCATTAGGCTGTATTTAAAAGCTTCACCCTTAAAGAAAAATAATAAAAATGTATAAAAGGTCACCCAACACTTATCAGAGGCCCAAAGTAACACACCCTGTAAATAAAAAAAACTCAGAAGGTCACAATGGTTTTGAGTAGTTTCAGAAACGGCACTATGGGTCACCCTTCTGCTGGAAAGAGCTCAAACTGTAACACTGCTTTGCGAAAAAAGACAAAAGTAAAACATGTTAAAATATGTATAATAGTTGTCTCTGGGTAGAGACTTGTGGGGATGATTTATTATTCCTTACCTGCTGTGTTTTTCAGTTGTCTATAAAGCTGATGTATTTTGCCCTTAGGTAAATTCTACCTGAATGATACAAATACAACATCTGGACAAACCCTTTTTAGGTTAACTAGTGAAGAATTACTAAACTGATCTAGTATAAAGCCAACATAAATATAATATAGGCACAGCCCATTAAAACCCTTCCTCCCCCCCAGGACAAGTCATAGAAAAGACAAAATGTTGATTCTAAGTATTCCTGGATGCATCTATTCCTCAGATGCATCCACTTTCCCACCCTCAGTGCCACATCCATGATTCAGGCTGCTATTTTATTTTGCTTACATTAAAACAGCCTCTAACCACCTCCTGCCTCCAACATTGGCCTGCCCCCACCAATTTTCATGCAATCCTCAGAGTGATCTTTTCAGATGCAAACCTGATCACATCAGTTTCCAGCATCAGACTCTCCCTAGGCTGCCCACTGCCCAGGGAGTGAAGTCCATGCTTTCCTGTGGGCTGTAACACTTTTCATGAAAACTCTGGCCCCTTCTCACCTCTCCTATGTGCTCCACGCTATGCATTCTGAACTGCCTTTCAGCTCCTTGAGAACATGCTGTCAGCTCTTCACATACTCTGCCCACTGCCTGTGCAGACCCATCACCGTACTTGCAGACCACACCTATAACTATCTTAGGACCACATTCTGCTTTTCTGTGTGTGCCTCAGTAGCACAGCTATGCTCAAAAAAGCAACCAACCCTACCGGGCAAGAGGACTCACTGCACATTCATAATCACTAGCTACAAATGGGCTCTTCCCACTCCCTGGCAACCTTACTAGACCTCTTAAGCGTACTTGATCTTCTCTCCACAAGGATTTCAAAGCCGGCCCACTCTCAAGCATCTGATGTCTCCTCTATTTCCACACCCTCTCTTCAATACAGGACAGGGCCTTTGACTTTGTTAAACACTGAAGTCTTCTAACAAAACACTCTGGTTTTCCTACCATCACCCCTACCGACAGATGCAACCTCCTCTCCTCTCCAGCCTAGGACTGCTCAGCCACTTCACCTGCACTGGCGATCCTGTTCCCTCCCACCTCCTGTTCCATCAATTATCCCTTTCTCTGAAGCATGATCGGCCTGTGTCTTTCCGCTGCATTATTCCCATCTATACCTAAGCATGCTTAATTTTTTCCCCATCTCCCAAACCACACATATGTCCCAATGCCCTTATCTGACTTGAGCAAAAGAGAGAGAACAGTCTCTTCTCCTAATATACAAGAGGTTTGTTGCCACATTATAGTCAGCATGACCAGGAAAACAGGGTGTGAGGGTGAAGTTAAGAGCCTTCTAAAAATCTCCAAATAAGCTCAAGGGAATTTCCACTCTAACAGCTGCCAAGAACTAGAATTCAATATTTACAAAAACTATTTTAAAAAGTTAATTCTGAAGATCAGTTTTAAAGAACAAATAAATGCATTAAAGCCCATTAAAGGGTACTCATGTGAACAGATTCTTTAGACTGCAGAAAGAAAGGATCTTTTAAACTAGGGTTTAATAAACTAAAAAATCTTTCCTCAACTAGTGCTACCTCATTATAATCCAATGTGGACACAAGACTACCATACTAATAAATTCTCGTGGGTCACCCCACAACTATGAAACAAAACAGGCTTGCTTTCTGACAATATTTACAGTGCTACAAACAGCCACAAAAGCCTGACCTCTGAAAGAGTCCCCTAAAATACTACAGAGTTCAAAAGCTAATATTTTTTAAAAAATTAGAACATGAGCATGTGTAAAAGGCAAGAAATAAGTAAAACCTCTTTATCTGGGACTCCATAGCAAGAGAATGACACGATACTCGAAAAGAAAAGGTTATACCATATGTTGAGCAATAAAACTGGCAAATCGACAGAGGTTCAAATGCTGCTGTTACATACATCTGGCCACGAGGCGGTTGGGGGTGGGGGCCAGAGAAATCATTAGGCAATCTGAGAACTCCCAAACAAAGAAACTGTAAAACTCTGCACTATAAAGCAGAGGAAGCGCACTTAATCCCGCAGGAGTTGCAGTATGTGTTTCAGCTGGGCTGTCGCTCCCCTCACACGGCCACAGCGCAGCCCAGAACCTGGGCTGACACAGTATCTGCACCAACGCCGGTGGGCATGCAGCCAGCTCGCGCCAGCGCTCCTGGCACCTGTTGGTTTAATCAACGCAGTTTTCTACACGACAGAGAGAGACAGAGGGGGGAGCAAAGAGGAGGCGTCCGGAAGGAACTGGAGAGAAAATAGGTCTCATTCATTTTGCCTATCAGAGTATACATACCTTTAAAAACAGTTACATATGCTTTCTGTAGGCTTTCAATGTTAAAAGATTAACACATTTTTTCTAAGATTACAGTTTATTTTTGAACTTCAGACACCATACAACTGGAAAGGAAAGTGATTAAGTTTTATTAATAGACACCAACTTTCTACTATATTATCTTAACAAAGTGATTTGCAGCCACCGGGGCTTTGGTGATGGGGGCGGGGCGGTGGACAATTACAGTGTGCTTCAGTCTCAAGGGACATTTCGCTGCTGCCTGTTTCCCCCACAGCCCTAACACATTCTCTTGATTCCCTACCATTATTTTAAAATAACTTTACGAAAATCTCCATGTTTAAAGCAAGGACAGTCTATTACAAAATGTAGCTTTATGAATTTAAGTGGAAAAAACTGGAATGGTAAATAAAAACATGACTATTAGTGACAAAAGGGGAGAGGGGAGGGAATTTCAGGGGAAAAGGGGAAGGGTTTGTATAAAGGACAGATGGATAAAAACTAGGGGTGGGTGGAAATGGGAGGGAGGTGGGGAGGACTGGGGGGTGGGCTAGGATAGGAGTGAAAGAAAACATTACTGGAACAACAATTAAAATTTAAAAAATTTAAAAAACAATGACTATTACATGGAATAATAAATAATAGAAAGAATAATCTTACATAAGATAAAAATAGCACACAAAACATATTAGAACATTTTTAGAGAGGTCTTAAGGAAACACAGGTTCTGTACAGTAGACATGAACTGAAATACTTCTCACAGCTTTTTACAGTTGTTTCTCTGTCCCTATATTCCCACTGTTTCCCTCTCACCTCACGTACTGGAAATGCCTTAAATATACTCATATATCTAAGCAGAGAGCTGGACCAAGCATGACAGAGGAGGGCCTACAGTTCCTTTGCTGAAAGATAGGAAACAGCTGAAAATTCTTTTAGTTGGGCAAGACATTTGTCATGCACAATGGATAGGATACTGGGTAATTTCCCAGAAACCTCAAAAGTTTACATGCACACCTTTTTTCCTGAGAAGCCAAACAAAACCCTGTAACATGTGCCAAGGAGAGTCCCTGTGTGGGGAGAGCACGCGGCATGTGCGCTTGCCGGCCTTACAGAACGATCTGAAAAAACAAGGATTCAGCCCATGCACAAACTCTTCTCAGGCTTGCTGAGAGCAAACTGGAAAGAAATGTTCCCTTTTGTAAGGTATGTGGATAAAACATCTTGACTACTAAGAGTTTCTAGAAAAGAAGATACAATAGGGTTCAGAGGTCCAGTTGAGTTTTTCAATGGTGGCTTTGAAAACTTGTTTTAATTAAAAGTGGCACAAAAAGAATTTAAATATTTTTACCATTTCCTGCCAAATATCAATTTAACCACATGAAGCAGGTGAACATTACAGATGCCTATGCAGTACAGTAATGCATGCATGACTATGCATTTACAATTACGGGCACAATTATGCAGCTGAGATAAATGTCCTTTGGCCATCAAACCCCGATATTTAAAGACTACAACAAATTGCACGTCTACATGTTTCCCATCTGCATCACACTTTTCTGTCTCAGAGGCAATTCTGAGACTGTAGGGAATATTTATGATTTTCTATGTTTGCACATTCTATCCATGTAAAGTAGCAATCTAATTTTCCGAAAGATATGAGTTAAAAGAGTGTTAATCTTTTAATGAAATACTTCCAGATAGAAAAGTAATTTTACTGACTAAATTTCTTTTTAAATACATTTCAGGCTGTGCATGGGGGTGGGGGACCCAGGGGCAGCAATTTTCTAAGGGATGCCCTTACTCCCTCTTTCTTTTAGTATGGGAAACAGTTAAAGCATAGAATAGCAGAATACTAGGGTTGACAGTGGCAATAGGTATTATAAAATAATAAATAATGAAAAGCTAGCACCAGATTAAAATCCAAACAATACCCAAAGTCAGGTTTTTTATACAAACCATTTAAAAACTTATTTGAGTGTATTGTTAATCAGAGATTTTACTTTAGAAATGTCAAATGGATCACAGTTCTCAATTTAACCTAATCGTCTATTCGAAAAATCTTTCAGATCAGATACTGCTTCTCTTACGTGAAGGAGAGATTCTGAATTAAATAGACCAGCATAAAGCATGATGTAACAAGAACTAATCCTACCCCTAAAATTTATCACAAATGGGATAGTAAACAGACCCTTTATGATTAGATCTGTGATGATATAAATGTGAGAGAATAAATGTCTTTATAAGAAAATAGTTTGCAATGCTGAATTATCTAACCATTACTCCATTTGTTTTAGTCTATCCACTTGACAGTGACTTTTATTCCATAATGAGAACAGTCTAAAATATTCCCCATTCTTTTAAAAGGCAGTCTTTATAGGTACCACACAAATTAATAAGACAAGTCACATTGGGGACAGGAATTGGGATTTTGTCAAATGATGTTTAACAGATAGATAAATTAGCACTCTAATTTATATTAGCCTTAGAAATCCTAGACAATACCCATGACTAAATTTTTTGAAAGACTACATGAGGAACAGCACTAAAGTAGCATCTAGTTTATATCAATACAATTTTTCAAAATGATAGCTCTAATAATTAAGTATATTTGAGGCATCATTTCCTTCATTTATCATAATGCGATAACAAAAAATAATTTGATTAAAAGTATTTTTTTAAAAAATTACCACCACTAGTCAAGATTTTGAAAGCTGTGCAACCGAGAAATCAGATGCAACATTGCAATTAACGAAGAACAGGCTCACTGAAGCTTACTGATCGCATGTATTACATGGTATTTAATAATCTAAATTTTTCATTGCCTCATAACAAGTCAGCAAGATGGCTATTAAAAACGTCAAGTGCTTAAAATCAAACACAGAAACAAACAAGAACATGAAAATAACAGGTAACTTCAATATCATTTACAAATTTAAAGAGAAAATGTTCTTAAGAACAATAAAGAACTATAAATGTAATGAGTTCAGCTTATTTCTGATAAACTCCACTTCTGAGACTACATTATTAAGGAAGTAATACATAAGCAGAGGAGAAAACTGCATGCTAAAAATGACAGAGCCATCTGCTGCTGCACTGCTTCTGAAGAGAGAAGGGGCGGAGGGACGGTGAGAGGAGGGGCTGAAGAGGGTGAAGTGGTCGGACAACCCAGTGGGAGTCAGGCAGTCACTAAAATCATGATTAAGAACACTCATAATATGAAAAAGTGCTTCAAACACTAATGTTGTAATTTATAGTTTCTTTCATGACAGTGAATCTGTGCTTTTATTGTTCTTGTCAGAATTTTCTTTTATTATAATAAGAAGAAAAACACAATGTGTAAATTACACAGATAGATATGGCTACACACTTTATAAAAGATTTACATATATTTTGAAAATATTTAAAAGAAGTAAATGTTACATTACATTTCCCAAACCACACTAAATCTTTTAGGTTTTCCAAAACACACTGAAGTATAAATTTTTCATCACATGCTTTTGAAGGTTAGTTTTGGGGAGGAAAATCCTCATAAAGATGGCAGGTGAAACAGACTTACAAGAAGCTCCTTTTAGAAAAGAGTTCTTAACTTTTAAGAACTCTTTTCAAAATGATATTGTCCATAGCTTTGTTTGTTTATGCATAGCTGCAACTCACCAGGACCACTAAATTCTGAGGTGTGTCAGAATTTTTGTTTTATTTTATTATTGTCATAGTGCACTCTAATTTGCTCAAGCACTCACAGACATTTACTCCAGCAGGCTAGGTGGTAAACCAATAAATACTATAAGTTGAAACCATTTTTAATACAAAGTTTTGGAGGCAATAGAGGGATCTTCCTAGGTATAAAGATTTAAATGTACCCATCTGGAGTTTTCCACCTTGAGCTACAATGCCCATGAACGAAATATCTGAAGTCTGCAGTTAGCATGCAATCTTATTTCACTGCCAAGAGAGTCCACTGACTTCTCTTGGCAACAACAACAAAACGTCTTGTAGCTAGGCTATTTCATTTGAAATTCTCTTACAAAAAGTTCAGTGATAAAATTACAAAACCTTTTACTTTGACCGGCTTTCTACTTGAAAAACAGTGCATATTCTCAGCAATGGAGTGTATTTCCTATGAGGTGACTGGCCAAATTCATTATGATAAATGACTAACAGATCCTGGCTAGCACTGTGAGGATTCATATTTTAATGAATCCTTTTGATAGCCATTCACAACTTTATCAAAGCAGCTGAAAATCTATAGTTTAGTAGCTGAATAAATATAATAGACAAGCAAAATATAGAACACCAATGGGACAGTGCCTTTTGCACTGGTTTATTTTTTAAAAATCAGGAACAGTGCACTACTATTAGTTACTGGAGGTTTACTATTACCAAGCCTATGCTAAGTGTCTTGTGCATTAAGCATTATTTCATTGAGTACTCCTCACCACAGCTCCACTAGGTAGGTATCACCATTATCTTCACTTGAAAGATGAGGAAACAGACCTGGAAAAGCACAGTAATTAGCCCAGGTTACAAGACTCGGGGCTTGAACCCAGGCAGTCTGATTTCAGAGTCCCTGCGCCCAAGCACTACGCTGTGTATACCACACAGCTCTCGCACAAGAGATGGCTAGGCGGTGTGGGCGGGCGGGCAGTGAGGCAGTATGAGAGGAGGACCCTACGGCTCCCAGTCCAGCTCAGGAGACAAGATACTGACAAAGAAGTTAAAGTAGTAAGAGGCAGTATGATAAGATTTACAGAAATGCTGATAATAACTGTCAATAATAAGTTCAGAGAAAGGATGGACTATGATCCTCAATACCGATATGCCCAAAATTTGGCCTACCAGGCCTTGGGTACATGACACTTGAGAACTTTTAGCAAAAGTCCGCTTTTGCTTATGTAGCTAGGACTCAAGAACTGGTAGGGTGAACCCTTCACAAGAAATGTGAACCTAAAAAGCCAGTTTTGCCACCAATAAAGCAGTTATCATTAGGAGGATAATATGAAAAATATATTGTAAATGATTTTAGTATTTTCAAAAAGCATCACCGGTATGATGCCTGTAGTAGAATCACTTATAAATTATTAGACATAATTCCAATATCCAACAATATGGGCCTAGTTAATGACAAAATGTATCAATACAAAATTTTAAAAGCCCTTTAAAAAGCCAACAATACCTAGTAAGCTAGGAAGTTCATGATTTGGTATTAAGAGAGAAAAGTCAGATTATAATACGTGACGTACAGAATGATGCCTATTTGAGTGTGTTTACTGCAGAGACTGGATAAAAACTTCCTTCTGCAAGGAAGTTTTACTCACTTGTGCCCCTTTGATGATGATCACCTTATGAAATACTTGAAAGAATCAGAATCAGTGGTTTATTTTAATGCAGTGAACTGCTAGGCTGTAGAAACGCCAAGGAAATATATTGAACTGCCCCAGCCATACAAAACCATTTTGGAATTAAAGAGGTTTGATATAATCATAAAACTGTACCTAACACTGACCTGAACCCACCTAGGGGAAAAAAGGAATATAGGCAATTTGTTGAAGGACATGCAGATTAATCTAGACTTCCAATTTGCACTTGACAACTGAAAATGGCAATGATTTTCCAGTACTGAAGTGATTTTCGCCCCCAAAATGTCAGCACTCAGATCCTTCCATCCTTTTGATACCCAATATGGTGGCCTCTGTAGTCTACGTTAGTGCTATTTATTTTTCCTCCGCTCATTCATTTGTTATTTTAAAGTGATTTGTTCCAGCGAGTTCTTTCAGTCCATAAGATAAGCATGCTTTGGAATCTCAACCACATACTTTTAACTCTATTGTTAAAATTTTCAGTATTAAAAAAATAAAATATATAACAACACAGGGAGAATTAGTTTTACTTTCACCTCTGTTTAGTGTTTTTTAAAAAGATATACATATTTATTGACTTTTAGTTTGGATACATTAATTTCCAAAAGAAGAATTACTGGTTTAAAAGGCATTAAGTATGTTTAGATCTACGACTTAGACATATACCTATTACATACACTTATAATTTGATATATTTTCATTTAACATTCACAAACATCCCTGTCATTATTATTTGGAAATGTGATTTTTATGATATTGTATAGTATTCCATTATTGGGTAAAATAATTTTCTTTAACTGAGTTAGTTTTTGTAAGTTGAAATTATACCTATTTATAGTACTAAAATATTTGCATATAATTTCATAATTTATTTAGAAAAACATGTCTAGGAATGAAGGGGACATACATTTTTAGGAATTTGAAACTACACTTCCAAGTGTCCCTCCAGAAAGTACTGTCCCAGGGTACAGTGCCAGCAACAGTGAGAAGGTCTGCCTTCCAACATCCTCACTAACTCCGGGTCAAACAACTTAGAAAAATAAAGAACCAAAAAACACCTTTTCCCATGTAATTGGTCATCACCTCACACAGCTTCATTTGGCCTTCTCACTGATTTAAAAACAAACAAAA
This sequence comes from Tonatia bakeri, assembly GCA_004024845.1. Classification (NCBI taxonomy): domain Eukaryota; kingdom Metazoa; phylum Chordata; class Mammalia; order Chiroptera; family Phyllostomidae; genus Tonatia; species Tonatia bakeri. Next base: position 106,527 of record PVIA01002598.1, read on the forward strand.
AACCCAGAAAACAAAATTCTTGGAACAATCTAGGTAAACTAGAAGTTTAAACAATTTTAAATAAAAAACATCAATAATCATGCAAAATGATTTTAACATGGGATATAAACTAAACCCTACAACTTTATAAAAACTCTTTGGGGGAAAAAAGTGACTTTTAAAATGAAGCCATCAGCATGCATGAACCAAGCATAATCATTCACGTCTTCTTCTGTCTCCTTTCGCTGTGAATTTCTAATGCTGAGGCAAGCTGAAGCTCTTGTTTGCTGACCTCATAAAGATGATTTAAAAAGAATCACCCTAGCAGAAAAAGATACTTTGAGGAGACTCACAGTAAAGTTCTGACATGTGCATATCAAGAAAATACATAAGTTGAGTATCCGAGTAGCCAGTGTTTCAACTGCACTTTACAGTGAGAAATTTCCCGAAACATCAGCCACATCACAGATAAATCAAATGTAAAAGTTTAAGCAAACTGGAAATAAGCAAAAGCAAATCTAGACTTCTTTGTTAATAGCAAGATAAAACCTTTTAAAAGTATATATAATTATCCAGCTTTTCCTTAGAAATGTCTAGTATTCAAAAATCAAGTGAATAAGTCATGTTTCATTTTTCTGTCATCTCTGAGAAATGAATAGCAGTGTATACATGAATTTTCTAGATTAATGAAGTTATTTTCCACTTTAGAAAGCTATATTTATAAAATTCACATCAATTTTTAATGAAATGTTCCCAAAATTTCTCCTGTTTCTCAATGTGCACAACTTACTGAGCTCACTCCCCTGTTTTCAGTGACTGGGCTGGGAATGCCTGCCTTCACATTATTAGATCCCTCCATCTCCTAAGCTTTCTAAAGTAAACCACCTTTTTATTTTCTTCCTACCTTCCTCTTTTATCCCTTAACTTTTTACTTTTAACTTTTTGTCATTACTTAAGACTTGATGGCAAAATAAAACCCCAACCACTTATTGATTAAGGCAGGCAGAGCTTTTAGGGTGGCTCTCAATTTCTCTTCCCAGCTCTTTACTATGAAAATGCCTTTGCTTCTCCTGAATTCCTGCCCCTCCTTATGGAAAATGTTTTAATTGGAGGACAGAGGCATTACTGAACTGCAATCTGAATCTAAAAATTCTATAGGTTAAGTAATAGGACTATAAAAAATAGTAATTCCATATTTAAGCAAAAATCTGGAAAATAAAAATGATATTCTTTACACACATTTAGAGAAAACTATAAACATTCTATTGCTTCTACAATATAATGCTAGATAGCCTCGGTATCTAATAAAATCAGAGATGTATTTGCTACACACTAACACATTTCTGTTCCACCAAAATAGCTGTAGTAGCTCCAAAGAAATCTTATCATTCTGATTACCAAAATTATCTGAAGATTTACACTTAATATAATGTGTATACTATGTACTCCGATTTTAAAAAAATCAAATTAAACCTGTCAATGGAACCAATAAATTAAACCACATAGAAAAAACAAAAATAGTCCATATAACATTTATAAGATCCAACTATTCAAAAATGAACATTGTTATAGTATGAATCTTTGTGCCCCACGAGTAATAGTGGGAACCTCAGTATATATTTCCAAAGTTAATTTTAAAGATAATACATACTTATACACTGTTCTCCTTTATTAATAATAAAAGAAAAAATAGTGCTATGCTTTGGCCATGTGGAAAGACTAAAAAAGCATTTTTAAATGAAGGAGAGTCAGTGTCCTGGCTGGGATATTATACTAAAATTGTATAATAAACTGGGAAAAGGGGAGCTCTCTATATTTTTTCTCAGAACTGCAGGTGAACCTATGATGATCTCGAAATACAGAGTTTAATTTAAAAAAAAAACCACCAAGAATATTTAATTGACCCATGTCCAGTAAAGGAACTACTACTTTGGAGGCATACTGTCTGCTAGTGAAGTTAAAGGGTGTTGCTGGTTTTTTGTTTTTTTATCTAATTACTTTATTTCAAAATTCTACCCAATAGTGTACTACACCACACACATTTTATGGGAACAGGTTTAATCTTCTTTTTATGTGCCTGCTATCCTTTTTTGGAGGTGAAAACATCTGTGTCCCACATTCAAAGCAAAACCAGGCGTCTCAGTCTTACCCCATGCTTTCTGAAACACTAGCTGACAGAGGCAGATGCTTTTCATCTTCCTCTGTGAACAACGATTACGGTAGTTCTAAGACCCCGTTAATTTTTTCCAGAAAACAACACTTTCTAGCATAAAAGTTGTTTACTGAAGCAAACAGAGAATGCAATTTTGTGTTTTTATCTCTTCCTATTCTTTAAGAATCTGTTAGCAAGCAGTGAGCACATCATTAATAATATTCCTAAAGGTCATGAGTGTCAGAGACAACTCACTGAAATGAGAAAAACTACGTTCTTTAAAGATCTATAAGTGATGGATTATGAAGAATTACTGCTTTTTCTTTCAGGCACTAACATTTGTTAAATCTGAAGACACATGCAATCTACATCACAAAATCTTATAATTGCAAGTAACTGAAAAACTATTATTAATATTTATGGGATAAAAAAGAATTCTTTAACACCAAAACAAAGAAGAACCAAAGAGAGATTGGAAGTTTGACTCAAGGAACTGTTATGAATACCTGAGCTCCTCTCTGTAAAGGTCAGGTCATTCAGCATCTATGCTCCTAAACAGGTTTTTCAAAACAAGAGAAAAGGATTCTTATATGGTAACAGAGAGTCTCACTGGTGTCCTATGAAGTAAGCCAATGCAGACCAAAATGTCACTGGTTAAGATTACATAGAACTAATGAAAAATCTAAGTTAAAAACTAACTTTTTAAAAAGAATGTTTTCTTAAGTGCAAGTATGATAAAAGTTTTATAAAATCTGTTTTCATCAACCACACCAGAATCGGTATGAAAGCGATCTCCATGTTGGAAAGCCTTTCACTGAATACAGGGCCATTTCACAGCTTTAACGGTATTTGGTTAAGTACTGGTAGTGACAGCAGGCATGTAATAACCAACTGTTTAAATATCTTCAAGTATATTTAACCACGTACTTCATGCCACACATTGAATATAATTACAAATGATGTCTGTTAACTCAATTAATTATACTATTAACTACTACAGGGCACATAAAAACAAGATAAAATAACCACACTCAAAAATTACTCTTAACAATAAGAAAACCTTCAAGGACTCTATTATCCTAATTTAATTGGAAAAATAACAATATTGGGTTTCTTCAGAAATAGTCCATAATTTGAACCTTTCACAAATCCAGTTAGTACAAATTAGTGTAATTTAACTTCAGCTACAATAATACAGATTAATGGGTAACCATAAGTTCTCCTAAAGCATTTTTTAATGTATAAGTCACAAAATTATTTTATTAGCAATTCCCTTGTTTACATGTAAATATGCATTTCTAAAATACTTTCAATTACTAACAATATATTCTATAAATGAGAAACACAGTTACTACATTTTTGATATTTTTCTTTTCATAGAAACTACAAAATTAAACTGCAGTCCAATCTAATGAATAGTCTAATAACTAAAATACAAAGTTTTAAAGTTTCACTAAATCAGTTCTAAAAACAAAACAAAACAAAACAAAACACTATTGACTAAGTGACTCATTTTCAATAAATTGAAAGCAAACTTCAGGAAATTTTAACAAAAGCCCTAGCTTTACCTGGTCACTTTGTAAAGAACTTTACAAACACCACACGTCACCTCTGTAAGTAAGCTATGAGAGCTACCTCACCATGTTATGTATTTTTTAACTGAAAAATTTCAGCAAAATCTCCACATTTATTCAGTTGTATCATTTCATTTATGAGTTAAATAAATCTAAATGAACTAAACTTAAAATAATAGTTAAAGTTCTAATTACACAATTCTTTCAATAATACCTTATCAGATTACTAAATTTCTATAATAACAATATATACTTTTTCTCTAATACTACCTAAATAATTTTTTATTCAATGATATTATCAACATAGACACAGAAAAAAAGTAAAACATGACCAGGAATATTCTTTGACATAGATGTTTCCTAATGCAACAGATTTCTTTTCATCCTTCTCAAGTAATTTAACAGGCCAAAAGTATTGTGTATGTTTTATGAAAAATTTAATACTTTATAAAAATATTTTGCAATAAGTCAATATATTTGTTAAGACTGAAAAAGTACATAAAACTTTACTTTTTAAGATTAGGGAAGAGTTATAAATAAAATATTTAAAAACACAAACTATTATACTCATATATCACTACATCATTCATTAAATTGCTTATAAACCCAAAGTGCAAGCAGAGAATCAAGGGAAGAAATATTTAGCAATAAAAGGATCATACCTCCATGTTGTATAAATCGAATGTCAGTTGTTCAGATGCAATTTTTTAGGTAACAGGTTTGACCATCTATGCTGACCCTCCTCCAGAATTTAAAAATAACAAAATGACAGAACCTGGTTTCATATGCATGTCCTAGGCACAAGTGATTGCACAGCTGTGGAAATCTACGTCTCAAATATCAAAAATTCCTGATATAATAAAATAGTGTAAACTTAAACCACCCATTTCTAATCCAATTACTTTATCTCCTCACCTCATCTGCAATGATTTCATGATGGTGGATAAAGAATGATGTGGCATTTTGCTCATGATTAAATTCTTACAGAGAATGCAAGAGTGGGAAATGAAGCTCAAACAAAAGCAAATTTAAGTATTTTTAACATAAATATAAGTGAAAATGTATATGTTATTAAGGAAATGTCTAGTTAGTAGGAAACCACTCCATAAACAACGAGTTTGTTCATCATTTTTTAATTTAAGAATTAAATTTTGTGAAGTCAGACAATCTTCTAAATGAGAAGGACTTTTGTCAAAAAGCTACTGACTTTGGTTTCGGAATCTCTGACACAATTACTTTCTGGGCATGAGGGTCAGTATGGCAGCATAAATCTCAACACTTGTTACGCCGAGTTCGTCTCATAATACTCCCGTGCATTTGCTACTATCACATGTAACAATACAGGCTGTGGCATAATAATTTACTTTAAGGGGAAAAATCTGTTATATAATATTTTCTAATACTGCTGTCTAAATTACTGCCATTAGGATATTTGAAATGGAACGTTTTGTCTGTCTTGCTCCACCCAGTATGTTTCCTGGTATACTGTGATCAGCCCATCACATTCAGCTATCTAAAACTATTTCACTGTGCAAAGCCCAGGCCAGCGCAAATCCCCTCACAGGGGACTTAGGCTTCCGCAGTGAGAACAGCCTGAGAATCGGAACCTTCCCTTACCTACTCCTGTGATTTTTGCTAAGGAGTTCTGGCAGACATGGAGGCAGTTTTAACATCATCCTAATGTCCTCAGAGAGAAGAAAAGTCAAAGAGGCAGAAGCTCCTTTGTGTGTAAGAATTCAGCCAGAGAATAGAGAGAGGAAATAAGCTAAAGCAAAGTTTTTTGTGTTTCTTTTAATTGTTTCATTGGGTCTCTAATAGGATAATCGTACCTGCCTCCCAAAGTTGTTAATAAGGATTAAAGAATCCAGTAGGTAAATCAGCTGTGTCTAGCATGTACTAAGTGCTCAGTGAAGGATTGCTCTCCTACTCATTAACATCCGGTAATCACCATTCAATAGTTTTTTAGTTGCAATCAACCTATTCTCATAGAACATTTTAAATCTTCCAGCCTCACAGACTTAATAAATTACCCTTAAATAGCATTTCACAACTTGCGTGATGTTTTCACGTATACTGTTTCACTTGAAAGTGTTTTCTCAGAGACACATTGTTAAATAACCTTAGGTAAAATGAGATGGGTCCCCATCAGCCTCTTTAGTTGCTTCTAGATTTTTCTTTGGCTCAGATTTAACTGCATAAAACTAAAGTCTTTCTTTGCTAAAATGATTGTTGATACAATCTGTTAACTCCAACATGTGCACAGCAAGGGCAATTCAAGATACTTAACAACCAACATAGCCTGGACAGGGGACCAATCCACAGGGATAGGGACACCCTACCATCACCACTGTCCTGGAAATCTCGGGAGTCCTGGGGAAGGTGGACTGTGCAGCTCTAGCAGTATTTACCTACTCACATTTTAACAAGCAGTAACTCATGACTCTTGGTCCTGCAGAAGCTTTTGTCCCTGTGTTTGAACTGAAGTATTTCACTACACCAAAGAAATGTCAGAACAGGTCCTAGGAAATCGTCCTTCTAATTTCCTATGTACAGTCTTCAACTTCTATGTTCCTTCTTGTGTGTGTTATACATTTTAAATACCCCAAACGTGGTCTCCTGTGATACAAGTGCTAACTTTTGTACATCAGCTGACAATCTAGAAATCTGAGTTATTACAAAGTAGGGTTTTTACCTCGTCACATTTAATAATATTGCTATTTTTGTTTCCACAACTGTATCAGTGGAATTAATTAAAAATTTTATTGAATCCACTCTCGTTTTTACAAAAGGAGAAAAAAATTTCTGAAGATTTTATCTATTTATTTTTAGACAGAAGGGAAGGGAGGGAGACAGAGAGGGACGAAAATATCAGTGTGTGGTTGCCTCTCACATGCCCTGCATGGGGGAACCTGGTCCACAACCCAGGCATGTGCCCTGACTGGGAAGCAAACCAGAGACCCTTTGGTTCGCAGGTCTGCGCTCAATCCACTCAGCCAGGGCCATAATGAGAAAATCTTTTTTAAAAAAGCATCGGTACTAGTGATCAGAAAGGCTGAAAAGGAAAACTCGGGTCTAAAGCTTATATTCCTCAGCTTTCATTGATTGGGTTAAGCTGGCAGATGGTGTATTCAGTTCTGAAGGAAACATTCCAAATTTTAAAGCACTGAGAAAATTTCTAGAAATACATCATTAAAGACTGTGTTTAATCAGAAACTAAGATAAATGATAATTTTAAGCTTGATAGGAATATTCAGAATTCCTCTTACAATAGGCACATCAATCTATTTACATATTAATATGTAAAAGTTTTCTTAGGCTTTGAAAGAGTCTCACTCTTTGCTGATTATAAAACCAGAAATACAGAAAAATAAAGAAAAAATAAAAGATAAGCCATAGTACTGATACTCATAAAAAGTTAACATTTTAATCTGCATCTTCACAAATACTGCTTTGTAACATTCTTTTACTTAACAATTAATAGTGAACAGCACTTGTGTGAGATAAATGGTTGGAGATAGAGGGATGGATGAACAGACACACAGGCAGACAGGTAGCTAGACAGACAGACAGACAGATCTGCCTCATCGTCTGTGATAGCTGCAGAGTATTTCCTTCAATGGATACATCAAAATGTATTTAAACAATCTCCTTTGTTTTTTCTTGAGTTGCTTTGTGGTTACTCTTTTAATTTATAGTAACTACCTAAGAAATGCCCTTTGACTTTCTGTTTAATAAATTGTCCTTTTAAGATGTCTAGAAATCAAAGATCGGTTGGCTGTTCATCTAAATTCTTGAATGTACCCAAATTACATATCACAACAAAAATTCGATCATTCATTTGTTTGAGAAAAAATGTATTAAGCATCTATTGTGTACTGCTGGCAATACAGTGGAGACCCAGTTCCCGACCCTGGGGAGCTGACACTTAAGGAGGGCACAACCGCAGACCAACCTAACACAGGGGTTTTCAAACTGTGTGAAGAGGCCCAAGGTTCTAGGCAAGTTCCTGAAAGGTCTTCTCTTATAGGGGATGATGGGGCTGCTGAGTAGGGAACAGAGGAGCAAACAGAAGGGAAAGGTGGGGAACAAGAAGAATGCTAGAAAAGAAATAAAGCCAAGGAGAGAGAGAAAACAACAAGGTGAGGATGACAGAAAGGAAGACGACCATGAAGATGGGTCACGGTGAAGACATCGATGACCACGAAGATGAGAGCCCAGAAAACACAGGCAGTGACGAAGAGGAAAGTTTTCAAATGAACAGAACTAATTTAATTCTTCCAGAGAAATTCTATGGGACAGATGTTACAGGCCCCAGTTCTATATGAAAAAGCTATAGTTCACCGAGAGTAAGTGACTATGTAAACAACACACCTAGAAAGTGGAGCTGGAATTTCATTCTAGGCCTGCTAGACTCCCAAATCTGTAATCTTAACAGTGCACAATTATATGGATTTCCACCTATTACAAATAACTTGATCAGAAGTCCCTGGTAATTTTTAATTCCCTATGAAGCTGCGTTTCAGAGGCAGTAATTGAGCTTCAAATCTTCCAGTCTTCAAATGTCTTCTAATATCTTCAAATCTTTTGATAGACATTACACAGATTTTACCTTAAAATTACTCAAAACAATCCAGTGCTTATACTTGTCAAAATATTTTACAAATATGGGAGCAATGTTTTCTAGGAAGGGAGGAATTATTCTCAGGGAGACAGGACACATCCACAACAGGGTATTTATTTCTCCAGTGTAATTCAATTGGTGATGAAAAACTCAACATTTATGTCCAAAGGATTTGACTCCCTTGACGTTTGTTGAAACTCCAGGCTGGCACTGGCTGGCTTTGGCTCTTCCTCTGGAACCCAGGAGAAGAGGACTTGTGAGGAGATGGTAGGGCCCACGGATATACACAGGCTGGGATTAAGGAGCATCACAAGCTAATTTATGTGCTTCTCAATACGTGACTGCAGCGTATCCTAGATAAGCTGACGCAGAGCCTGAAAAAGGAGAAGCAGGCTTGCAATGTTGATTCTTTAATACATAAAAACCAAACCACCAATCGTATTTGGCCATCTTCACCCAGAGACTTCCCGTCCTTTGGCTATCACAGCTCTACAAAAGTTGACTTTTCACATGCATGCTTCTCAAGGTAAAGGGGTCTAGCTTTTTCTGAGCAAAAGAGCCTGCATCTTCACATATTTCATCAAAGGGACACGAGGACTTACAGTGCTTACAGCGCAATGAAGAAAATCAAGGTGACGGTAAGTTTTTTCCAGGGGCTTAAAGAAACAGTGAAATCAAACAAATATAGAGGAGGTTGAAAGAGCTGGTTTACCCATGTAAGACTAAATAAAAAGAGCTCTACTATATATGCACTTGGAGTAATACCTTGGGAAAGATTATAAAAGATGTAAATACACAGGAAGTGTGAAGCTGCTTCAGACAGCGTGTATATTACTCGAAATCCAACAATGGAATTCAGATAGCAGAAACTAAGCACTTGAGTAAATAATTCTTAGTGGCAAAGGGCTCATCAGCTGAGGAAAGGTTCCATTATTTACACACTGATGTAAAACTATAAAGGGCTATTTCATCAAAGAGAAGAAATTTCATTTCTGCAAATAAAAATTTTCAATTGAAAATTGAAACAAAAATTGAAACCTATTAGTATCTTAAACCTAAAGCAAAAGATTTATTTTTACTAATGTAAAACGGGTGTCTAAAAAAAATAAATGTAGAAATACAGATTTTAGAAATGTACCTTGAGGTATGCTCTTCTTAAAGTTAAAGGCGTTTGTTTAGGTTCTGTGCTCCTGCTGTAACTCAGTCCAGCTGTACAATCATAAATCCGTTCCATGATGTACTTACTTCCCCATCTCAGAGCGCTCCACTCTGCTCCTCCAATACCCTTTTTATTTAATTATCTAAATATTTGAGGTGAAAGCATTTTTACAAGAATTCATGCATACAAAAAAAATATAGTAGAGAATCTCTACTAAATGCACACTCTATTAAAAGAATTCTGGATAATTTGTACCATAAGTCACAAAATAGTGATAGTTTATCATGACCAAATGAATATTTGAAAATAGTTACTTTCTGTCCAGAAATATAAAATAGAATAGAAACAACACAGGTATTATTATCAAGTCATAACTAAAAAAATTACGTATCTGATAGTTAGCACTTTTAATCAATGCTGGGATAGGTTTTGTTATATAAGCATTGTTTCCTTCTGATGTTCAGAGTTGATTTTTAACCTCATAAATATATGACAATATAAAAAAATAACAGGTTACAGCTAAAAATGCAAATGCTCAAAACTGTGCCATTTAAATGTAGCTAAAAGGACATAATTCTCCAATGCTTGTGTTTTAAGATCTATTTATAAGCATAAGGCAGTTTGCATTTTAAAATTTTTTAAAGGAAAATAAGAATTCAGTTCAGTGAAATTTGGTTTTTAAACTATTAGAGGTACCAATAAAAAGTAAAATTAAACATAAAATGTCTGCACCTTAAAAAAAGATAAATCAGATTTATATACAGCATCTGCAACAAATTTGAGTACTGACTAGGCCTTCAAGGTTCCGTGCTATAATTTAAAAACCACACACATACACACACACAGAGAGATTCAAATTACTATTAAAAATGCAACTTTTGACAAAATTAAAAACACTTCTGAAGGTGGTGCTAACTTTGATGTGGACACGTTACCAGACTTTTGATACTCGAGGGAAAAATAATCACTTGTCAGTAGCATGTAATTAATAAAAGAACATCTAAGTGTGCAAAAGTTATTACTTTTTATTTTTGAAAACAGAGCAGAGTAATAATATTAATATTTTTACAGAGCAAAAATGTGTAAATTCTTCACACAGCACATTCATATATGTCTATAAAATTTTTACTTAATAGAACTCACTAATACAACATTATTTCTTGGTTTTGACATATATAAAGATTATAAACAGAATGCATTTATTGCATTTGAGTTCTTGTAAGTGATCTTAAAACCTCCTGTAGGTAAAGAACATTTAAACTGACTATAGATTAGTTTTAGCCGCAAACCTGAGACTTCACCTAGGGATGCAGCCTACCCCCAAGTCCCTGCCTCTGCAGGCTGCACGGGGAGGCTGAGCAGGAACAACGAAGAGCTGAGACAGGCTCACTGTGGCGGGGCTGCCCCGGCGCCGTCAGAGTCTCGCAAGGCTGTGCCTACACTCACTAGTAGCACCAGGAAAGTAGACACAGGAAAAATATTCTTCAATAAATAATCTATTCAAAACATTAAACTAAAAAATAAAACATACCTACAGGGGAGAAGTTGGTTCAGTGAAGAAAGTAAACAGCTTAAATTGACACATTGCTCCATACTCTGCCTTAAAACTAACTCCCTTTAAAAGAGCCCAAACTAATTCAAGTTATACCACAGTCTTGGTCAAATTAAGCTATTTTCTTTCAAGATTATATTTCAAAGATTTAAATACAAAGTTTAGGATTTTTAATCCTTTGCATCAAATCTATGATTCTATTATTCAAAGAAGCATGAATTATAGCTATTAACAATCTATATTTTCTAAAGTTAAAACAAGTCAGGGACAAAATCAATATGATTTAGCATAGTTCAATAATTCTCACACTAATTAATACTTAAAGTATTTCTTCACATTGTCTAAACACTAATGAAACATTTCACAGAACAAAAAATACAGACTTTAATACTGCAACAGCTTGAGAGAATTCAGTAAAAATACCAAGGTACCACAGGCAGAGCGTCAGGCCCTCCCGTGACACTTCAGCCACTGCACACCCCGACCCAGCAGACGCCCCCAACACCCTCAGGACAACGAGCTTCATGAAAATGATTTTCATCAAAATAGTGAGACTACTGCCTTCATTCAATACACACAAATTCTATTAGATGGTGTAAAAATATATATATAAAAGTAAAGAACACCATATTAAAATTTATAAAGTTATAAAGACATTAATATAAAGTCTGAAAGTTGCAAAGAAAAAAGAGTTTTAGTTTTCAGTTGTTAATTAGCTATGGTAACAGGATGTTTATTAAGCTGGATTTATTTTAAAAAATACATTACACATCTTCAAAACTAAAGAGGATTAAAGAAATCAGAAACTTTTAAAAGTGTGTTTGAATGCAGTAATTCAAGAGTTTATACTGAACCTTTTATTCAATGGTTTGACTAAAAGAATTTAAATTAGTGAGACCCAAATGGTTTAAGTTTAAATGGATATTGATGGAGAAGTAAACATTTGGGTACATTTTAAAATAAAGATGAAATGGTAAAGTGCCTTCAAACTAAACATATTTAAAATAATAAATAGAAAGTAATGAAAGATGTATCCTTATAAGGAATTAGAAAAAAAAATCCCAGCAATGAATCAACACAAGTACCCCTTATTAATCGCAGTGTTTTGTTAGAAGCATTTTTCTAATTGACACTGAATTAGCATTTACTATCCCAGAGAGAGTTCTCCGTGGCGAACACTTTAATGGAGGTTGTCTGACGGTTTTGGCCCGTAGTAGAGGTGTCGCAAAATAGATTTAGTGAGCAGATCTAGCCATGGTGGTAAAAATGGCATCGTGGAATAGCTTTCCTCACTCCCAGAACAAACTATGCATGAAGCTCTCGCCCTTGACTAATATATTAGGCCCTTTAAAACAATACATTAATTATGCATTCACTGCGAGTTCAGACACTGTGCTTAATATGATTAGTGCTGCTGTCTACCCTACTTAAGTACTGACATGTATTTTAAAGACTGAAAGTGAATTGGATGCCTTCTACTACCCAGAACATTAGCTGTGAAGTCTTCTCAGAGAACATACAATAAAGATGAACGCACACATGCTTCAACTACTAATGTCTGCAGGAGCCCAGCTTTAGTTCCTTACACTCACAGGCATTTCCCTTTGTAATCCATTCATAAATTTATTTGCCTCCCCAAAGAGCTGCACTTCATCGTCTGGCTCTGAACAGTGGCCTCCGAACATGTTCTAAATTTTAAATATGGTTTTCAGTATTTAAGTAAAATTTTATTTTTCAATAGCCCACATGTTTTTTTCTCTCTCAATGGCAATGAAGTCCCTTGATACAAGGCTAACTCAGCGAAGACTGAATCTAACACTGCAAAATTTACAAGTAATGCTCACACTCACTTTAGACTGTCACAGGCCTTCGTTACATTTTTATCACTAAGATGACAATGTTTTGTGAGAAGGGAGTGCTGTCACTTCCTACGAGCTGGAGGAGGGCAGCCTTCTATTCTCAGTGCATGTTGAAAACTGCAGCCTGCACGAAACGCTTCAACTGGAGGTGACAGGACAGAAACATTCCTGAGGTTACTTTACCAATGTGCACTCGTCAGTGACAGCCTGCGTAAACACATTTAAAGATGAAGTTCACATTTCACTGTTCACATTTCAGGCAGGGAAACCCAACCAGCATCTCATAAATCAGTTTGTCACCTGCTTTTACTGGCCATTTTCTATTAGATTTCAACCCACAGTGAAAACTGATAATGCAATACAAAAAAGAATGAGATTTAAATAATTTTACACAAAAAGGAATATTTCTAAAGGCAGAAAACACTTCAAAAATAACTTGTAAAATGGTTGTGACTCAATATTAAACAAATTAATACCCAACGTTTGTTGCATTTACAGAGCATTAAAACCCCCAACCCTCACAAGTGCTCCTTACAGTGGGAAGGAAGACTTTAAATTTTGACAGATGAAGACACCGAGGTGCAGAGAGGCGAAGCAGAGGGAACTGACAGTGCTCCAAGGCATGGAGGGTTCCCTTCACTGGCTCACTAAAGGCAAGAACACGACAGGTCATTTTTCCCCTTTATGTAATTCCCACAAGTAATCACCTAACAACTGGGCGTTGTGAATGAATATACTATCACAATTATCAAGAGGCCCATTAATAAATTACATGTGCGATGTGCACTGGGAGGACAGACACACGCCAACAAAGGAGAGCGGGGCTGGCACCAGCAAGATCAAAGTGAAACACTATGAACAGAGTAAGAAAAAATGATCACCTTTAAGTTGTTTTATGGAAATTTTACTTTAACTTCTCAGCTTTATGCTACTGAGAATTAGGAAACAAATATGGCTCAATTTCACTAAAACTATCCCTACTTCTCTATCTTTGATGAAATGGCAATGAAATGTAATAAAGTCTAAATACGAATCTATCTAAAGTGGGTGTTAACCATTCACAAATGTGCCAAGTTAAAGAGATGAGCCCCTTCTTTCCGTCGCTAGGAAAGAGCTGTGCACATCTAACGGAGTGGCCACCCTGCAATGCCAGATGCAACAACTAACCCGTTCACAGCTGAGCTGAGCAGAAAGCGGGAGCCGGGTACCTGATTTATTCTTCAGAGACCCGTTGTCACAGGGACAGAGTGAGAAACGTGAGACTAACCACCATGCAATCAACTGTAACTGTTGTAAACATTTTATCTGCTTTTAAGTAACAAAAGGCAAGCCTACTTTCACAGCTGGGTACTACTAATACGGAGCACTGAGAAGGGAAAAGTACTTGATACGGAAGGAAAAAAAGGCTGTGTCTGAACATCATATGGTTTGACTTAAACCGGACTGATTAAAGATACTTAAACTACTCTTGAACATAAATTGCATGCACCTGTTGTTCTCATATTGGCAGCCCTTCCACACCCCTGTGAGCCTGAGAAAGCTTCTCTATGGACAGAAAGCCCCTGCTCCTTCCATCTCATGTTGCCTAACACGGGAGGAGAGTGGATTTATTAATCAATTTCACAGATTCTTTGGGATACATTATTTACATTAAAATGTAATACCAAATAGGCCACAGAAATAACATTTACATTCTCTATTTAATGCCTTTCATTATAAACTGCCTTTCTAATTTTATGATTTGTATACATTTTTCTTTTTAATCAGACAAATTAGTTTCATGTGTTTCCATCCTGCTCTAGGCTACTTTATCCTCACTGGGAAAAAGTTCTGAATCTGTAAAACAGTTTTGATTTTCACAGCTCATGCATCAATAATATGCCTATGTAAGTCCATTCTATTCAAAGAGTCTTCAGAAAACTACCGAGTTAATGCTGGTGAGAGAGACTCATGATTTGCGGATCCAGATCCGTTATGATGGACTGTGAATCTATAGCTTAAAGAAAATCTCTGAAGCAATCACTTTCCCAGATCAGAAGTTGACTGTGGGAGCTGGCAGAAGAAAGAGTAGGGCTAGTGACCCAAGGAACTGGAACTTGCAGAGTTTGAGCTTTGGCACCCAAGGCAAGGCATTGTAACTCCAGCCTCCATTTCCTAATCTGTAGTCATATGGTGCCCCTGCTCTATGCACCTCAAAGAACTGTGGGGAAGGGCAAAGACCTGGCCCATAAAATAGCTCTGTAAACTACGGAGGCCTATAAAAACGTAAGGCATTACAGGACCACTCTCATGTCTAGACCTCTCATGACATCCAGCGAACACATCTGCTGCAGCGCTCCTTCATGCCAGTGCTGCACGGCCTTGGCCTCTGCTCTCCAGCTCTCCCTGAGCTGCACAGATGACACCAGAGACAGTTCCCCCAAAGGCAAGCACTGCAAACACCATCTCAGTTTTTCGGGTACAGGAAGGATTTAGCTGGTCCCTGGCAGATGCATAATTATGAAAGATATTAACTTATTGTGGTGGACTTAAGAAATGGTATTTTGGCCAGAGGACTGTCCAGCACTGGGTCTTTCACAGTGTCTGAAAGGCAGAGTGGTGTGCTTTGGGGTAGTGAGCAGGCCAAGCCCCCAGGATCACAGCATCATGTGCCAACCAGGAGGACATCCTTCAGTTGGCCAAGGGCATTTTTCTTCCTCAGAGAATCCCAACGGTCACTGCCATCAACCAGTCAGGCCTGCACCTAGAAGACCTCAGACTATGTAAGGCAAGGCTTAAATCATCAAGCAGGAAATATCACAGGAACAGGAATAGGAACAGGGCAGATTCGGAAATCTGCTGCTGGCAAAAAAAAAAAAAAAAAAAAAAGGTAAGACTCTAGGAATAGATGCAATGTATATCGATGTTTGGTCAAGGCAAAGTTAGAAATCAGGTGGGTAAGTCAAAGTCAAGACATAAAGAGCTTGGGTGCCAGATAAAACTGGCACATCTTCTAGCTCTGTCATTCGGCCACTAACCTTCCGCACCTCACTTAACTTCTCTGAGTATCTGTTTTCTCACCTGTCAGAGGGTAAAAACAATACCTAGTTTACAGGGTTGCTATGAAGATAAAATCAGCTAATGTATGTAAAGTGCCTGGAGACCTAAAGTGATGCTATTATTATTATCATTATCGTCATCATTATGATTGCAATTATTTGCAGAGTTGCAAAGCTGGAGACAGCGGAAGTGAAGGCACAGGCCTGGAGGGCTTGCATGCTTCAAGCTGAGCACATATGAAAGCTCAAAGTATCACCCACTTGACCAGGGGCCAGGAAATGGAAGAATTCAGGGTTGGAGGGACACCAGCCAGTGGGCAGAGGTAGAATTATAGTGACTGCTTGCCTAAGGCCTAGGGCATTAAAGTGGTTCCCATAGAGGCAGGAACCAACCCAATAGAATCAATCTGCTAACAGATTAGATAGAATATGAAGGAAGATTATTGCTAACACTGGGTGTTATGGTGTGAAATGAAGGGTGTGGATCATAAGTGGATTGAAAAAGAAAGAGCCTCTAGCAGGCAAATTTCAACTCTGATAATGGCAAGATTTCTACTGGGAGATCAGTTTTTGTAACAGTTCCAGGACACCTACAATGACACAAATCTCCTCTTGTAAGAGACAGATCTCTTACCATCTCACTCCATCCCATCCTCACCCAATCTGGACAAGTGCCAATAAAAAAACAGAAAGATATTAAAAAAGGACAGCAACAGGTTAGGTTTACTCTCCACTGACATGGCCCGCTGTCCTTAGATCCCGAAATAGCATCTAATAGGTGCTAATAATAATAATAATTATTATTATAGGTGCCTGTTATAGCTTCAAATAGGAATAAGAACTTAGAAGAAATTACCTTTAGCCAGAAAATCTGTTTCACTTGTAATACACCCACATTTTAACATTCTCGAAATTTTCAGGTCACAAAAGTTAAGGAATTAGTTAAAGAAATAAGCGAGAATTAAAGATTTAAATACAAAGGCTGGCATTTCTTACTTTTTTTCAATTTCATAAAAAAACATTGCCAATTATTTATTTACAATTAAAAGCACAGAAAAAATATTTTCTCTCATCACAGTTTTATTTACATGTATTAAACTTCTCTTGATTTTCACTATTTTTTTTTAATTAACCAAAAGACTGTGGTAAACTATATAAGAAGTCGGGAACAAAAGATCTGGGAAGATCACAGTTGGATACCAACATGTTTGGTGGGCTGACAGTGACCCTCCTTCACTGCAGTGGCTGACAGTTACTGCCAGAGCATGTTGGATATTTTGTAGCTTCTGTGCTCCATGAGTGAGAAGACTCTAACCACAAAACAGCGGCTGCCACCAGGCCAACGTGTGCATCTGTGCATTAATAAAGTCACAGCTCAAAGTAATAACTTCCTCAGAAAGAACAGCCTTTCTCTCATTGAATCCGTTTCCGCTTCTGCAGTATCACCGCCATTTCTGAGTTCACATTTCCTATAGTTGCTGGGGCTATGCTAATAATATCCTGTTGGTCAACAAACTTGTAGGCTGTTCCCAGGCCAGGGGCTCTCCATTTCCGACCGAGTGAAATTTCAATCTTTTGCCTTGCAGTTATGACACTCAACTATATGGCTTTGTCTTACGGCCAACTACTTCCCTTCTGCAATCTGACATTCCAGGCAGCTCGCCCCACGCACTGGCGCATGTGCACGTGTCTTTTCCAGCTCCCCGTTGTGGCTCAGGTTACTTCTTCTGACTGGAAACGACCTCTCCTCATCTTCCAATCACGCACACCCTACTCAGCTAAAATGTGCCCCCTCCAGCTGCCTTCCCCAGCTCTCCACTGTACCAGTGATAATCTTTCTTCTATAACATCCTATACCATTGTATTTCATTCATTCTCTACTCTCAAATGCAGCTATCTATATATATGTCTTATACTTTCCACTATACTGTGAAGGTAAAAATAATGTTGTTGTTTCTTTTTGTCTCCAAAGTCACCACATGGCACAGGTAGATACTATTATCTTTTGATTTCTTCATCTGTCTCCATTTTACAGATGAAGAAATCAAAACACAGAAAGTTTAAGGATTTTGCCCTGTGTCCCACAACTATTACAAGCCAGGACTCAAACATATGTTATGAACCATAATGCTATTGAGCCCATCAGAGAACTGCAGTTGTCGGAAGGCACGGTTTTCATTCTCATTGTGATCACCAGGCTACTTAAAGCTCAAGAGGCTGAGTTGCAGCCACTCTAGCGGCAGGACAACAAAACATGCACCTCTAAGCATTAACCTTACTTCTGGCTGAAGCTTTTCAATTTCTTCCTTGCCCTGGTTCTTAAAAAGTCCCTGGGAATAAATACAAAATTTTTTAAATGGGCATTTAACTCTTAAAGCTTGAAATCACAGGTGAGATGGAACACAGCTGGCTGTAGCACACAAGGTATAGAGAACTAGAAGACATGAACAAACAAAGTTAAAAATATAATTACAGAATTAAAATCAACACTAGAAATAATAAAGAACAAATCCACCCTGAAGAAAATTAAGCCACTCATAAGCAGAATGAGTAGGACACAGTCCCAGATTACAGAAGGAAAGAACAGAGATGAAAATGTCAAGGAAGGAAATCAATGGTATGGACGACAGGCAGTGGAGACGGAAAACAACCGATGCTGGACGGGGAGACTCAGTGCTACAAAGACGCAGACTCTCCCCATCATAATTCCTGTACCTCTAAGGATCTACACTTTAAAGACGCAAAGCCACTGCTGGGGAGATGAACCTTGGACAAGCCTTAGAATACTATACTCCAGAGGGCGTGCTTTTCCCTCCTCATTTTCGTGTGAGGTTTCCTGTACTCACTGCCTCTATTTCACCATCTTTGAATCCTCCTTTCAGTCTGGTTTCCCATGGCTACTGTGCTGCACAACTCCTGGAAGTACTGCTCATATTTATGCCACATGAATGACACCTGGACTTCTGCCTCCCTGTAGGCTTGTGGCTTCCCCACCCCACAAACCTTCAAACAGTTTCCTAGGTCCCCAGTGACCTACTCATTACTTCCAGTAGACCTTCTCAGCCTTCAGCTCTCATAACCTCTGGGCAGCAATCTACACTACTGGCCACTCCCTGCTTCTTAATGGTGCCCTTCTGCTTCCTTGATACCCTAGTTTTCTTCTCTTCCTTCTTAGTGTCTGCTGTAAGGTCCCCCTCCTCCACATGCCATGAAACAGTACAGCTGAGAGGCTGGTCCCAGGCCCTTTAGTCTCGTCAGCATCTATAACTGCAATCTCTATGAAAATGACTCAAGTTTTCATCTGCAACACTGTCTTCTCTTCTGACCTCCAGACCCATGTACTCCTCTATCTGGCATTTTCTCTTTGCTGCATTAAAGGCACCTCAAACTCAACAGGTCCAAAACTGGACTCATGATCCTTATGGCAAACCTAGGCCTTCTTACAGTAATAATGTCATCCACCTAATTTTACCAGTTTCTCCCTCTTTCCTGCACTGATAATCAGTCTCTAAAAACTGTATGGAGAGATGGCTCTCAAATCTCTCTCAAATTTGCCCCATCCAGCATCGCCCTGGTATAAGCCATCATCACCTTTTGCCTAGTGTATGGCAAAGCCTCTCAGCTATTCTCTGTACCCATTCTGGCTCAAAAAACAAACTGGATCCTGTTATCACCCCTTGCTAAAGCATGACAATGACTTCCAAATGCTCTTTTAAAAAGACTTAATGTAGCCTTTAAGAACGCATGCATGCTCTGATCTCTGCCCTGCGATGCAGCCTCACTCACTCAACAGTCCCCTTCCCTGCCCAGTTGTGGTGCTCTCAGAGTTTTCAACCAGGGTCCTCCTGCTGCGGGGCTTGTGCATGTATTGTTTACTCTGTCCAGAACGTTCACTTCCCTCCCCTGTTTGCTTAGTCTAGACTCCCACGCATCTTTCAGATCTCAGCTGGAGCACCATTTCCATCCCTCGTACAAACTCCAATAATACCAGGTCCTCGCATCCGTAGCACTCACTAAATCAATCTTATAATTTTCAGCTAAAATGTGTGAGTACGTTTGCCTCCTCACATGACACTAGGCAGCAGGTCCACTGAGAGCAGAGATCATGTCTGTTTCTTGTCTCCAGTGCCTCGCCACCAGGATGTATAATAGACATGAAGACACAGTAGTTGAACATGCATTGAATACGTAAACCAACTGCTTCAATAAAGGCATGAACTGCAAACTTCCACAAAATACATAAAGTAGGACCAGGAAATATCAGCTCAGAGAAGATGGACTCTTCATAAACACCAGAGTGAGGGGACAGGGAGACTCATATCCACTGTGGCAAATCACCAGAGGAGGCCTATAACCTCAAGCCCTGAAGGTTGAAGCAAATACCATACACCCCGCCCAAGGGCAGACACTGTGACTGAACACACTTTGCAGGCTCAGCGGCGAATGAACAGAGGGAATAGAACAGTGGGACCGCCCAAACTTCCCAACACAGGAAGTGGAAACAGCACTGGCAGACAGCAGAACACATGACAGAAAAAAGTGTAACTGGCGAGAAACAAAAGTAAATTCGGTAAGCATTTGCTTTTTACTCTCAATACCAAATAAGAAGAACTAAAGGAAGCTGTAACGACTATTTGAATGGGAAAAAAATAAGCTGCCCTACTACAGATACATGTAAAAAGTAAAACAGGCACGAAATGGAACTATTTTAAAGAAACTAAAGATCCAAGAGCTGACTAATAAAACTAAGGAACGAACATTCACATGAAGTGCAAGATCTAAATTTTAGAAATTACATTTCACTAAGAATATAGTGTGAGCAAATGGGAAAAAATAAGCATATTGCTTTGATTTTTGTATGTGCTTTTCTGCCCTACATTTTAACACTTCTGCGATCGGTATTCAGGTTCAGATTGGCTGCTTTATCTGATGTTATCTAGTGTTACACTAGCAACCCCTGCCCTCACGTGTTAGTCAAGTGTTAAGTCTAAGTAATACTTTTATCTTTTTTAATTTTTAAAACAGTATTTATTTGTTTGTTTATTTATTTTTAGAGGTGGGAGGGAGGGAGAATAAGAGGGAAAGAAGCGTCAATGTGAGAGAGAAACATCGACGGACAGCCTCTCACACAGGTCTCAACTGGGCACTGCCCCTGCCCCTGCCCCCACGAACCGGCCACCTTTCACTTTGCAGGACATCACCCAGCTGAGCCACACGGGTCAGGGCTAACAAATACTTTTTGATAAGAAGACTAAATAGTGCAAAGATGTTTACTTTGCCCAAATAAATTTACATATACTATGTAGTTCTAATTAAAATCCCAAAGATTTTTTAAATAACTTCAAAATAATGAAGCTCATCTTCACGAATGAAAAGCATCAAAAAGCTTGTGGAATTTAAGTGCACTGAGGAAGACTTGCCTTCTTAGACATTAAGTTATATAATAGTGATATATGACTTAAGAGGGTGTGGCTCTGGAAACAGAATAAATGCAGAAATAAATTCAAAGATTAATAGAACGTAGTGATTGTAAGAGTGGCATTTCAAAATAATCCTAGGAGAGCAAGATAACAACTTAGAACCAAGTTAAATTTAATAACCACCTTACAACCTGTTTTTAAAAAATAATTCATGTATTAAAATATAGGGTCTTTTCAATTATCCTTCCCCTGGAAGAAACTATTAAATAAAATGACATATTTGAATATTTAACAATGTAAGACCTCCATATAGTTCAATTCAACATAAACATAACTAAAGGACAACTTCAAGGATAGGCTGGAAAAAATATCTGCAACAATTAATATGCATCAAAAGTTCTTACATATCACTTAAATAAAAAATCATGCTAAAATGGACAAAAGATGGCAGAACAATCATGACAATTAACAAATAAAATACAAATAACTAATAATTCCTTGTAATTAACACATTATAAACATAAGAACATTTTCATTTTCTCAAATCTTAGTATAAGCAAGATGCAAACAATGTATTTGAGACAGTGGTCATAGAGCTTGGAGGTGGGTGGCAGGATGTGTACACAGCTCTGGGGCTTGAGCCCCTAGAGGGTTTAAGCAGAGGAGGGGTGTGATCTCACTTGGATTTCAGAAGGTACCCTGGGCTGAGAGCAGACTGGAGAAGGGCAAAGTAGAAACAGCAACACCAGCTGGAATGCTGTTATAATAATCTAGGCAAGAGACAACCTGGTGGTAAGGTGAAGGTTGTGAGAATGGGCTGGAGAATCCAACCATCCTCCAGTCATTCTTTACAGCTGGTGGGGGGGGGGTAGTGGTGGTGTGTGTGTGTGTGTGTGTGTGTGTGTGTGCGCGCGCACAGTGAGCACAATTTCCCAATGCGCTGAACATGGAGTCTGAGAGAAAACCAGGAAGCATGAATGACTTAAGTCCCTGGCCTGAACTTCCATCATATTAGATTGACTGACAGTAAATAAGATGGGCAATCAGAGTGGGATTGAAGAATAAGGTAAGAAAGTTCAGTTTTAGACATGACATTTTTGGTATCTTGCAGAAATCCAAGTGGAGCTGTTGAGTAGGCAGTAAGGATATGTGTTTCTGTACCTCCTGTTTTTTTTCCCTCCCTCTGGTAATGAAGTTTCTGATAGGAAATATATCATTAGAATACATTTTCACTAATAGTTATTTGGTTATAAGCACAGAGAAAACTTAACTCCTAACAACACCTTTAAATCACTTTGGAATGTCAAATAATGAAGAATAATTTTTAAAAGTCTTCAAGCCCTGGCCAGGTAGCTCAGTGAGTTAGAGTGGCGTCCAGACACCCCAAGGTGGTTGGTTTGATTCCTGGTCAGAGCACATACATGAATCAGCCAATGAATACATAAATAAGTGAAACAACAAATTAATGTTTCTCTCTCTCCAAAAATCAATCAATAAAAAAATTTAAAAGACTTCCAATAAAAAATATAAAACACATAATTTCATTTAGTATCATATGAAAAAATCTACTATGCTATCATAAGTAACTTTTATACTATCATTAACTTTAGTTTGATTTTATCTGCTTCCTTAGTATTACCCAATTTTAATTCACTTTGATTTATTATAATCTCAATGCTAGTTCTTTTAAAATAACTAATAAATTTCCTATAAAATCTGCACACACAATAAAATTATGTTTCTCTCTACCCTGTGAAACGTAGTGTTCAAACACCAGCTTTCATGAAGTTAGAATAACAAGGGAACAAAGTAACTCTGTGCATTTAGGGTCTTTTAACCCCCAAACTTACATTCTCATTTGCTGACATTTTCTGACATTTTCTTATTCATTCACCCAACAATCAGTCAGTAACAGCCCTATTTGCCAAGTACCAAGGATACAGATAAAGAAAATTCTCCTCTGTAACCAAAGAGGGGCTCACAGACTCCTGGAGCATTCAGACATGTAAAAACAAAATTAAATGTCAATTTAATAAACGGTGTAACACAGAAATATACAAGGACCTAAGAGATCAATACAGAATGTGTCAAAATCCAGAAAAGGTTAAATTAAGCCATATGCAACACATGACTTTTTTGGAAAATGAGCATAAAACCAGTATTGATTAAAGTGACCTTAGAGCAAAAGGTTAAATATAATTAACATGGGAATATTTTTGTGTTACCACATACTAATTTCCAATGACCATGCTTAAGAATATCCCTTTTAGGTGTTTTCTGGTAACTAAGAGTTACAGATGCATGTGACTGCAGTTCTTTCACCCGACTACTTACCTCTAGAGTGTTCACCCAACGCCTTGGAGTGGGCCTCTGTGAGATGAGACCAATGAGACCAATGAGGCCAGCGGGCTGAGGGGGCCCCGGTGCCCCGCAGCCTGCATGAACCAACCAAAACCCAAGTCCGCAGTGCCTTAGGGCTAAGAACCAAAACCTAATCAACCATGAACAGCCAATCAAATGTCTCCAGCTTTGCAACTGCATCTCCTCTACAGAAGCCTTCCCCCGGCTCCTCTCCTTGCCGCCTCATTTGGTGCTGCCCAACTTAAATCACTTTCAGCTCAACTGACTCTCGAAAATGTTAAGATGCCCCAGTTTTTCTTTCAATGCCTCTTTTACAGAGCGTTACAGTGTTAGAGTCACCTGCTGGCAGCTTGGGATACTTTGAAGGGAAGCATCAATGGCATATCCAGAAACATTTCTTTGATCAATGAATTATTAAAATTCTTTACTATTACACTACCCTATACAGACATTTAGAAGGAAAATGATGAATTCTATGTTCAATTACTACTTATATTTCAACTTGATAAAAATGATAAGATTAAGGATGAAAATAAGCATTACAATAAAAACTAAATTTAAATTGATTTGATTTTCTCTTCCTGCAAAAAGAACAGCGGCATTAATTGGCTGTCTTTTCAAGTGATTTTTTAAAAAGTTCATATAAATTTTTTAAAACTATGCTTAGAAAATAATAGATAATTTGCATGATCACACTTAATATCTGTGTGGATATTTGTGGAAAAGAAATGGGCTAAGGAGGGAAAAGATGTTTAAGAAATGTGAATAACTATTTAAATGCATAAGCCAACAAACGTATTATTATGGAATGTCACAAAATGTAAATTAACTGTAGGATCTGGTCTTTTAATTTGACAGCTGTTTGACAACTGCAAAATGGAAAACTCACCTCAGACAACTGCAAATAAAGGAAAGACGATTAAGTCAGAGAAGTTCATGTGGAATGATACAATATACATTGTAGTAACTCCTCACAGGGGAATAGATAAATGCAGGCTGGAATTTTTATTGTCTTTGGAGGTGCTGATATTCAATGGACTTAAATTTCACAAAGAGCTATGTGTTACTCTATTACAATTAATGGCACTTTCTGAAATATAACGCCTCAGTGGAGAAATAATTGTAAACACATTTGAAATCTCCAGGTGTTTCTTGAAGCAATTTTTACTTGACCTTCCTTGACTTTACCTTTTGGATGCTAAAACAGTACCATCTCCCCCATTTTAAATATAAAAATAATGAGCTCTTCTATAATGCAGCTCGAGAAGATACACACGTCCAAAAGCTAGCAGCTCAGTCTGAAAGCTAAGGTGAAATACCTGTGGCTTGACTCCATCTAAAGTACTGAGGTATTTCGTGCTTCATTTTTCTCTGCAGGATGAAAATGAGTAGAGAAAACTACATTCCACTATTAGTTGTAAAGAATTCTGTTTTCAGCGAAGGCATTTTCTTTTCTTCAGAAAGAAAATTTTAACATTTTGGTAAATGATGATACCTAAATTATATGTTTTATTTGTTTCCAAAGGTCAGCATGGAGGTAAGGGGTTCTCAAAGCAAATTCAACTCACTTACAATGTTTGTTTGGTATGCACAGTGTTTCAAAAAAATTGAGCCAACATTTAACATTTAAAACTCAGGAAATTTCAGCCCTAAAATCCAAATATCTAGCTTGTATTGAAAAATTGGAAGTTCTTGCAACACAGGCATGCACTTACCTAGGCTACACATACCAGCTGCTCCCCTTGGCCAATGTACATACTCCCCAGTTCACTGAGACCACCATGTAGCCCTGAAGTAGCAAGTAAAACACGTAAGGGAAGGACCCAAAAGCATTTGCCTCTGAAATGGAAAAAGTCACTGAGGGTCATGGAGATGAGTTCCATATAACTAGAGACTAGCTTTTAGAAAAATTTATTTCTGAGGCTTATCAACAATCACTTTCCAGCAAGACTGATTCCTACAAACGCAATTATAGTCCCAGCAACTAAGTAGCTTATAGGGCTCCACAGCTAGAACTTGCAGCAAGCCTGTGTCTGCCCTCCCCAAGCAGATCAAGGTAAGCAATGAGGTCCAAGCATCAATCAGGTGCAGCCTGGTCTCTACCCCATGTCATGCGCCAGACCATCTTCTACATGGATAGGTTAGTGTCCTCTCTGTGTTCCCTGAATGCCTCACCACTTAGTACCACTGTAATTTTACATTAATGAGTAATTTTTTGATTAATGATTGTTTCTCCCACCAAACAGTAAGCAACATTCATTTTTCTTTTTTTAAGATTCTATTTATTTATTTTTAGATGGAGGGGAAAGGAGAGAAAAAAACATCAGTGTGTGGCTGCCTCTCACATGCCCCCTACTGGGGACCTTGCCCACAACCCAGGCATGTGCCCTAGACTAGGAATCAAACCAGCAACCCTTCAGTTTGTAGGCCGGTGCTCAATCCACTGAGCCATACCAGCCAGGGCTCATTTTTCCCTTATACATTCACTCATATGCCGAGTTCCTACTACATGTCAATTTTCTCGGCACTGGGGGAAGACTAATAGATAAAACCAAGTCTCTGCTCTCATGGAGTTGACATTCATGAAACAGACAACAAACAAAATGTCAGAGGACAGACAGAGAAGTGCAAAAAAGGGTTGCTGTGCCCTACCTCTTCCAGGAGGTGATGTTTGAGCCCAGCTGTGAATGAAGCCTAGTGGACATGTATGAGAGGGCACAGACACTGCTGAGACTCCCAGGTAGGGGCAGGACAAGGAAGCCCTATGGCTGAGGGGGAGGGAGTCGGGGGGCCAGAGGGAGAAGCACAGTTCCTAAGGCCAGATCACCTGGAGGTAAGGAGCTGGGATGTGTTCTCTGATCCGTCTGCCATCCACCAGCTTTACCATACCAGCTCTCAGTGGTTTTGTTATTGCTATCTACTGCCAAAATCTCCTGCAATCCAAACAGGGCCCTCCTCATCTCCACCCTGGATGTGCCAAAAGTGCTGCATAACCACAACTCCCACTCCCAAAATACTCAAACTGAATTATTTTTTCGCCAAGATTCGTTCCTTCTTTTGTGTTGTCTGGTTTTATTTTCATCATTGTACTACTCCCTACCTAGTATTTTCTTTTTAACATACTTATTTGTCCATCTCTTGCTATTCCATTTAAACTCCACAGAGAAGCGACCTGCCTGTATGCCCAGCACCCAGTACAGTGCCTGGAACATAACAGGTGCTTAGAGAATATTTGTTGAGTGGATGACACTTTAGCTGACATCTAGGCAGCCACTATGGTCTAAGATGAGGACAGAGGAAGGAGAGGGGGCTGGAGAAGACACAGACAGTGCAGAGATTCAGGATCAACCTAGGATTTTATTCTGTAGTGTTAGAGTAACTGCCATCAATTGCAGTATGATCTTATTAACAACTACCAGCGGTGGCCTGACACCTACAGGGCAGGTCTCAATGCTTCAGCAAGGCATGCAGACCCCCAGTGACCTGCCCTGATAACTTCTTCAGCCAAACCTCTCACTGCACCCTCTCCACATCGTCAGGTTTGCTGCGCTGTGATGTCCACAGGCCCCCATGGTCTCCCATGTGTGAAAGCTCCCGTCTCTGTGTCTCTGCTCACAGAGTTCTCTCTGCCTGGAGAGTTCCCCTGTTACAGGTCTGACTGGTAGACCCCACCTACCATCTGATACTCCAGTCACTCCTCTGGGATGCTTTCCAGACCTCCACAAGTAGAAATAACCATTCCTTGCATCTTGCACTGACAGCACCTAAGGCACTGCCTATATTCCACACCAATACCAACATAGTTTATTGTTTTAGTGTACTTATCCATACATGTGTCTTTCTCTACCATCCTGTGAGCTGCTGAAGAGTAGGGACCACACTTTATACTGCCATCAAAAGTAATCAATAAATGTGTAAGGACGCCTTCTGAAAGAAGATTTCAAGAAATGGCCACAACATAGTGTTAGCACCTTCTGGTTAACTTGTTAATGTCTTGTTAATGCCTTGCTTTCCGGTCCTAGAGAACGCAGAATTCCCTTCTAATGGGCAGGAGAACTTCAAGAGGATTTCCACAGCCTCTTCCACCTCAATAATTTTATCCTGAGTCAAGCAGAATAAACAAAAGTCTGTGCAAATGAGAACTAGTTCAGTCCCATTTTCCTGTTTTTCAAAGGCGTTAAAGAAAAGTCTTAAAGCCTGAATGTTCACTGAGCACCTAGGAAAGGGGTCATTTTTGATACTCTAAATTCAGACCTATTTGGAATAACTGAGTATCTGTTGAAAAACGCATAGGCTATTTTTCTTTTTGTGGGAAAACACGTTAGATTTTGAATTATTGGACGATCCACAGGTCTATGGTTAAAGTTAACCACGTGCTCATTTAAACAAGCTATTTTGCCATTCAGTCAGTCATTCACTCAAGCATAAGTGAAAATCACGGAGAGAATCCAGGGTCAGAAAACAGTCTCCTTTACCAATATCCTAATTTACAAATCCCTGAATATTTTTGTATGTACTAGGAATCTGCTCTTAAGATATTTTTATATTCTTAAAGTCAGATGTTATATTTAATCCCTATTATTTTATATTAGGAAATAACATCAGTGACTTTAGGGGAAGAATTTTTGTTTTGTTTGTTTTTTGTTTCATACATTACTTTATTTTTGTTCAATTACAGTTGTCTGCATTTTCTCCCCCCGCCCCCATCCAATCTCTTCCCCCTCGGTTCTGTCTATGTGTCCTTCATAGTAGTTCCTGAAAACCCTTCTCCCCACAATCCCCTCCAGCCCTCCAGCTATAACAATAGACTGTTCTTAATTTCAATGTTTCTGGTTATATTTTGTTTGCTTTTTTCTTTTGTTGACTGTGTTCCAGTTAAAGGTGAGATCATATGGTATTTGTCCCTCACCGACTGGCTTATTTAGCTTAGCATAATGCTCTCCAGTTCCATCCATGCTGCCGCAAAGGGTATAAGCTCCTTCTTTCTCTCTGCTGCATAGAATTTCATCGTGTAAATGTACCACAGTTTCTTGATCCACTCATTTGCTGATGGGCACTTAGGTTGCTTTCAGCACTTGAACAGACACTTCTCCAAGGACATACAGAGGACCCAGAGACATATGAAAGATGCTCAGCATTACCAGCCACCAGAGAGATGCAAATTAAAACCACAATGAGATACCACCTCACACCAGTCAGAATGGCCATCATAAACAAATCAACAAACAAATGCTGGAGAAGATGCAGAAAAAAGGGAACCCTAGTGCACTGTTGGAGGGAATGCAGTCTGATGCAGCCACTGTGGAAAACAGTATGGAATTTCCTCAAAAAACTAAAAGTGGAACTGCCTTTTGACCCAGCAATTCCACAGCTGGGATTATACCCTAAGAGCCCAGAAACACTAATCCAAAAGAACCTATGCACCCCAATGTTCATAGCAGGGGAGGAATTTTTATCCACATAGTTACAGGTAGCTGTTTAAGGAAATCATACACAGCACTGTTTAATCCTTGTTCAGATCACCTAAATGGCAGCAGTATAAGCGATGGCATTATCAACCATACTTTTGCTAAAAGCAATACCAGAATAATCATAATTTTCTAACACAGATCAATCAAAACATTGGAATATTATACCAGCCTTTTATTTCAGTGGTAGTTTTTCTTTTCTCATGAGCTAGCAGGTAAGTTTTTTCTGGCACTAAAGAAACCGCCGCTGGGATAAAAGCTGTAAGTACATATTAGTTTAAGGTTGCCCAGTGTATTTTAAGGTATAAGGATCCTCTAGATTACAAGTACACATAAATCTTACTAACTACCAAATTCTCTCTTGTGTCTCCGAGTATCTCCACACTGCATCACCCCAGGCCTTTGGAAGCCTTTGTTCCCCTGTGATCGCTGCTTCCGGGAGAAATCTGGCATCAGATCTGAAGGAAATGCCAGAGTGAAATTTTCCTTAAGATTAATCACTCAGGTAAGTAATTTCCTTTTGTGCCAAATAATACTTTCTAAAACTTCTTAGAAGATCGATAAGATAGGACTAGGTGGTCATGAAAATGTGAATTTTAGAGTCTACCTAATCACTTACACATAATTTTTAAAGGTCTAATAGCTTGCCTATAGAAGTTTGCAGCTCCACTGCTAGGTAGAAAGAGCAATGGACAAAGAATTTTCAGAAGCTGCTCTGAGTTAAAGTGTGAGTATAACAAATCTGCCCCGCTGTCTAAACATCCTCACCCAACACCCCAACTGCTGTTCCTATCAAGTGTCTGGCAACTCAGTATGGAAATCATTGTCATCAAATAAACCTAATTTTAATGCAAGAAACATCAAGGCACCACAATTTTTCATGTATTAAACTTTAAAAGCAGTTTGTCACTAAGCCAAGAGGGTTAGTATGAGATAAGGAGACATACAGTCTCCCAGGGATCAGCCATAGAACCAGTTTTTACCTCAAGTGGCATCAGCCATCAGTCAACCAAGAGTCCTCCTCACCCAGAAACAGCGAGGGTAGTGTGTGGTTTAGAGCAGAGAACAGACTGGCTAATGGGATTCAGAAGAACAAACTACCAGGAAAGGCAAATATAACTGAAGATTAAAAAATAAAAAGATAATATGGGCAAAGAAACTCAGTTTGACTTCTGCTAGGCTGGACAGATAGGGAAACACAGGTAGAAAGCAAATCTCTAAGTCACCCAAATGAGGTTTTATTATCACATGCTACCCAGAGACACAAACTAAGAATCACAACTCCAAAAGTCCATATTGGTATCATTTCCATTACATCTCAACTAAATATCTGCTTTTTAAATGCATCAGCCTTTTCATCAATATTTCTCAGATTTATTGGAACTGACAGAATTCTACAATAAACTGATGAAATGGCAGAGAACTAATAATGTCTGCTGAACCTAAGTCATTATCACATATTCAAATATGGAGAATTCACATATAGTTATATACACATCTGAAACAAACACATGTGGCCCCGGCTGTGTGGCTCAGTTGGTTGGAGCATCATCCCATAGTCCAAAGGTTACGGATTCGATTCCTGGTTAGGGCGCATGCATAGGTTGTGGGTTTGACCCTCCTTCTTCTCTCCCTTTCTGTCTCTCTAAAAGCAATTAAAAAAAAGTCCTTGGGTGAGGATTTAAATAAATAAATAAATAAGAAACAGATGCACATGTATATTCACACACACACACACATTAAAATTTACAACTGTAACTCAAGTCTCTTAGTACATTAAGGAAAATAAACACATTTTCCTTTCCCATCTTCTACATGAAGACCCTAATTGGAGCTAACTGGAAGAAAAAAGATGCTGAACGCATGGGGACCTGTGCCAAACAGACCAAATGTTCATGTTAGTAACAGTAACAGCAGCTACCATTAATTGAGCACTTAGCTGGTAGAGGGCATTGAGTGCTTAAAATCCTCCCAATCTTATCAGAGAAACTGACGTCATGGTACTTTCACCGTGAGTACCTAGCAGCAAGAATGTTAATAGTTAACCTGATAGAAGGACTCATTCCAAGGTGATGTCTGGACTAGGACATGCCAGCTGTGAGGGAAAAAAGCAGTAAACCAGGAGTCAATAGCCCCCAAGTTCTGCTCCCAATTTGACCATTTTCAGATGTGTGATGAGAGACATCCCTAAACTCCATCGTATTCTTCTGCAACACTGGAATACTGCCCCCTCACAGAGTTACTGTAAGGAGCAAATAAAAGAATGACAACTTAATGTGGCACATAAAATACAAAATATTATTTACAAATATATGTTCAAATTATCATCCTCTCACATTTGCTTGCAAAACTTCATCTAGAGTTATTCTCATTATAAATACAATGCCAAGCTCACTCTGCTTAGATGGAGCATTCTGGAGAGTGGAAGCAAATGTAATTTAGGAAGTATTTGGGATTATAAAGAATCAAGAAGAGACTCTGAATTTAACATGCACTTTCTGACATTTTCCAGTGGTGCTCATGATGTTCCTATTATAAACAACACATTTAGTCAGAGGTTCTTTCCTACATGCTATTCAAAACTCTATGCAAACCTGATCTCATGTAGTTGCTAATCTGAATCACTGAACACGCCGCAAGTTACGGACTTCAGAGGCCACTGAATGAATGCAAGTTGCTCACCACTGAAAACACCAAAGTCAAACAAATCAGAACACTCAGAAGAAAAATGTATTTCTCATACTGACTTTTCATGCTCAAATGATGTTCAATAAATCACATCACTGGTGTTCGCTAACATCAGTCTTATTCTCCTAGAATTCAACACCAAGTTTAATAACCACTTTTGCTCAACATGGAAGATGAACAATTCCTGTTGCTCAAGGGGGACTGTATAATCAAAACAACAGGAACATCAAAGAAAAGGAAAATGGGAAAACATGCATTAGATATTAATCTCTTATTCACGAGAAAACAGAATAATCTTTACCTGTTTTTCCTTCACTTTTAAAAGCTGTGAATTTTCTTTTGCCCTACCCACCAATAATTTGGAGCTCTATCCAAAGCCCTTCCTTTTTACCTTATTTCAGCCACGAAAAGTGTCTCATGTATTGTCAGTATCAAACAAAACACATGTCTCTTCTTGACCCTATTTTATTTCCTTTCATAAAAATTCTTCATTCACAGATACACTAAATCCTAAAGATAACATACTCTTACCAGCTTTATAACCCTAATTATAACCTACCTCCTAGATCTGAAATTCTACTTATGTTTTGTGCCTTTCTAATAATTTTCTCCACAATAAAGTCTCAGAGAACATCAATGGTTCTTCTTAGAGCTAAGTCTAGGTTATAAATTCATTCATCATTTATTTGATCTTTCAAAAGAGGCATTTTTTTGAAATCCCATGAACCTAGACTTAAACAAATGAGCTAATTTATGTAAAATGCTTAGAATGTTACTTGGCATATAGGAAATGCAAAAATAAGTATTAGCTGTGATTACTGTTACTATTAACACTTCTTGCTACAATGCATAGGACAGTCCCCCATAACAAGGTTATCCAGCCCAAACTGTCAAGAATGGAGAGGCTGAGAATCCCTGTATTAAAAATTAAAGGATTTGGCTGGTTAAACACATGAAACACCTGCACTTCACAAACCCCTTAACAACTGCAGAATACATTCAAGCCTTAATGACAGAATTAATAATCCAACCTATATACAACAAGACTTGGGGAACAAAAGTGAGCGCCTAATAGTAAAATGGACACAACGCACTGGTAAACACAAACGGCCAATAAGCACTAAAAAAATTCCCCCAAACAAGAAATAACTCCACCTCCTCAGTAATGAAAACAACCTAGTGTGGAAGGACACGTCTACGGCTCTCTGCACACCTGGCACAGGTTCTCTACCGTGCAGCGCTGGCGACGGGCACTTCCACGCGCTGCCAAATGCATGTCTCAGCTGATTTGAAACAAACAAAAGACCTTCTGGGAAGAAATTTATCTGGACTTAAAATACATAACCTTTTAATTTTAACTTTTTATTTTTAAAGCTACATATATTTTAAGACAACCACATGATTTTAAAAATCTATTGAAAGAAATAGTTAAGGACATGTTAAACAATTTAGCTATAGGAATTTCAGCTCAGCATTGTTTATTTTACACTTGATCTTAGCCAAAAGGCCGAGAAGCGATCAGCATTGTTTATTTTGATTAAAAGACTAGAAATCTCTAAAATGTCCAATGAGGAGAAACTGATTAAACGAATCATGGTGTCTCTATATATTATTCTTAAAATCATGTCATACCAAGTATTGACATGAAGAGTGTTTTTGATACACCATTTACAGAAAGACATACAAATTATTATAGTATATAAATCATTTCTATGAGAACAACAGATATTTGAAGATGTATGTTCTAAAAGTCAATAATAATATAAATCAATTTTTAATTGGGATTGTATTCATTTTTTTATTAGTTAACTATATTGGGATGGCACTGGTTAATGAGATTACACAGTGTCCGGGTACTAACAAGTGGGTCACATGAGCACTACGTAGGCAGGAATTTTGCTGGTTCCCTGCTGTACCTCTAACATATACAACAGTGTCTGGCAAAAAGGGAAAAGAAAATAAAAACTGTTGTTATTTTTGCTTATCTGTATTTTCTCACTGTTCTGAAATGAAAAATTATTTGCATAACACATTTTTTTAAGTGTTGCTTTTAAAAAGAATAATTCAACAGCAAAACCAAGTGTTTTACAATTACCAGAAGTGAAAATGCCCCCTATTTCACAGGGCCATAAGGTTTAAATAATAATCTATGTAAATATTTTTGCAAACTCTAAAGCACTGTACGAATGTCAGAAATCAGTCATTTTGTTAAGATCACACATTTCGGAGTTAAACCAGTTTCATGCGCGCTTTGGCTGGCAGCCTCCCTCTCACCAGTCCCGCCTCCACGAGCGTGTCCTTCACGCACAATCAGAGGTGGGTGGTGCTACTCTAGACACAAAAGTTGCAATTACAGAGAGCTCGTTGAGAATTGCCACATTCATAAAATGGAACTGTATGTCACATTTAAAATTTATTCTGTAGAAATGTATTTATTGACATGTACTCTTAACCTCTATTAAAAAATTTATATATATGTAATGTAAGTAAAATAATCCTCAGAACAGCTTTGTTATAACATCTATTATGTCAAATACTCAAAAATAATTATGATGATTATTCTTATTTCAATTTAATTCATTCTACTTGAATTTATTCAGCTTTTCATTTTCAGTCACTTGTTTCTCAAGATTTGATTAGTTCAGCCTTTTAGAACGTTCTATCTTTCAGTTGTTAAGTTAGAAACATTTTATGAATTGCTTTCATCCTTTGAAGGCATACCTGCTTTAAAGCCACACTATAATTTTGAATTAAGCATGTGTATATTTTATAAAACATGTATGTAATTCCTTTCTACATTTTAACGTGAGTGGTTTCATATATACATATATATATCTTTATGCATTAGTCACTACTTCATAAATCAAAAACTGGGTATCATTTTCTGAAAAACGATTCTAACAAATATAAGAATAGTTTCCAAAGCTTTACTTTTTCTACTTTCACTGAGAGATCATAGAATTAGGGTACAAAAAAAGAATCACTCAGAACTAAGTTAATAACAGCTAAAAGAAAGTATTTAAAACATATGAACTGGATTGAATCCTTCTATAAACACAGACAGTAATTAATACTTTTCTTCTGCGGAACTCTATTGGAAGCTGAAGAACTTTTATACACACCAACCACAGACATCACGTGCATTCTTTAAGTTGAACACCAGCTCCCTAAGAAAACCGGTACGTTCTTCCATCTCACCAAAGACTGTTTCTCTGTTATTCAAAACTCAGTTAAACCCTCATTGCCTCATATTATTTCAATTAAAGGCACTAATGAAAATGGCCTCACAATCCTTTAATTTTATGAGTCTCCCTACTGACACTAGAACTAAAATATTTCCAACCAAAAATATTTCCAACCAAAAATATTTCCAAAATATTTGGTTATTTACAAAATATTGTAATTTGGAAAGCTGATTGGTAACATAGTAACAATGAATTGTATGATGATGGGAATCATTAAGATATTTAAAGTATTGTGAAGCTTCCAAAGGAAATTAGGGCCCAAGAAAAGTAGAAGGAAGCAATATGATGAATATTAGAAGATGAAGCAATTATTCATGTGCCCAGCAAGCACCAATTAAGGTTGACAACGCGCCCAACACTGACGAGGCTATGGGCGGTAAGTGACTTGTGGAGGGCGGATGTGCCGGTGTTCTAGAGGAAGAACAGGGGAGGTGTGTGTGTGAGATGCCTCACAGGGCTGCAAAACCTACCTAAGCAAGAAATAAAACAGGAAAGACTGGCTTTGCAATTTGTCAGTACCAGAAAGAACCCCATCATGTAGCCTGTGGCTTTCCTTGGGAATAGTTTTAAAATTGACAGACCCCAACTCACTCCCTATAGCAAATAAACTTCCTGCAGACTAGGAAGTAAAGTGGCCATCTAAACTCACAGTCTTTCTAAAGTTTCTAAAACCTTGGTCCAATATTCAGTTTCTGTAAATTTATGTCTAAATGTAAATCATTCCATTTCTTTCCTCTGGTTACTTTTTTTGCTACAACTGACAGGTATTTTTTCTTTTTTTCCCTTCCCACGATAAATTCTTGAACCACCATTTTTAGGGCAGTGTGTGGGGAATGTCGCAGCTTCAAGTCAAGATGGTTCTGCATTACTTTTATAAAATCTTGGCATTTCTGTTGAACCCAACGACGCTCATTAGTTTGTTGTTGTTACTGCTTTGTTTTTCTTGAACCCCCACACTTTTATTTTAAACCTTTTATTAAATCTGTATAATCAAATAGGAGTCAGCAGTTAGTATATCGAAGGTAAATCAGCTCTTCAATTTAAAAAAAGAGCCTGAAAACTAGAATAAGTTCCTGACTGAACCCTATGACTTAGATTTATAACTAAAGATAACATTTTTTAAATTGTTTTGAAAAATAGGCCTAAAATAGCCTTATAAATGCATTTTGCTTAAACTGTTTTTCATTCAAATTTTCATTAAAAACATGTTCATTGTGAAACCATAGTGTTCTCTTAGCCAGGAAACACGGGAGTGCAGCAAAAGGAAGGAGCAACTTGGAAGAGGTGGAACTGTGGATTACAGGAGTGGCAACACGGCTGGTAAAGTGATGGGGCTATCTGAACCTCTCATAAGATTGTTTTATCTTTAAAAATAATAACAACATATAAACCTTACTTGAAACAGATTCATACTTCACCAAATAGCGGATAATACATTACAAAAACACAATGATTTCAGGCATTATCAAACTAGAATTCCCATATTTTGTGGACTACCAACTTATATATCCACTCAGCCAAGCTGTTTTCCTGCTGGTAACTTGAATTCCTGTTTTAAACCTGTGCCAATTCCTCTTGGGTGTTCTGGTGATGAAAGCAACTTTCCCTTAAGTGTTAGCCAAGACTTTTTCACTAAAGTATCTTATGAAAAAGCCACAGCATTGGAACACACCACAATGACCAAGCAGGGGAAAAACTATTTTAGAGAATTATTTTGATGTTTAAAACAATGGGGGGGGGGTGAGGGACAATGCATTAAAAAGAATACGCTCATTAAAAATAATATGCTACATAAACAAGATGCTAAAAATAATTAGCTAATTAATATGCTAATTTTCATATATCTGGATGCCACATACCAAGTGTACTAATACTGATTTACTTATTTTTTAAAAATTGGATATGCATTCTCTTTTGTGTGTAATAGTGATTTAAAATGCAAATGAACCAAACCAAAGAAAGAGTGCTCAGGGGAATGTACCTGAATAACACGAGGCATCATGGTCACTTGAAGCAGGTAAGCTACTGCTCTCTCACCTGATATAAATGGAAACCATTCACCTCCAAAGAAAAGACAAATTGGTTATGTAACACACAGATCTCTATAGGATATACAGTGCTAGAAGTTCAGAGTACCTCCTCATGTATATATGACTTTGGAAGTTTTTTTAAAAATGTGATAGTACCACCAGCTAGGAAAAAACAACAATATCAAAATCTAACTGAAAGGTGGCAAGCTGACCTGATTGATGGAGTTGGCAGCACAGGACGCCAGACCTGTTCCGACAAAGGTGAGCAGGAAACAGGGCCAGTCAAACGGCCCCGGAGCCAGTGCAAATCCAGCGGAAGTCGTGCCGACGACTAGAGCTGCAACAGAGAAACAGAGCGGAGTCTCGTCACCATGCGGGGTCCAGGCTGTCAGCGCCAAAGCCAAGCCGCCTCCCACATAAACCAACGGATTGCCTTACTAATACAAACCGAGGCTAATCTTTCATTAAAAAAAATAAAGAACATTTTTCTGATTATATGTGTTCATCACAGAAAAATGCTCATTTTCTTTTAATTCCATTATATGCTAGAAAAAAAGGTTGGTGTTTTAGACTGAATCACTCATTCATTCAACAAACATTTACGGAATACCTCATTCACAATCAGTACTATGCTGGGCATTAAGCATTTTAGAGGATAAAGGAAGGAGAAAGGTCTAATTCCTGCCCTCGGAATTTATCTGACAGGGAGATGACAGGCATACACTTATAACTATGTAACATAAGACAGCAAATAATAAGAGTCTTAATTCTGTGGGTTTTAATTCCACCCGAGTAGAGGGCTTGCCCACCATGGTCTCAGAGGCCAGAAGATAATTAGAGGATGACTACAGGGAAATGATATTCCTATGGCCAGCAACAGAAACAAAAGGAAGAGGCAAGGTGCAGAGGCAATGCTACACAATTCCAGCACCCGCTGTGGCTGCTCCTTTTCTTCAGGCCCTGGGCCTTCTCTCCTGGGGCCAGGGAGCATCTTACGAGCTGTAACCACTGACCACCACCCTCTGCCCTCCGTGGAGGATCAGCTGTGCAGGGGCAGGGTGGTGGTGCTCTGACATAGTCTATAGCTGCCCACTGGGTGCACAGGCTCTGGAATTTCCCAAGTGGTGCAGGGCAAGGTCAGCCCCCCATGTGTTTTGCCCTGGGACACCCTAATTGAGCTATAAAGCAATCTCAGATGGCTGCTACTTGTGCTGAGCTTGGAGATTCCCAGATGAAGCCAACTGTGAATCTACACTGGCTGCTGCTAGTGCTGGGCCTGGGGCTCACTGAGGCCAGGCGATGCTCATTTGAGAGGATTTAGGAAATTGTGAAGTATAAGTTCAGACTAGCCACTCCTGTGGAAAAGCAGCTTGGGTGGGCCCATAAGTTGCATGGGGTAGAGTCTCTGTGGATCTCCACGGTGGGTCACATAGTGTTAGCCAGTTTGATGGAGACTCAGATATGGTATCAGCTTGCCGGCTCTGTTGGGGGAGGGCTCAGCAAAGAGACAATGGCCTTTAACTGAGTTGATGCCAGCTACTTCAGTTCCTCCCGACACGCCACTGGTGCCTTTCGAGGAGCCATCCCAGGGCTGGAACTCACAGGAAGTGAGTCTGAGTAGGTGACTCCGCATATGGGTTCTTAAATAGGAGCTGCTTGGGGCTTCAGGAGTTTCTTCCACTGACTCAATCCTCACTGGTTTTTGCAGCCAGAAATTGTGGGGATTTATCTTCCTAGCACTGGAACCCTGGGCTGAGGGACCTGGTGTGGGACTGGCACTCCTCACTCCCGAGATATCCCTTCTGGATTTTTATCCACCACGCGTGGATGTGGGACTAGCCCATTCCACATCTGTGCTGCTCCTACCAGTCTGGATGGATGTGGTTTCTTTAATTCTGCAGTGGTCAGACTTCCATTCAACTCGATTTCTGATGGTTCTGAGTGATGGTGGTCCTTTATTTTAGTTGTAATTTTGATGTGGTTGTGCAAAGAGGCGAGCCATGTCTGTCTAGGCCACCTGCTTGACCAGAAGTTTCTTTTTTGGGTGTACTCTACTTTTTAAGGATGCCAAGCTCCTTCTCATTCTTCAGATCTCATCTTAAATATCACTTTGTAGAGAGAACTGCCCTGATCATCATATCTGTAGGAGGCCCTCCCCAGTTACTCCCTCACTCACATCATCCTTTATTATCTTCACAGCATTTGCCACCTGTGGCTCCATGTGGGAATACAAATCTCCTGAAGGCAGGAGCCCTGACTGTGTTTCACTGCTATATTTTAAGGGTTACTACTATGCTAGGTATAGAGTAGCCCTTACTGGAGGTAGAGGAGGAAAGGTGGCAGCTGTCAGATTGCAGAATACCAAGCTGAGGAGTTTGCATTTCATTTGATTGGCAGCAGGGAGTCACTGACAGTCTAATGCAGGAACATAACCTATAAGTACACTTGGCCCGGTGGCACTGGGCACCAGGATTCAATCTGAGAGGCTAGACCATTAATCCACTGTGCATTAACACAGCAAAGGTGAGAATTGGAGAGATACAAAAAGTAGTTTGATGGATTAATTGTTGAGACTTCTTCACTGTGAAAGGCAGGAAAATAAAACAAAAAAACAACAAAAAAAGAATAGCAGGTGAAGGGCTGCACGGGGCAACCTGAAGAAGAATGTTGACGTGAATAGAAATAAGGAATCAGGGGACAAGGTGTCTAGTTTGCCAGTTTTAGGGAAATGTGCTGCTTTTGAGGGACAGTGGTACATCAGGTGGAAATTTACAGAACATTACACTGGAGCTCAGGGGAGAGACTGGAGACAGGAGGGAAACACACAGCTCTGGAGTCATGTGCCTACAGACCATGGCTGAGCCCGAGGGAACGAATAAGATTGATGATGGACAGCAAATAGAGTGAAAAGCAGTGTATAAAAAACACCCGAATTTTATACAGACACAGACAAATGATAGACACTGACAAAGACTATTTGGAGGCAAGAATCGGGAGGATGAGGTGTCATGGATGTCAGGTAAACATGTGAGGGGCCACGAGGAAGCAAGGCTGGAAGGCACCTCCACTGACATCCATGAGTACGTGCCAGAGAAACAAATTACTCCTTCTCGTGGTCACAGGCCGGCAGGCATGCCCTTCTGTCTCATCCTACCAGCAGTGTACAGAAACTTTATTTATAGTTCCACAAGCCCTGACCATAATACCTTGGTTAGGCACAGGCTTCTTGGTATTTCTATTTCTTTG
Organism: Tonatia bakeri; assembly: GCA_004024845.1. NCBI lineage: Eukaryota > Metazoa > Chordata > Mammalia > Chiroptera > Phyllostomidae > Tonatia > Tonatia bakeri. The sequence goes on from PVIA01002598.1 coordinate 146,919, forward strand.
ACTGGGGTAAATGATAATTTGCAAAGGTGACTTTAAGACATGTGTGGATTTTCAACCTGAACCAGAATTTTTTAGAGTGTGTATTTGGCAAAGGAGTCCTCCCTTTAGCCTGGCAGCGCCCACATGCGGTGGGGAGATCTGCCTCCAGAAAAGGGGATGGGGTAAGGTGTAAGCAGACCGAACAAGGTCCAGGAATGAGAATACAGACTTGGAAAAAGACAACAAGCAGAAGACTAGCAGCTAAAGGCAAACAGGAGGCTTACTGGAAGTCACAGAGGCACATCAAGGAGAAAAGTGGACTGCGTAGGCCAGGAAGCACGCACTGTCCCCTCTCCCTTCCTGTGCCTGCCCTGCCCACTTCGGTACACAAGTCAGAACACAGCGACTTCACCGACGTACGGAATAGCAGCAAACACCCATGGACCCAGGGCAGCAATCCAAGACCAAACACTATTTCAAAGGAAACATTCTGAGGAAAGTTTTAGCTCTCTAATTCTCTAACGACTTACGCCCAGAAGAAAATGCCACAGTGATTCCACGCTTTGAAAACAGTAGTTGCAGGTGCATGTAAAAGGATATTTTACCCAAGTGAGACAGGGCAAGAACAGCCTCTCGTGTAACAGCCATACACACGCAGTCAGTGACCATCAAGAAAAGCACCATTTTTTAGAGCAAACAAAACTCCTTTCAGGATGCTCAAATAGCACCGTTCTTGGAGCAGCTTTTTCATGTTTTACAGCTACCACACCATGAACTGCACGGCCTCCCGGACAGGCCGGCGTTCCACGGTGCGCGTTGCCTCGTTCTGCACCCACCACTCACCAGCTCTCCAGGTGCGCTAGGCGACTCCTCGCACGTACGCGGCCCTGTGTGTCGCAACAAGCAACACCCAGGCTGCTTCTCACCCTTACTAGAGGAATGCTGCCACCCAGGAAGAAAGGCTGAGGTGTCGAAGGGAGAACCTGAGGGAGAAGAGACCGAGTGGTATTCCCTCTCAATAGGAGCTAAGAAAATTGCTTTTATTACAGAATAAATCATTCAGAATAACTCATGACTATTTTAAGGCCTTGAACCTTAAGTCAAAAGTAGACGGCTTATAAACATCTTTGGTGGCTATAAGAGCACAGAAAATCTTTTCTCAATATGTAATTAGCAAAAGCTAGAGTCACCAAAATAAAGAACTACCTTAGGTATCTCTAAATAGCCACATCAATATTTTGTATTGTGCCTTATAAACAAGTACCACCAGTGGACAAGAGAGCACCATCATCATTAAACTATCAAAATAAAAATGTAAAAAGAAATTTAAAATCAAAGAGTATGTAGTTACATGAAAGCGAAAGTGTTAATTCAGGGGAGAGGTATCTTGTTTTTCTTTTTATTCACCTTAGGGCTTCAACGAGTTATGAACCATACAGAAAGCACATTAAATTTTTAACTATTGGGGTCCACTGACAAGTTGAGAAATAGAAAGTGGTTTGCAAAAAACTGAGAAAGGGAAAAGGTAAGATATAACAACGACTAAATTTACAAAACAGAAATAGTACCTAATATAAAAACGTATAAATTGCAAATGGTAATGTATATTAAAAAATGATAGGGGTCATTATTATAGCAGAGAATATCTAAATTTTGAGCACATTTCCCCAAAAGATCAAAAGCTAACAAAGGATGTATTTATACTTACTTCATCAAAACAACTGCCTTAATGAAAGAGCAGGGCAGAGGTCTGACGGGTGGTGCAAGCAGACCTGACCACGGCCCTGCTCCCACCCGGCCCTGCTCCCCCACGGCACTGCTCCCACTCAGCACTGCTCCCCCACGGCACTGCTTCCACTCAGCACTGCTCCCCCACGGCCCTGCTCCCACCCGGCCCTGCTCCCCCACGGCCCTGCTCCCCCACGGCCCTGCTTCCACTCAGCACTGCTCCCCCACGGCCCTGCTCCCACCCGGCCCTGCTTCCACTCAGCACTGCTCCCCCATGGCCCTGCTCCCACCCGGCCCTGCTCCCCCACGGCACTGCCACAACTGTAATTCAGCTTCTCATTGATTTCCTGGGGTTCATTACAAGGAATCATTTTACACCACCGGGATCTCATTAAAACGAAGGTAATATGTTCTTTCATTAATAACACTTGAAATTATATTTTATTTGGTAATCTCATATTCTGTCCCTTCACAAGTAAACATAAAATCGATGCTGCCAACGAAGCATGACCCATCCAAGCCGAGGCCCAGAGGCACCGTCTGCAGGCCCAAGGGTGACTCTGGAAGCCTGGGAAACGTCCTCTCCCCGCAGACACAGCCTGCACCATGACTGCCCCGCTGCTGGGGGGTGTCCAGCCAGTCCACACGCACCGCACACAGGTTCACTAACAGCCTGTGACGGTGCTTAGAGATAAAGGTCATCCTGGCTACGGGGCCCAAGTTTTCACTGCTCCAGCCTCACCAATTGACCTCTCCTGAACCACAAGCCCTGGCCTACGCACCTTCCACATCCCACCACTAACCACATTCAAAAAATACTGTCTCTTATCTGCCTGCTTTCTCCAGGAAGTTCTTATGTTTGCTCTCTACACTTCAAAAAAAATTATTTTGAAATAGTCACAATTAGGCAAGTCCAACTGGTCTGGAAGTAGGCAAGCATCCCCAATGTGAACTGTCCCCGAGGGCCTCGTGGCAGACCTACGGAGGCCTCCAGGAGCAGGGCAGTCCACAGCTGACCGCTGGAAGGGAAACAGGACCTCTGTCCAGAGAGGCACAGAAATGGACTCTGCCAACCACCAGCGAGCCTGGAAGGGGACCTCGTGCCCCAAGGAGAACCACAGCCCTAAGCAAACACACTGATTTCAGGCTGGTAAGACTCAGCAGAGAATCCAGCCAGGCTCTGCCTGGACTTCTGAAATAGCAACATTGTGTTGTTGTAAACGGCTAAGTGTGTGGTAACATGTTTTGCAGTAAGAGTACTAACACATGCTGTAACAAGGACGGCATTTAAGAAAAGCCAGCCTACCAACAACACAGAGGACTGACCCAAGTGGAAGAACACTGACTCAGGGAACCACAGAAGGCCAAGGCCCTGCACAGGGCAGGCCACGATGAGGGCCCGGGAGGACGGCCACAGTGCCAACAGGGGTGTAGGTACGCATTTTGTAGCTGGTGGCATTGTATAAGTAAATATATGCAACTACAGCAAAGGAGCTAAACATAATTCATTAACTCAAAAATAATTAAATCTTAAAAGGGAGTTTAGGGTTAACTAGTCTAATCTCTGTCCTAGGTTAACATTGTAGATGGATGGTATCTCTGAATCCAGCGACAGGTATTTATTTCTCCCTGGGGAAACTCTTCTGTACAGAAGAATTCCAGCTGTGGGCAAGTTCTCTCTTAAACCAAGTCAAATCAACCTTCTAGAAATACCCACCTACTGATGTAATTTCTGTTGTTTTGGGCAACAGTCAATTAATTTTTACTCAGCACAGCCCTTCAATCATGCAAACGGAACAGGCCCACAGCCTGTGCTTCTCCAAGCTCAGTGTCCCTGTGACCCACCGTCCTGGACTTCCACACTCTTGCCGCGCCGAGGGACACCTTTTAGAAATACACTGGTTTTTCACTATTAACAAAAGCACTAAGCACAGTCCCTCGTAAATAGTAAGGGCTTACTAAACGACATTCTTGGTAATTATCAAAATATGGTTCCTAGAATTCGGGTGACATATTTCTCTGGCTACTAAGTTTCCACCTAAAAGTGGTGCATAAGGGAGGTTCAAGAAACAACAAAACATTTCATAAAAGTGCCACACACCTCTGTCTTATAATCTAAGCTACCTTCCTGTCACTCTAGGGATATGACTGGAAAGTAGTTCTTAAGTGTGGAATAAAGATGACAATGAACAAATAAAGATAAATAGAAACAAACATACATTTGTGAAGCACTTTACAACGCCACAGTGGTTTTACATTTATGTAAATCTCAGAAACACTGCACTCAAAACGGTGTGGATACCTCGGGGGTGCGAGAAGAAAATATGAAACCTTGCACTTACATTTGACTTTTTAATTCTTTCTTTAAAAGCACTCAGTTGGCATATCTTAAAATGAATATAATACATAGGTGTAAGAGTAAACACATTTTATTTATAAATAACTATACACTTTCTTAGGTATGACATTTATATACAATAGTATAAATATTATAAATACATATGTGCACTAAAAACTTTTTACTGATAAAGTACGTGACTAACAAACCTTGGAGAACCTTGCTATAAAGCAAACAGCAAGGCAAGCAAAGTAGGTATTAACATTTGATTTTATATATGGACATCCACGAGCACATCAGTGGTAGTGAACTCAGTCCAGGATCTCATCAGGAGCCACAGAGTTCACGCACAATGTCGGGCTCTCTGCTTTACACATATTCTTTTAACAAGTATTCCAAAGACTCATTTTCAGAAGGAAATGCAACTAAATGAACAGAAGATACACACACACACACACACACACACACACACACACACGTTGCTGATTACAGATTACAAAATCAAAAACCAGGCCATTGAAGCTTTAACAACACTGTATGTCTGCACAGAGCCCGTGAAAATGTTTCTTACATCACAGGACTTAGGGGGAACTGTGAGTCACAGAGAAGAGAGCAGCACATGCGGCGGGAAGGAGCCTCGCTGCCCAGGCTGATGCTTCTGCACTGGTGGGCTTTGTCACCCACCCTAAAATGAGGCTGCGTGGGGCCTGGAGTGCAAGTTCACCAGCCCCCCCAGTTCTCACAACACAGTACACTTTCCCAAGCAGCAACAAACCACTTGAAAGGTTTTTGCATCTTGTCCAATATGTGGGAGGTTTTTTGGAAGAACCAGCTTTAACAAGAATACATTTTTTTCTTTCTGTGTCGTTGAGTGACAGCTGCCACTGGCACAGTCCCAGGGCAAGGATGCACTCACGGGTTTTCTTTCAGCACCAGCTACCAAATCCTGGCCCCACTGCTCGGAGGAGGACCTGTGAAAGTGCTAAGGAATATATGTTTTTAAAAAATGCTCCATACCTTGAGAACTATTGATCTCTGAGCAAAAGCATAATGGAGGAACTTTCTTTCCTTTCTGAGATCATCAATTAACAATAACTATAAGGATTATATTTAAAAACTGTCCATCTACATCCAGCTTCTTTCTCTGTCTTTTAATGCCTCACTATTTTTAAAGCCTGGCCCCAGATGAATTGAGTAAAAAACAAAACTCCAATAAATCAATTGGGGTAGTTATCAACTCTAATAAAAGATTTGGCAGAAATATTAATACCGCTGGCTAAATGATTTTGGTTTTCCATAGGTTTTAAATTATCCTTGTGATACACTGTATCTCATTATCCCTGAGAGTGGATATAATGCAATATTGTATTTTAAATCCTACAAACCTGAGAGGTGTTCTAAGGCTCTTAGAATAAAGCTGAGAGAGAGTAAGCAGTTAATAAATTTGTACATGCGTTTGTTTACAAATGTGTCCAACCAGGGGAAAGGCTTTTTTAATTGCTCTCAAAGTTTAAAATTATATAATTTAATAAGAGGCAGGAATTAAGTCTCTTCTGATTTTGAAATGAGCATGTGTTTTTTACTTCATAGCTGTATGTGTGATTTCCTCCTCTCTCTTCATTTCTATTAACACCTTAAGCTTCAAATAGTTCAGTTTCTAGTTTGAGTGTTTTAGGCTCCATGGCTTGGCAGCGTTCTGTGAACCTCCTGAAACAGGCATTTTACCAACACGTATATCAAAGAAGGTGGTAATTCTGACGCCTACTGTTAAGTTCAGATGAAAAGTCAATTGATGAGAGATGTGGTATTTTTTTCCTCAGCCACATTAAAGAATATCAATCAGAGGTAACTGATTACAAACCATAACCACTTCTGGTTAAAAGATAAGACTTTATAGAGATTTTTTAAATAACACAGCTGCAAAACTAAGAACTTAGGGTATCTTCCTGTTTTCCTCTTTCTTCTTTTCATATAGTTAAGGACCAAAGCTCATCTGAAAAATTCTAGGACCAAATTAAAAGTCATAACTTCAAATTTTACTGAGTGACCCTGTTAACAAAACGAAACATTTAAGTATGATCACCAAGGCAATTAACCAGGAAGCATTTGGTTTGCATTTATAGTCAGCACTCAGAAAAGGGAAATAAAATTTCTATCATATCTGTTTAAATAAATACATAAATAAAATCAGTTTATAGAAAAGTTAATTATGCAACACTGAAGGAAAGCATAAGAATGTTCTTTCAATTAGTTTTTTCATTGCTTTCAAGCTTTTCTGCTTTGTCACCCTATTTTCAGTTTTTCCCCTTCTCAGTAAAGAAACATTCCTTCTCTATATACTTGACAATGAACACTTTATATCCTGTGTAATTAGCTAAAAAACTTTTCCATGAAACTGATGCGTATCAAACATTTAAGAAGTGGAAACATGCCTTTTGAAAAATAGGTTTGGCAAAAAGGAATTTTCAGTTGGGCAGTTTTCACTAAAATAATGAAGACTTTTCTCAGTTTCTTATCAAAATTGTGTCACTGTCCAGAGAGCAGATATTTTATGATAAACACTTAAAATAATAAAGAATTAAGATTAAGCATTCATTTAAAGTACCCTTCTGATTTTGACAGTGTTTTGTGTTTATCTACATTTGAGTATTTTACACAGCACACGCAGCAGTTCAGGAAAACGAACCGCTCACTCGTCTCTGTATCTGGACATAGATGCATGTATGCAGTAATAGATCATCGTTTTCTTTTGCACTGAGTGCTTTCATTTACTCTGAGAAACCAAATATAGTTATGCAATAATAATGGCTACGTTATTATTCTAGACATTCAAGAAAACTTTCTAGTAAGGAAAATCTTTTAATTACTTTTAAGATGATGAACAACTGGAAAAACTCCCTGAATGGTGTTTATGTCCATTTAACTAAAACGGACAATCAATAATCATCATTTGCCAAACCTAACACGTGACTGATTGATTGGCACATTTACGTTCACTAGCAATCTGAAAAATAAAATCTCTTGGGTGAGGACCCAACAGACTTTGACAAAGTCAAGTTGTTGAGCATCCCTCTGAGCTTCAAGGGGTATAGCTTTTGCAAATTCAAAAACCTTTCAGAGAACCACACAGGGCCATTTCAGTTCCCCACTTACGCTGAGTGCAAAGTGAGGCAGCAGATTAATAACTTCAGGACACAATGACCAGAGGTGAAAGCAATGCTGCAAAAAGCAGACAGGGCTACAAAGCAATGTAAAGCAAAGCAGCTAGAGTCACCGGGAACAATACTTTTCAGTTACCACTAAGGACTCAAAGGTGTAGCACAGTAAAATACAGCAGGTCTTTGATTGAATAAGGTCATGTTGTTCAATGACCCTTTGTTAAAATGTTGACCAGAAAAAAGAAATCAATTCAAGCAGGGGCCACTGTCTGTGTGGAGTTTGCATGTTCTTCCCATGTATGCACGGGTTTCCTCCCATATCCCAAAGACGTGAGCGTGAGGCGAACTGATGTGTCTCAACTGTCCCAATCTGATGAGTGTGTGTGAGTGGCCCTTCGATGGAAGAGCGTCCTTTCCAGGGTGGGTCCTGCTTTGTGCCCTAAGCTGCTCAGATATGCTCTGGCCACTGGGACCCTGAAGTGGAATAAAGCAAGTTGGAAAATAATTATCTTTCTTTTTTAAATTAAAAATATTAATTTTATTTCACTTAATATTTTATTAAGGTATATTAGTATTGAGGCAATATATCTAGTATATATGCTTAAATAGCTCATGTTTATTTCAAAGTTTAATATTAGAAGTGTTTTTGGTTTTCATTAAGAAGTTTGGTGATTTCTATGACCAGAACTTAACTCTTGTTTATATCAATTAGCCTAAAGGAAAACTGGTTTAGTTATGTTGTTTTGCTTAAAGTCAATTTCCAAGTACCTATTGATGACATGAACTGAGGACTTACTATAATTGAATACTTATAATTAAAAGGCTAATCTGTTCAAAATTCTCCAAACAGTGGCATCAAAGTTGATACCTTGATACTCATTGTTAATTTGCTCCAGAACTCATGACAAATGCAGAAACCCACCAGTACCAAACAATGAAGCATTTTCTCTTGCTAGGTGATGTTGTGACTCATACAAATTCTAGCAAGTGTGACTAGTCCCAAGCAAGCTGAGTGTTAAAACACTTTTTTCTCTTCCAAATATGACGAGTACAGGGTTTGACGAGTTCTGAAGCCGACGAATACTGATGTATGACTGTACTTGTTATCCCTCTGAGCTTCTATTTTCTGTTATATGCAAGGCATGAGCTAGGCCATGAGAATGCAACAGTCATCCAGAGCAATGTGGTCCCTGCCCTCTTGGCGCTCACACACTGGTGATGATGCAGACAGTCAACAGGCATTACATTACAGCACAATGTAGCAGCACTTCTGCAGATGGAGTCAAGGATGCTGCAAAGGATTCAGAAGGGCTTCCTAACTTAGAAGGCTTCCCAAACTGATATAAAAGCTGAAGACTAAGGATAAGCAGGAGTCAGCCTGGTGAACAGTAACGAGGGTGAGATGTAAGTAAGTGTCAGGAGCAGAAGGCATAGCAAGCACAAAAGCCACAGGGTGAGAGAGAGTATTCCAGATAAACTTTTGCTCTCCCTGCAGGCAAAACAGAACAAAGTGTAAACAAAGGTGAAGATGCACACTTGTACTGTTTCACCAAACACTGACACGTTAGAACCCCTCTTTTCATTCTCTACTCCAAATTCACAACCCCCTTCTTATGACAGAAAGGAAAAAAGCTACTGAGTAAGAACCTGTTAGTACTTAAAGAGATAGTCTTGTAACATTCTTTTAAAATTCTCTTCTGTGTTTCATTCCTTAATCTCAATAAATGAGGCACTAGCATACTTTGCTTTGAACTGGAAACCAAGCCCTTGAAAACACCCCAGAATGATAACAAGGCACCTCATGCATCAGACCTGACTGAAAAGCAATCACCTACTCCCCTCCGGAGACTCCGATACCACACTCTCCATGGAGGAGGGAGACCTGCTTGCACTCGCAGAATCTAGGAGGACTCCCAGATGTCATGTTCATGGAGCCATCTGCTGATGGGAGGATAGGGGAGAGGAAACAGGTAAAAGCAATGACAGGTTAAGAAATCAGATCAACTGCATTAGCAGGAAGTTGCAGAGTTTCCACTTGATGAGCACTCAACCTCTACTTTTGTTAAAAAAGGGGAGCAATGTAGTTTGCTGAGAGGAATGGGTAGGGCAGATGGTGTTGAATGAGTTGTCCAAATAAGAAGCTTCTCAAAGCATATTCTGGGACCATTCCTAACAAGACATTCTGTTAAAAGACAGATTCCTAGACCCCACCCCAGATGCTAAATAAAAATGTTTAGGGAGATGAGGCCTAGAAATTTGCATTATAACAAACACTCCAAGTATCTCAGATGGCAAATAAAGTATTAGGGCCACAGAAGACAATGAAGTTCTCTGTGTTGGTGGTAGACACTGGGGTGAAGAGGAAAGCTGAACAAGAAGAAACCAGGCCCTTGGGACTGCTGGGGTGCAGCAACGTCCGACAAGCCAGTGGATGGTGCCATCTGGCTCGTCTCCTCATTCAGCTGAAGTCTCACCAGCAGCCCAAACTTGTACAACCCAGACGTATACTTGAGCTAGTCGCCTCTTCTCTGTTGCATATCCAGTACCAAAAATCCCCCATCACAAACTAGGAGTCTCAAAATGTGTATTTGATTATCAAGATGATAGGGAAAAACTATTAACAGATCAGTACACATCTATTTATAGCCAGTCCTGAAAAAGTAAATGTCGAGTTGGAAAATTAGTCTTCATTTAAATATACCACATATGAAGTGCACGTGTGAGGCTGTAGTCCCAGAGCAGACTGAGGGGTGGTATTTTATTTTCTTTGGAAAAGTGGGAAGTGACGAGATGGGAAGCCTCACATCCCTTTCCGAGAAAGGAACACACTGCATAAGGAGACAGCCCAGTAGGCACCATGAGGACTCGGAGAGTTAAGTAGGCTGGATTTGAGAGCTCTGACTTTTGAAATGATAGAGGTCAGAATCATGCCATACTTGGCAAGCTCTCTTGCAGCTCCAGAGGTAGCCACTGGTCAATGAGATAAAAGAAGTTCCTATCAAGAGCTTTCCTTCCCAAATAAAAAGGTGAATTCTTGTGAAGAAGTTTCTGCCTTTTCACATTGTCCCCCTTCTTCACTCTTTCTGCCTGGAAGTCAGCACGGAGACTGGGCAGCGGCAGCCCACCTGTGGTCTGGAGAACAGAAGCCACTCCTAGTAAGTACGGAACAAACAGAAGGGGCGAGGTACGCTGACTCCATCCTTCAGCACTAGCTCTGCACTCCTATTTCAGACTCCTTGATACAAGAGAAAAATAAACCCTCTATTTGTTTATGTCACTGGTCTTCAAGTTTTCAGTTAGGTGCAGCTGAACCCAATCTCAACCCAGTGTTTTCTCTTCTTTAAAGAGATTGTTACCCTCATGAAATTTATCTTTCCACTCCTTTACATGCATCTACCACAGCACCTTACACTTACAATCAATCCAATTAACATCAAACTCAATCGAAAACAAGTCATCAGAAAACAGAATTAGCCGTGATAAATGTATTTTTCCTCTGAACTAGAACATTGGTTCAAGTATCTAAATGGCCTTCTCCCACTAGAAACCAACTGAAATGCAGGAGTAAAAATAAAAAATAAAAATAAACTTACATCAGCAATAAATTAAGTAAAGGACACTAAAACCCCCGAAAATGCTTGTCAAATATAGTACAGATGACATTAAATTGAAAACAGTTGCCAAGAACTGACTTACTACTTTCATTACCTGAATAGCAAAAAATTAGACTACCTAAATATCAACTAATAAAGACATGGGTAAATACAAGAAATAAAGGCTATCTGACAGTGTGCATCACTCGCCTGCTGTGAAGAGGTGAGGAGGCAGGTGCAGAGCCCCGGGTGGCCCATGGATGTGATGGGCCCACTCTATGGCAAGTCCCTTCACCCTCAAAGCAGGAGTCTTCAGATGCAGCTGCATCTCAGCTGGAGGCAGAATGGTCCCACCAAAAAGAGAGCAGGTTCTCACCTTGCCATGATCCTCACTGGGACAATGCAGAACCATTGCTGCATGCCCTAGTTCCGGGCAGCAAGCCACCCACTGCCGCTAGGCCCGGCACAGCAGGGATCCTGCCAGCTCAGGAGGAAGCAGCACCAGAGAAATGGCTGGGCATAGGCACTGTGTTCTGAGAGCACAGGCAGACCACACCAAAAACCAGGTATGGAAAGTAGGACACTGGCACCGTGGGGTTTCAAAAACACAGTGAAAATACCTTGGAGAGAAAAAGTTGCTTTGCTAGTAGCTCACACTGCATTCATTTCCTTCAGGCCACAGGAATGTTACACCGGTAATGTAAGCTGATAGCTTCCATCTTTTAGCTTCAATTCCAAGTACAGAAGCCCAATAATGTCAAGTAAAAACTGTTAGGTGAAGAAAAATCCCACCAGGCATTCATTCAGTCAACACATAATGAACACCTAGTTAAGTACCAGGCATTGCTCCAGGTACTCCAGCTATTCCAGGTACTCCAGGTACTGACAAGACAGTGCAAACAGACAAATCACCCTGTCCTCATACAGATTATACTCTTTGAGGGACTTACTACTATCTGGAATCATCTTCTCTTCATCTGGGAATGGATAAAAGTAAAGAGGTAAAACGGGTCAATGTCAAGACTTATAAAAAAGATTCTACAACATCGAAGAAGTAAAAGGAGCATGAAAGAAAATGAGCTTGAATATATTGTAACAGATGCACCACAGAATTTGTAGACGATGAGCTCCTCATTAGACAAGGCCCACGTGGCAGGGGCTGACGCCCCACCCACCCGCCCACCCTGCTCACTGCACTCAGAGTATTTGACCATGCAGGCGGGCGGGGTACACTTGAGACATAACAGGCACTCAACGAATAGCAGGTGAATGAGCAGAGTAAGTAGAAGAAAACACCGCATGAAACAGATAAAGTGGTTAAAGAAAAGTGTACAGAAGGCAAATACTGCTCTAACAGAACACTGAAAAGTCATGAGAATGAAAAGTAGACGGCATAAAATCAAATCAGTGCTGCACAAAACACCTCGTTCAGAATGGAGCAAAAAGTTAGAGTGAGAAAAACAGTGGAGAGAGTTTAACAGTGAAGCAATTACACCAAAAAATTAAATAACTACTATAAATACCAAAAAAAGGGAAATAATCTCATCATTATTTGATTGGCTACCTAAAAAACTCACAAAAGGGCAATTAAAAAACCAATTTTTTAAGTACTCCAAAATTAATTTATTCAGTAAATATATATAACCTATTTGAAGAAAACTATAAAATCTGAGAGGCATAAAAGAATTCCAGGATACATGATGATGAATATGGTAAATATCTCAATTGCCCACCAAGTTAATCTATAAGTATGTTAAAATTCCAATTAAAAAATTAATAAAGAATTAAGAATTTATTCTTAAATTTGTGAATGTGAATTTACCACTGCTTAATGACTAATTACAAAATGGGTAGATCTCCCCCTTATACCATTTTCTGTAAGTAAAAATTTTATATGTAAAATGTAAAATTATAAAAATATGTTTAAAAATATAGACATTTATAAAACTTTTCTGTGGGAGAGCCTAAGCATTGCACAAAAACCAGAAGCCACAAGAAAAAATATTGATAGATTTAATTACATAACATTAACATATGCACATCAAAATAATGATAAATGAAAACCAGAGGCAAACAGCCTACAAGGGATGAAACATCTACAACAGGTAAATATAATGGGTTCAGATCTTTTCTATGTAAAGGACTCTTACAAGCAACAAAGACAGACAAGCACTGAACAGAGGGCTGGACAGAAGGCAGACAGGCCATGTAAAAAAAAAAATGTAAGGCACCATTCAACAGATGGAAAAAATAACACTCATTAGCAATTTTAAACCTAGGAAACTTAAGTGGCATTTTCCACCCATCAAATTGGTAGTTGTTTAGAAGATGATATGAACACCCATAAAGGTAGGTGAGTTGGTAGTCACTTTAGTAATCGCATAATCAGGTCAAATCTTCCTATAGGGAGATTAGTTAGTGAAAACCAACAGTTTTCAGAGTGAGCATGGCTTCTGAGTCAGCAAGGCCACTCCGAGGCACTGTCCTAGGAAAACTACCACAGACTTAGTTTTGAAGATATTAATTACAACAGTATTTATAATAATAATAAAAAACTGAAAACAATCTAAATGGTGTGGTGGCCAATAAATTATAGTTTAAACATGCAATGACATGCTACATATGCATTAAAAAGAAGGTGTACTTCTAAGGATCTACCTTTCAGAAATAAATGTGTACAATAAGTTATATATGATAATATTAAAAATCATTATTTTAATACTAAAAGACTAGAGACTATCTAAATATTAATTAATAAAGAAATGGTTAATAAATTCAATATATCTGCACTATGGAATACTAACCAACCTTTAAAAAATGGAGGTAGTTCTAATTACATTGATGGGAAAGCATCTCTACTTAGGTAAGAAAGCAAATAACTGTACAAAATGTATATTATGACCCCATTTTTATAATACAAACACAACAGAAACCATATATGCATTAATATAATATGATATAACAATGTAATTAACTTTCTTTGAACCTTTACTATATGCTTGGTTTGGTTCTAACTTGTTTACCCACATTATCTTATGTAATCTTAACAATCATGCTACCAGGCAGGATTATCCCTATTTTACAGATGAAGAACTGAGGCTTATAGGTTTGAAAAAAAAAGTCCCCACCATCACAAAGTGCTACACGGCAGGCCAGGAGATCTCAGCCCGCCCGCCTGACCCCAGAGCACTGTTGTCAGCGCTGACCGTGCGGCACAGCCTGCGCCGCGCATGAGGCCGGAGAACTGTGCGCCGAGGACTGGTTACCGCACCGCCGGAGGCGGCTCTTTTGTGTGTTATGTTTTCGTTGTAAGGAAACACTAAACAGGGTGCGTATATTAACACAGAGTAACTTTTTTAATTATACAAGAATTTACATTTTGAACTTATATTTGTTTTAAAAGCAAAAATACATAAATGAGATGTGTAGAAAAAATTCTAGAATATACCAAAATCATGAAAATGGGTGCTATATTGAGAGGATGGAATTATAGGGGATTCCTTTCTTCTCATTTTTGCTTAACTTTATTTCTTACTTTTCTAAAGCAAACATGTAATAATAAAAACACTACTTCCACATTTAGTAAGCATATAATTATTAAGGTAATTATTTCAAAATATAAATTAAAATTCAAGAAATTATAATTCTAATCAATAGCTTTATGAAAATGTGGAGAATCTCATACAGTATCTGGTAGCCAACAACTGCAATACCCTGAAAACTAAACAAGTAATCTAAAATAAAGTTGTATCCTCTATTCCTGGTTTTCTTTTTTCTTTTAATCAAAAGCAACATTCTAGGCCCTGGCGGGGAGAAAAGTCCGTATGTACATTGATAGACTGTACTTTATATCAGTTCCATCAACTGCATAATCTATTGCTTCCAATAAACAACCTATTTTAGAGTTCCAGTCTCAGAAAATGTGCTGTAGCTTTTCAGCACAGATGTTACTTAGGAAAGAACTTCTGCTTTTTATTGACCTATATTAAGTATAAATTCAGTTTGGTCACCAAAGCCCCTTATGATCCTAATCCAAAATGTCTTTACTCCAGTGTGGTCCTTGCAACAAACTCCAAACACACATTGTAAATAGCTCAGTTGGCGAGAGAAACTCAGGGGAGACATATTATTTCTTTATAAACTCAATCTTACTTCCTTTCCTAGAAGAAAAATCTTTAAATGGCATTAGCACCAGTGAACATTTGGCCCAGATCCTGGTATCAATGCCAAGGCATCAGGCGGCCACTACCCTGCTGTCCTACAAATGACCACTCTTTGGCCTTTCACTTTGTCTACAGTTCATTTTCCTCAGTATATTACAGCTATAAACAAAAGGAGGCCAAGGAAGAAAGACCAGTTCTATAAAAGTGATCACTAATTCCAAGATATTTCTGCCTTGGCTATCATTAGCTATAAATGAATTGCCCAAGATGTTAGGAGTCCAAAAGAAATCAATTGGTAAAGAAAAAAAAAACTGCTGACTCCAAGACATGTGTGAATTCAAGTAATAAACTAAATAGGGAGGGAAAAGGTCAAATAAAAGGGTAGGGGTCACCCAAAGGGTGCTGCCTCTTTAAATGGAAGATGTAGATGGAAATGACTTTAATTCAATTAGCTCATCTAGAAACCTGGGGCATGGAATATATAAAATGATGCTAGAAGAAATTTACTGCCCCAGGACTTTTCTGTGTGTGGCTAAGGAGAGGCTGCTGCTCCCTGTCTCCAGGTGCATCTTGCTTTCGCATAGCTCTCTTGTGTGGTCCAGATCCTGCCCAGATGGCTCTTCCTGCTGCCCAGGAGGTGGGGACTGCTCTGGCTCTCACTAGGTGAGTTCTCCCACATCCAGCCAGACCAGTGGGCCTGGGACCAGCACCCTGCCTGTGTAACACCTACTTCACTTTCTCAAAGGGTGGTCCAGGACCACCTAGCATCAGACTGTCTGGCATCCTTGTCAAAAATGCACATCTCTGGGTTCTGTCCCAGCCAAGGGGATCTGAACCCCTGGGGACAGTGGTCAGAAAGCACCATTTGAACACACTTGCTATGTATGCTCCTTTGCACACTGACATGGGAAAGAGTGAGTTGATGGGCACCCTACAGCACAGTGGGTACTATTAAATGAGTAATTTAATCATCACTTCAGATTTAGACACGATGTTTTAAATACCAAACTCTGCATCTGCCTACTTAGATATACAACAATATAAGGTATACAAAAGGAAAAATAGTAAAACAATAGCCAGAATGAAGGAGAGAAAGATGTGGCTACAAAAAGAATCATGAACTAATTATCATACTTTCTTCTTTGTTCCCAAAGAAATAAGCATCATGAGAATAAACTTTTAAAAAATTACATTAATTATTTCAAGTAACTCTTTTAACACTCCAAGAAGAGGAAACATTAACAATTATTTCCTTATTTGGCAGTTGGTCAATGCTGACTTCCTAACTGCCAAATAAAATAGCTCTCTGTAGCCAGGCAGTTTAGCATACCTCTACCATCTAAGTGCTGAGCACCTTTTTCTTGAACCCAGTTTTCTGTCCTGGCTTCTGTGGGAAAGCCCTTCCGTGTTTCCTTTCTCTGATTGTGTTCTTTCCTTGCAGGCTCCATAACACATTCTATCCAATCTTTGAAAGGGGATGTCCTCCCAAGTCCAGTCCTTGGCCTTCTGCTGTGCTCCCTCCACATGCTGACCCTTGGCAACCATGACCTGTATCACGGCTCATGGCCAACTCCATACCGAAGAACTCCCCTTCCTTCTTCTGGCCCAGTGTTCTGTCTGAGCGCCCATCCCTCACAGTCAGCTGCTCCTGCCCACTGAAGCTCTTCCCTGGACATGCCAGTGACAACCTAAATTCCACGTGTCCAAAACTCAACATCATCTTCCCTCAAATAGGTGCTTCCTTTAGTGTTCAAATTCTCAGGTCTCAGTACCATCATTCATCCAGTCTTCCATACCAAAAAGCTGGGAGTTTCCTAGAGCAGGGGCAGCAAACACCAATACTGTGAGAGCACCTAGGCATTTTTTATGTAATAAACAGATATATGGCTCTCAACAGTTATTACTATGCAATTTGCAAATGTTAAGTTATTTAATACTCAGAACGACTCTCTAAAGTAGGTATTGTTATTATCCCTAGTTCACAGATTGCTGAACTGACCCATAGAGCAATTATGGAACTTGTTCAAGGTCACTCAGCTAGGAAGAGTCAGGCTTTGAACACAGAGACTCTGGCCCAGGGCTACTACACTGTGGTCTCTCTCAGAGAACGGGTAGAGTGCAGGAGAGTAAGAAGCATAGGGCTCAAAGAACCGGAGGTGCTTGCTTCACCTAACAGGAGTCAGGGTCTCTGCAACTCAGCACTCTACCACATCTACTGTTCTGTGAATTCTGTTTCCTTAACATTTCTTCCTCTCTCCCCCCCACCCCTTTCCTCCTGCCCCACCACAAGATTTGAACTGAACCTTAGTTCTGTCCAAGTCGTTTCTCGACTGGCTACCACTGACTTACACACCATCCTTCTTGACTCTCAATAGTCCATGCTCTATAGCTAGGGGCAGAAAACTTCCTCTATAAAGAGCCAGATAAAAAATACTCAGGCTTTCCAAGCCATAAGTTTCCTGTCATAATTACTCAACGCTGCCAATGTAGCAAATGGGTACAGCTGTGTTTCAATAAAACTTCCATCTACAAAAACAGGCAACACGTGCTCAAGAGCACCTGCCGCTGCAGTGTGCCTCACCAACCTCCTCCTGACACCGACATGCACTCCACGGGGTCCCCACACCTCAGAGAGTATACTAAAAATATTAAAGTATCAAAAACCCACAAGCGAATGCTTTTATAACCATAGCATTAAGAAAAAAAAAAAGCATTTTTTTTCTAAGCATTAAGAAAAAAAAAAGCCTAACAGATTTGAATCACAGAAGTTAAAAATTTCAGCATGGCAAAATAAAACAATGATGTATCACAAGTAAAAGGGAAAAGCAGACTGTGAAAAAAATTAATGTGTATGATGGATGAAATGCTAAAAAGAGCTCTTAAAAAAATCTTTAAGAAATGACTGAGGATGTGAGGTAAGTAACAGAAGAAAAAATATAAATTATCAAAATAGAGAAAAAGATGCTAAATCCCACCAAAACTTAAAAAATAAAAACTAACACACACGAAATCTTTCTTAATTATCAAACAGGCCACACTGGTGAAGACTGCTAATTCACAAGCATGGAATGAACACAGAAGAAATCAGACGTCCACATGCTGTTGGAGGGTACATAAACTAGCCTGTCTTTCTTAGGCACAAACTGGTCAGTCTATCAAAATTAGTACGTTTAAAGCTAACAATGACATTTAAACACTTATCCTACAGACAGACTCACATAAGTATACAAAAACTTATGGACAGAGAAGTTAATCACAGAATTGCTCTTAACATCAAAAACTGGAAACACCATAAATGCTTAAAAATGGCAGTTCCATACAATGGAATAGTAAGCAGTGAAGTAAATAATGCCAGTGAAAGCTATACTGTTAAGAGAAAACGGCAAGTTGCAGAACTGTGTGTGCGTGTTTGTATAATGACTCCACGTCTTTTGGAATGTAAAACCATACCTATACATCTGTATATATAGATACATACACACACACACACACACATACACAAATACACAGGGGTGGGCAAAGGTAGGTTTATAGTTGAGTACATGAAACAGAGTTTACTTTTGCATTATTTATTATTATATTACATATTTGTATTTCTACTAAAACCTACTTTCCCACCCATGTACGTGTGTGTGTATGTATATAAGGAAGGCTACATTTTAATAGGAGTTTATCTACATCGATGGAATGGTACTGTTTCAGTTTAAGATATATGTTTCTGTACTTGAATTTTTTTCTTACAATAATTTATATTAATTTAGTAGTATTTAAATCCACTTAAAAGATATATAAATAAACCATAATACGAAGTGACTATGTTTCTCCAAAAAAACTTCCATGACTTTCCAGTGTAAAGTCTTCAGCATAAAATATTGGGTTGGCCAAAAAGTTCGTTTGGTTTTTTCTTAAGATGGCTCTAGTAGTGCTTAGTTGTTTTCAACTTCATTTGAAACAATTTTGTCAGATTGTATTGTGACAGCTGTCATGT
Source organism: Tonatia bakeri (assembly GCA_004024845.1). Taxonomy (NCBI): domain Eukaryota; kingdom Metazoa; phylum Chordata; class Mammalia; order Chiroptera; family Phyllostomidae; genus Tonatia; species Tonatia bakeri. The sequence continues at coordinate 165,866 of PVIA01002598.1, forward strand.
CAGCATGCATTAAAAAAAGAAACCTTATCAAAATTGGTGAATTATTGTGTAGCTATTTTAATATTGAAGATGGAAAAAATATGCAACACTTTTAGCCTATTATGCCTTATTATTTAAAGAAAGGTAAAAACACACTGAAACACAAAAAGAGATTTGTGTGATGTATGGAGAAGGTGCTGTGACTGACTGAACGTGCCAAGAGTGAAACCACTTTTTGAGAAGTTTCGTGCTGGAGATTTCTCTCTGGACAATGCTCCATGGCCAGGTAGACCAGTTAAAGCTGACAGTGATCAAAGCGAGACATTAATTGAGAACAATCAACATTACACCACATGGGAGACAGCCAACACACTCAAAATATCTGAATCAATAAAGCTATTGAACATGAAAAATGTGTCTTTTATTTTACAGAAAACACCTAAACGGACTTTTTGGCCAACCCAATACATGCCAACATGATAAAATGACCCTATTTAACTTTTTAACCTCAGTAAGTGCCTTTCCTACCAAACACTCAAGTCATACTGCATTATTCCAGCACACTTCAGTTTTCTGAATATGCCAGGATGCCTCTGCTTACAATCCTTGCCTTTTCTGCCTAGTAAATACTCATTCACTTCAACCCTCTCCACAGGCAGAAAGTAAACTCTCATTCCTGGGTCCCCACTCTGCCTTATGCAAACATCTCTTAGAATACCTGTAACATTAATTTCCCTAATGATGGATACAACAGTAACAATAGTATTGATAATAGCTAATTAAGCGCCTACTAGGTGCTGGACACAGAAGTGTTTTACATAAATTATCTCATTTAATCCTCATAATGAGGCTATGAAGTAAGTACCACTATATCTTACAGGTAAAGAAGCTAAGACACTTCAAAGATTAAGAAAGCTCAGATCACATAGGTATTAAGGGTCTTGGGGGGCATAAAATACAGATGTATCAGACCACAGTTTTTATTTTTATATATGTGCCTATGTACAAAGTCTCCCCACTAGGCTATCGACTTATTGAGGACAGAAATCATGGGTGAGTTGCCTCTGTACCTCCAGCAACTAGCATCAAGGAATGCATGGTAAACACTCGATAACAAATACTAAAGGCAAGCAGTCACTTGGTATTAAAAAGAGACTAAATTGCCATCATCCAGCCCCTCCTGTTGGGAATCTCCCTGCCTGGTTTCAGGAGCTGTAACCCTCGCCCTCCCCCCACCCCCATGGCTAAGGCTGAGTGAGGGACCTCCAGACCAGAAGCCAATAAGGAGACAAAGCTTATCTCCCTGGCAGAAGTGCCACTTCTGCTCCTTGCCTGGCCCCCAGTGCTTGATCAGTTAGCCAATGACTGGTAAGATTCCCCAAGGGGGGAACCACCTAAGACAGGCATGATCACGTGGAGGCCCCAGGGAAAGACTTGGGGGGCTATGGAGAAAGGGGGTGATCGACCCTTGCCCCTCGGCTTTGACATAGCCTGAGTCCTCATTCTGCCTGCGAGAAGTCTCCTAATCTCTCGGCTGCCTTGCCTCCTCTGCCTGACTTAAGCCTGAAACAATGACAAAGGGCAGTGCAGCCCTGTGCTGGAAACCGTGGGCTCCCTGGATGATCAGGCGTGAGAAAGGATATGTAAAATCCTGTGAAACCTGCTTTGCTGAGAATGCTCTTAAAAGGCCCGAGCAGGAAATGAGTCTAGTCCCTTAAGTTTTGTAGCTTTTTGGGTGATAGACCCTGACTCAGTGTGAGCCCTAATAGTTCTTTGAACATTATCTATCATTTGATCTTAACCACCAGACAATGATTAATAAGCTGTATCTGTATTCCTACCCAAAAAACCTAATAAAAGCCTGTTCAGGCAGGGGCACAGGACGCTCTCCCCTAGAGAGAGTGGCCAGGCCACTCCGAGGCACCATCCCCTTGAGAGGGTAGCCGTGACGTCCCTTTTCCTCCACAGGACTGGGCAGTCTGTGTGAATTTCTCTCGAGTATCATCCATCCACAGCGCCTCGGACACCGCTGGCCAGTGCCTACGTCACCCACCCACTACATAATGTAAGGAATCCCTTCTTCAACTTCCCTCAAAGACGATCTGTTTGCACTTGGACAGTTCAATAACAGGGAGCATTGCCTTACAAGGCGATGTGCTGTAGTTCTCCTAGGAACTCTCCTTCACACTGAGAGAGAGAGAGAGACTCTGCTACCCCGTGAGCATGTTCTCCTAGTTCTGCCTTCTGGACTGTGAATCAGCAGCCTTGTTCCTTTAAACCAATGGAGCTCCCGATGTTTGAAGATGGCTATTATGCCTTTATTCTCCTTTCCCTCACTATCTTTCTCCATCCTTCCTTCTCTTTTCTACGCATAACAATCTCGTTCCCCAAGTGGCCGGGTTTCCACGTCCCCTCTTCCCTGTGAGTGTGCCCTCCTCTGGAGGACTTCAGCCCATCAGTTATCTCTAAAAGCAAGTCCCTACCATGAGAAGCACTGTACCCAGATAGCCAGAAGTACTCTGCAAGTATGTGGCATGATTTCTCCCCTCCAATTCTTAGGGAAATATAAAACACATTAAATAGGAAAATGTTTGCCTGTCATTATTTGAAAACTAACCTTTGAAGGTTTCCCATGTAACAGTCATGCTACTGAGTACTTTGAATGCATTATATGATTGAATTCTTAAATGCTTTATTACTATTTTTACTTTATAGATGAGGGAATTATCTCAAGAAGGTCAAGGAACCGCCTAAGGTCTCACTGGCTAGTAAATGTCATAGCCTGGATATGACCTCAGTCTGCCTGACCTTGAAGCCATATTCTGAGTTTTGAGAAGGGAGACTTGAGCCAAGAGGAGGCCAAAGGATGTCTTGTGGAGAAGCCATGGAGGGATCTGACTGGTCTCCCATGGAGGAAAGAGTATGTTGGAGTAGAAGGCAACAGGGAAGGGGAAAAAAACATGTTTTGGTGGAAGGCAATCATTTCCATACATGAGTGTCCAGCCTGTGGCCCACGGGCTGCATGCAGCCCAGGATGGCTATGAATGTGGCCCAACACAAAATTGTTAATTTACTTAAAACATTGTGGATTTTTTTTGTGATTACATGTTGCACACCAAAATGTTGGACACCTCTGGCCTTTGTAATGCTGCTTTAAAATCAGGCAGAGTTGAGGCAGGAAGAATACAGAGGAACTGTGGACTCTTGAGTAGGTTAGGAATACAGGAAAGCAATGCTTTAGCAAAGCGAGTCTGGCAGCCCTGGGCAGCACGTACTGCAGTGGAAGGAAGAGGCAGGTAGAGGGAACAGTTAGGAGCTGCTCCAATAACCGAAGACCTCACATGGTTGGGACCTGAGCTAAGATGGTAGCCTCAGGAATGGGCATGAGAAATCACGCAGGCATTATACAAGATTAGACTGAAGGGGGGAATGGAAAGCAAAGAATGACTCTCAGAATTCTCCTCCAGGAGAAGCGAAGAATGCCAGGATTGCTGACAGAAATGGGACAATAAGACAGAACTAATCTTCCGAGTGAGTAGGAGACACAAGGGGAAATGTTCGATGACAGTGCACATGGAGAGAAACTGCCGCTGGCAACAGAGGTCACTGCTCATACCCAAAGACTGAGAGGCCGTTCTGGTTGGCATCCTAAAACCACATCTACCTACACTCATTCTTAATATGGCAACATGTAGCTCACGACAAGGTAACTTCTTTGGAAATGTGATGATTCCTTGCTCAGCTACCAGTAAACACTAAGATATAACTTCAAAAATATCACCTGAAGTTACTCTCACTGTTACAGAGTTGTACCATGTAAGTTTTACTATGATTCTTTGTCAAACTCCTGCTGTCCATGTGTCATCCCTCCAGAAAAGATTTCCTGCAAGTGAACTTGGTCACTGTGGAAAGAAGTTGTGTCTGGTTTAACTTCTTTTACTTTGGATTTCTGGCTCAACTGTCTTGAAAAACAAATAAACACAAATCACTCTTTCTTTGATCTTCTGTACTCTAAAAAGCCTCTCTGTCTCATCTGTTTACTTGCTGCTTTTGACTCAATAATAGTATTTACCACTTTCTGTCCTCAAAGAGTGCCTGCTATACCTTTATCATTTACCAATTTCTTCTTAGTCTCACCTAGGAAGAAAAGGAGAAACCAGGTCCTCAGTTGCAGCATGACCCAGAACATGTGAGATCTAAACGGTTGGCCCAGAATAAGCTATTTCTAAGTTGAACTATGAGACGGGATGATAATAACAAAGGTTTGCCTGACTCACAGGATGCTGTAACAACCAGTGACATAATTATGGGTAAATACCTAAATGCATGCAACAAAATTTGCTGCCATTTGCTACAATTAGGCAAAACAATCTGACTCTAAATCTCCTTTCGGAGAAGCACTAGAAATCCCTCCAAACCCGGGATAATTCCAGAGATCCTATTAGAAGCAAAACAGCCGGGAGCCAGGGGTCCCAGTGGCCACTGTGGGCTCACTGCACACCATGCACAGCAGTGCAGCCCACGCTGTTTTCAGACCTCAGATGGACAGAACTCGTTACATGGCACCTTTGAAGGACAGCAGGTGTAAAAACACGAAGACAAGAAAGAAGCATAAGTATTCTACTTTAATTGCACATAGAGTATTTTTAGTACAATATGTTTAGGACAATACTATTTACAATGCTGAGTAAACATAATTCAGAAAATTTGATTTCAGATCCCAATTAAATTGAAGAGAGAAAATATACCAAGACAGGATCTGCCATTTCAAAATATTCCTTTAGGGGAAGTGAATAAAACTAGCTTTCTGTTGAACTAAAAATAAAGTTTCAGGTAAGAATCTAACTATAGAAGGAAAACAAAGTACCTGTGAGTTTGATTTTGGACAGTCGAGCCAAAACTCCTGGCAGCTCATCCAAACGCAGCTTCATCTCCTTCCACTGCTTTTCACCTTTAGTTTCTTCCCCCACGTCCGCTGAGCCTTCAGTTACTGAGGCAGATTCTAATGTCAGCAATTCTTTTTCAGTTGGCTTTCTGGACAAAGACAGGCTAGACGGTGACAGACGTTTCGTCTCATACATTTCTGCTTTGGCTTGACTCGAAGACGCTTTCTCAAGGAAAGACGCTGCTGCTGGCTCTGACTTCGGCTTTACTCGCTGGCCGAGGCTTCTGCTCAGCTGCGTGACATACTACATTTTAAAAGGGCACGTTATTATACAAAGCCCCAAATGGCTAATTAGTTACACTTTCCATCGGTCTGACTTCTACAGTACTTAACAGGTTTTCCTATAACTTTATAAATACATGGTCCATGAACCAATATGAGAGTACTTGTTATGGGGAAAGGACTAGACTAAGAGACAAGGAGAATATAATCAATGTTATCAAGTTCTGTGGTTTAGAAAACCCTAGGAATTTAAGTTCCTTGAAAAAAAAAGATAAATTTACTTCTTATTCATCTCCTCCAGAATTTCCCCTAACACAGTACTAGAAACTGATGGATTAACAGGTAAATACAATGAAAAAGTTTTCCAGAATCAAGAGTCCAAATAAACTGTTGACTGTCCATGTTCCTAGGCAGACGGTGCAGGGAGGGCTCAGGAGCAGAGCACGAGCCAGGTCCCAGTGACATTACAGCAGTGCACACGAGGAAGGAACATGGCTTTAGGGTTAGACAGTCTCTGTCACTTACATGCAAAAATTACTGTTGGCATTTGTGAGGCACTGTCTCATTTTATACTATGTATATTGTTGTGGTTTTGTAATATATACCTCATTCAAGCTTTGTAACAATTGCTAAAGAAGATGGAGCATTATTAGTATCTCTCTTTTAATTTACAGATGAAGAAATCAAAGCTAAGAAATAAACAGACAGAGCCAACAGTCCACAACCAGTCAGTTACTGGTGGCTCTGGGACTCGGAGCCACCCCTCCTGACAACTAGTTAAGATACTTTCCCATGACACATGCTGGTCTTAGGAATTACAGCCTCACAGAATGAATCCCAAGTTCTGTTTACATAAAAAAAGGCATAATACATATTTGAGTTTCTCTTCTAAATATCCATTATCATTGAACCCCCAACTTAAAAAGTCTTAACGTTAATGGAAATTTAAATCTCCTACCAAAACAGTAAGTTTTATAAGACTTTAAGTTTTAAGTTAAAGTGGGCGTTTTAAGTTAAAAAAAAAAAAAGATGAGAGGAATGTCACCTATGACTTTAGATTATGAATCTGCTATTATTTCATGCTTGCACAAAATGATAGCAAAACTCTAGTCAAAGAGTTTTTAGCTAACATTTCTCCATTTTATGATGCTTTTCTATTTCTGAAAATGTCAAATGCCCTCACTGGTAATTTCGAGTAAATCACCATACTGCCCACAGATCATGGGGCCAACCTAGACACAGGTGCACAAGAGAACTGAGATGTATTGCCAATGCCCACTACAAAATGCCTAGAAAATTACTAAAAACTCAATTTGTTTCAGTCAGATGTATGTGTTTAAAAGACTTTTTGAATGCACAGCTAACGTTAAGAAAACAGGAAGGTCACAAAGTTAAATCAATTATTTCTGTATTACCAATGTCTTCACAGAATTTTAAAAATTTAAAAAGATGTATTATGACAGTTAAGCTTTTCCTAATTTTAGCCTAGTTAAAATATGCCAGAAATTTCCAATCTTTCTCCACATTTAATCAGTAAGTTCAAGATTATACTTCTAGGTTCAAACACCAGAATTATTCTGGTTTTAGTTAAAAATAAGCAAAACAAGTGATTAAAATTCTGAATAAACTGAAGAGAACACTAAATAAAAGTCCTTTTCAAACAGTACTTCTTATTACTCTTCTTGTAATACGAATTTCTGGAATTCCTGCATACAGAGAAAGCAAAGGCTGACAGCAGCTTCTGAACATACCATGCGTCTGAGAAAGGTGAAGTGCTGAAATGTGATCCACTGCTTATTGACATTCCTGAAAAGATGTATAAACTTGTGAGGGGGTTCCTCCACTGCTCTTCTTTCTAGATACCAGACACATCCTCCTACCCAACCTACAAAAAAGACAGAACGGGGAGAAAATGTTAACGTGATGGATGCTTCTCATCAAACGAAGACCGCACCTACCCAGAACCAATGCCCGCACCATGGTAAACAACACATAAGCGATTGGCCGTAAGTTGGAAATGATCTAATCCAGGTCTGTAATCCAAGCCAAATTTATCAGTCTTACTCCCTGATTAAGTCAGCAAATTCTTTGATGGGGCTGGAAAAATCTCCCACTTCAGGATCATATGCTTTTGTTCTATTAAATGGCAAAATGACCACACTGTAGATATTTTTTAAAAGAAAATATAAAACAATCAGTTCAATCACTTTCTAAAAAGTATAAAATGAGAACCATAATTTTTCTCAATAAATAAATGCAAACTGAAAGATATATTTCAGATTAATATTTTGCTATGTCAGGTAAGCCAACTACAGGGGTTAGAAAAGAGTTCTTAATAAAATATGAGTTCATCAATCTCATAAGAAACTATTTTTGTTGGATAGGAATTTGGCTTTTAATCATTGTTCTAAACCTTCTCTCAAATATCCAGAAACCCAAGTTTTTGTAAAAGGTCCCATCCTAGCCAAGCCTTCGCCAGTATAACGGTGCAGACTCCCCCTCGGTAACAGTCTCTCCTCCCAGGGCTTCCATGACACTAACGGTTCCCAGTTTTCCGCTGCCTCCACTCAACACTTCTCACTTTCCTATGCTGTCTACTCTTGCAGTTGTGTTCCCACTGCCTGAACCCTGAGCAAATGCAATTACAGGGTAATTTTAATCTTGAACACATTTCTGGAGTCTTTATGCCTATTTCCAACATTTCTCCCAGTATCTCCACCTGCATGGGTTGCAGTGTGTCTCTAAGAACACTTCATTCTCACCCATATTGCAGATAAAACCACCTCTTCAGGAACACCTTGAACTCTTCCTTCATCGTTTAATAACCATTAAGTCCAGTCAACTATGAAAGATAGGTCACATCTGTCTACTTCTTTCCATTCTTATTATCCAGACTTTTATTATCTTATATTTGGACTATGGTAGTAATCGTAGGATTCAAGCCAGTCATCCCAACTTCAGTAATTTCCTTCCCTAACTTAAGTTCCATAAAGCCAAGGGTTTTCTTCCTAAAGCCCAAAAACATACTTTACCCACCCAAACAGGTACACAGGAATCACTGCAGCAAGGCTGTCTTGTCATCACACGCTTCACTCGTCCTCCTGCTCGCAGCCTCGCCTATCAAACTTCTGAAGTTTCTTTCAACTACCTTATTACTTCATTTTTTTATGGCACTTCTTAATGCAAACTGTTTCCATCACATTTTTTAGTTTCTTGGTGGCAGGGTCTTACTCACTTTTGCTACAACAGACAGCAGACTGCTTTCTGTATAATAATGAAATAGTATTTGATGACTGGACCACCTCCATAGCTTACTTGAACAGTGGGAAGAACCATCACTGCCCCTATCGCAATCAATTATCTTGGACTGGAGATAAATCTGAAATCAGATTCTCAAAGCTCAACTAATTACGAAACGCTTATTTTCCATATATGTGAATGTGTGTTCATGTGTATATGTCTACATGAAGGAACAGCAGTACTTTTTGAAATTTCTTGAAATCAATCCTCTGTTATTTCAGTTTTATCTATAATTTTGATGATGTATATTTTCTCTTTTTGGCCTAACAATGTTTTCTAAGATAATAGGATTTCAATATTAAATAATTATGTCTGGAAGACATCACAGTTTTGTTGTTCTGGGCTTTAGTTTTAAAACCAATTTTCAGTTCTTCAGGTCCAGTGAAAAATGCATGCTGAGGGAAGGAAAAGAGCCACATGGAAAAATATCTCTCATGACTAAGTGGGTGAAATTGAGATTTTACAGACTGGTTGTAAGAAAGAAAAAAAAAAGAGCTAGGAAACTGCACTTTTAAGTGATAAAAACACTTTTCATTTTGCCAAAACATGTTACATTTGTATCAACTGGTGCCTAGAAATTCAAAATCATTTCAGCCCTATGTAAACCAATTTAGATTCGAAGCTCCACAGGATTAACAATAGCTACATTAAAAATCTGGAAACACATGACCACGTCCATTACTCATCATCAACAATGAGTAATGACTGCAAGGGCTTTCAAATGAGGTGAAGACCTTGAATTTTCTTTTAGTGGCTATCAAATACTTGAACTTTTTAGAAGCAAACTCAGACATGACTGCTAGATACCAAATGCAGCCCCAGATTACCTCTCGGTTCTCACCATGCAGTTTCCACATCAAGTTCTGGTATGAACCTTCCAGGTGGAGCAAAATAAGTCAGACAGATGACTTACTAGCTGATTTGTTGGCAATTAAGTTCACAGCTTCAAGAAGCCAAGCTGTCTATTGACTCCTTTCCAGCACTGAAAAGGCTGATCCAGGAGAAAACCATGTAGATGCTGCCCACTTACTGGAACTGGGGAATTCTGGGCAGCCAAGAGGCACTGTCTTACAGACAGCAGGATGTTCAGAACACGAAGGTAGAAACACAGCTACTCTGAGGAACACGAATTGGAAAGCCCTCCACACACAGGTGATAATTCAAGCACTAAGAAAGGCTGAGCTCCCTGAGAATGAATGTGTAGGGTCAGGATCCTAGAACACTCACAGTCAGGGACAGGAGAAGGTAGCTAGTAATTCTAAAAGAATCACAGACCTAAAAAAAAAATGTCATCATGGAAAACTTCAGTCATAGACAAAAGCAAAAGAATACAATGAGCTCCATTACTTTACCCTCAGCTTCAACAACTACCAAATCAAGGCCAATCTTGTTTCATCTATACTCCCTCACATTTCCCACCCTCTTTCCCATTTTTGAACCAGAAGGGACCTCTGAAATCATTCAATTCAATTGCCTCATTTTATATATGAATAAATCTAATCCCAGAAATGTCAAATGATTTGGCCTGAGATCCCATAGACCAGAAAAGACCCATAAAATAACAATGCCATGAGGAAAAAAGAAAAAAGAAATCTCATACATTCACAGCACTCAATACTGCCCACTGCTGCAGAGAACTTGTGATACGTGGGGCCTGGAAAAGTTTCTGGGATTTGACCAAAAATCCCAGGAGAGTCCCTGGGTTCTCCTATACATCCCCAATATGGGCCAGCAACAACACATTCCTCACATTAGGTATCATCTGAACTACTGAGGGCAAAATAATTCTCAACCTCTTCTTTAGTAAGTACATGAGGAGAAAGTTCATTCATTCACGGATAATTACTAGCAAAGAGCTAGCAATGTATGCTAGGTAGTGTTTGGGCACTGGGGTTGCAGAGATGACCTAGAGAACTGTCCCTACATTCACAATGTTTATGTTCCAGTTGGGAGAAACCTATGATGAGCTGCTATATACATAAACAGTTACTGTCCGTGCTAACCATTATGAGAGAAATAGGGTGATGGTAAGAAGTTTCACTTTAGACAGGGCAGGCAGGGGAGGAAGCAGTGAAGAGGGGACATTTGGGCTAAGTCCCCGCCAAGGGCCAATGAAGCACACTCCACCTTTAACATAGAGTTGTTACACGTTTTTCAAGGGGGAACACAAGGTTTTCAAGGGTTACAAGAGGGGCCACACTGAAGGGTACAATATAAAAGTCTGAAGCTTGGGCCCGCTATATGTAGTGGTTATCATCATGAAGTATCATTATGACCTTATTACATTGGATGAAGGCTCTGAGTGAGGGCACAGCGCTTCCGCTGTCCCCACATGCCAGTGGCTAGGAACTGATGCTCTATTAAGCCAAAAATCTGGCTGACCTAAGGTTCTCTGTCTCTCTCTCCAGCCTCCACTCCATGAAAACCAAAAGAAGCACCAGACACTGACCCCCCTCCAGGGGAGCAGGACGGAAGCGGTGTGCACCACCAGAACCGCACAGCAAGCTTAGACTTAGTTTCGTGGTCTCTTCACTTTAGACTACCAAAGGTCACATCCCCACCACCGCTGCCCAGACGACCTCGCCAAGGGCTCCCAAGGTTGCAGCCAGCCGGAACCACGGTGTAGAATGTGGCAAAAAGAAAAGAATTTTCCCAAAGTCGTGCCCGAGAGCGGTGCAGTACCTGTCAGGAGGCGTGAGGAGAGAGTGTGCGGGGATGTGGCCATAACGCACGAATCTGGCCGCTCCCTAGGAGCCCCGTGTCCTCTCTCCTCACCGGCTGCTGGGCGCCGCCATCTTCCTCCCCCGCCCCCGTCAGAGAAAGACGCTTCCTTCTCGTCACTTCCGGCGGGCGGGACGCGGAAGTGAGGAACTGTAGTTGGAAAGTATTCTGAGTGGAACCCGCCTGAGAATGTTAGACTGGAGGTCGGAGGCTTGGGGTTCTTGCGGGAAACGCGAGGAACTCGGTGTATGACGACGTGTTCCAGGAGAAAAGGTCGGTGGCGGAAGGCGGGCCCGTGCCTCCCGCTCTCAGAGGTTTCCAGGCGTCCTCTGGCCAGATCCGTGTGCTGTCAGATGATGGGCTGGATCTGGCTGCCGAATACTCGCGGGCAATTTAAAGTTACTTTTGGGATATTTGTTGGTGGCCGAATCGCCAAGAGGAGATGGTTGTTGGGACGATGCCTCCACCCTCCAGTCTGATCACAGTTACAGCTTTACTGTATTCGCCGTCAATCGGGAGGACCTATGAACTGGAGGCTGCGCGCTCCGGGTCCACACAGGGAAGGGACTCACCAGAATATCTCACGAGGAAGAAGGTGCGGATGGATAGTGGCTAAGATTTTGGGATCTGGAGTGAGATCTGCATTTGAGTCTTGGCTCCACCTCCAGACCTGTGACCTGAGCAAATAGCTCAATTCCTCTAAACCTATAGTTATAAAACAGGGAATATATATATATATATATCCCACATATATATGAAAATATTTAAGAGAGAGAGAGAAAGTGGGTGAGAATTAAACAATTCTGTGCAGGGTGTTGCCGGGTGCCTACCACATATAAGCACTGATAAATTATCACTAGGATAGTGATTACTAGTGTAGATCTCAGCAGCCCTCCTCTTATCTGTTTTTCATGTTGAAGTTCCACAACTAAAGTATGAGGAAGGAAAAAGATTCAGCTTTTGAAAAAGAACTAGGTAACTGGTATCTGTAAGGGCCTTCAGTGATAAGGTGATAGCCATTTTGGTTCACCTCTGCTGACATTGCTAGGCACAGGGGATACTGAAAAACACAAGGTTCCTTTGATTCTGTAGGTGACACTGTGCCAGTGTCAATTAAGGAGTCAGTGTGCTGGGGCAATGTAGAAAGTGCTGCAGAAACAGAGAGAGCAATCCTGTGTAGTTGGGTGGGGTGAGGCCTCAGAGATTTAAACTTGGCACTCAGTTGGAGAAGCAGATTTTTCCTGCATGCAAGGAAGGGAAAAGGTACTCCATGAAGAGAAAAAATCTAAAAAGGCATTAAATGCTGTGTTAGAAGTTTTGAAACTTCTTAAATTTTACACGTTTTTATAAATGCCATGTTTATATCTGCAGCAAATGTTACCCCCTTTATGAATAACATGTTAAGGCTCAAAGAGGTTTTAGTGGTCTGTCCCAGGTTAACTAGCTGCTGAATGCTATACCTGTTACAGGGTTATTTCCACCATGCTATATGGCCTTACTCACCTAAGCATCGTAAAGGGTCACAGCTTCTGTGATTTAGAAAGCTCAGTGTTTCAACCTTGGCTGCTTGTCACAATCACCTGAATGGCTTTACAAATTGCAGATGTCTCAGCCACCTCCAGACCTGTTCAATCAGAAAGGGTGTGGAATGGATGGAAGGGACTTGGACTTCTTGTTTGGAGCACCACAGTGATTTGGGCACATAGAACTGAGAATTACTGGATTTCAGCTTAAAAAAAACCCTCAACAACATAGTTATGTCTAAACAGTTGATTTACATGAATGTTTTATTTCATATACTCAGAAAATATGAATTCTCAAATTCTCTAGGCTTATAACAGATATGGAGTTTAATAGACATTGTTCTTCCTTGGCCAGTCGATTTTAGCTTCATTTAAAATCCTTTCTAAATACAGAACCAAGGTATGATCAAGTACACAAATGAATGTACAGGTTATTATTTATTGAGAGAAACCAGAGTAAATGTTTCATGGGAGAAATACCTTAAAGATGAATACATTTTGGCTTTATTGTTCAGGAAATGCATTCGTCTATCTGATGTTTGTTAGCCTAGGTCAGCAGTACCAATCATACACGAAAAGTAATCCCTGGAGATACTTCTGGAAAGAGGGTTTCATGGCCGTATACATTGATTTGACCATGCATACCTGCAAGGAAGGCTCAGAAGACAAGAAAATTTCAGTGATGGTCTTGACCCATCACAGTCCATTACTGTGGACCCAGACACATTGCTGTCAGCACCATGGAATTTCAGGGATGCTAGCCCTGCACACACACGAAGCCAAGCACGTGAACAAACACTTTAGGAGGTTGGAGTATATTCATATTGACAGTTTTTGTTCTAAGGTGAATCAGACTTCTTGGTTTTAAACTTATTTCATTAGACTTACTTTTTGTGGACAAGTTCCCTTAAAAAATGCGGTATATTCAATGCCCTTTAGTCAGTGTGGAGTAATAGGGCTTTTCGACTAGGCCTCATATGCATACAGCTCAAACTTCTCACTTCATAAAGACTTAGAAACTGAAGTGCAGGCAGTTTGTCATTTAGTCTTAAGTGACAAAACTTTGTCTCTAAACCTTCACGCCAGCGTTTTTTTCCATCTCACTGCCCTTTTTTGTCCCTAATTCTACCTGTATAGCTTTTTCACTAATAAAATGATGTAGGGTCCCTTAATTACACATATTTATTTAACTTTGGATTTTTGGATATTTACATTTCAAGTAAAATATACTCTAGATTATGTTTTTAATTATCTGTTTATTTTGTTAGTATTGCTTATGGAAATAAAACATTTTTAGCTGACAGCATAATTTTAATTCTAATTAGTGAAAATTGAATTGTATAATATAATTTTATGTTAAGTGATAATTAACTACAGTTATTACTTGCTAATGTATTTTTAAACATGATTTTAAATAATCAATATGAAGATTTGTATCTTGTCTCTCAAGTTTTGATGTTATTAAATGGCTTCTCTTATTTTCCTTAGTGTTTCAGCACTTAATTGAAACCAGGTTGTTCTTGAATCCCACTTTGTTCTGTACTGAATTTGCTTCAAAATTGAAAGGAAAATTTTAAACAAAATTTCTCCTTAGAGCATCTTTATACATGTACTGAATTTTATATCATATGACATGACTTCTGAGTAGATGCTAACTCTTTCAAAGTCCGGAATAAAGACTGCATTCCCAGCCTCCTTTGCAGCTTGGTGTGACTTTGTGACTAATTCTGGTCACCGGAGTGTAAGCACAGTGATATGTTTAACTTCTAAGTGTCCTTAACTGTAGAGAGAAGTCTTTGCTCACTTGCTAAAATTCAGATGAGATGGCTGGAACTTGAACAACATCTTGGATCACAAGGCTCAAGCCACATGTGGTCACACAGAAACCAGCAGAACAACAAAACAGGTGGGTGGAGCTTTGGGTACCTACTGGATATGGAACTGCCTCCTTAGGCTTCGATTGATTACAGGAGGGAGAAAGCATTTGTTAGCACACTGTTACTTGAGGTTTTCTGAACTAATATGCTCAAAAAATGATAACTCTCACTATTAAATGATTCCCTATATGCTTCAAGAGGGGCAAAAAAATGTTAATAATTTTTAAGGAGTATATTTAGAAGGAAAATTTGGGGTTGTACTATTCAAAAATGTGCTGTAATAAAGCAGCTTAATGAATTTGATGGAACTCAGAATATAGAAAAATTAAAGTTTTTAAATAATTAGGATGCATATTTCTATGCTTTTTAGAAGTAAGGGCACCATGAGTTTAGTCCATGAGCCCCAATTTGTTAGACACAAGATTGGTGATGTGGAGAATGGGAATTACTCAGCTAACTTCCCTGGCTCTGCTATTCACCACATTTGCTTCTCACCAGTCACTTGCACTCCAGAGTAGACTCTACCTAATACCCTGTAGGATGTAGGCACCCCCATCCTCAAAAAGGAGTGAGAACATGGAAGACTTAAGAACCTGGATGTTACTGGGCATGCTGCTAAGAGTTAAGCTTTTGGAGAGAGGGTAAAAGGGATTAAAATATTGGGCTTCGACTTTACATCTCTTTGGATTTAGTCTCTTCAGATTCCTGGCCTTTGGACTTTCCTCTCTGGGAATATATTCCTCACCCCTACTCATCACTTTTGATGGTTCTTCCTCTGGTCCCATGATCTTGGGAGCAGGTGGTGACAAATTAGGCCTGCGTATGCTTCTTGCTTGAGAGAGGTCTTCTACTTTGAAAGGGGGCCCTGGAGAGATGTGGACACACAGGCGCCTCCTTCTAGCCAGATAGGCTCTGCCCTTATGCTCCTTTGGAGGCTTTGCAAAGGTGTCTTGTGCTGTAGCTGAGGTGCAGGGAAGCATGGAGTAGTTCATCAGGACCCTGCCTTTGGCTGTCTGTCTCTTCGTAACAACGCTATTGAGTCAAGTTCAGTCAGAAGGCAAAAAGCACATCTATTACCTAAACAGAATTTAACATAAAAGATTAACACATGACGTTGTTAACTAAGTAATCAAAGGGATAAAAAGAAAACTCTGGTGTCACAGAGGAAGCAACGCAGGAAGCAGCTTCCACCTCTATGCCTGGGGGAACAAAAACAAAGACGTCAGCATTAGTGCAATTGAGAAACTTAGAGGAACAGGGGAATGTCTACTGGCACTGTGGTCTCTGAGGGAGACCTCACCAAGCTGGTTCTCCATGTTTTAGAAAAACTGTCCTCTGGGCTCAGCTACTGATGTTGGAGTGAGAAGCATTGGAGCGAGTCACACAGAACTGCAAGCAGATGGGAAGCAAGTAGGAGGAGGAGGTTCCTACTCCATCTTCCAGGCTTGCGACATTGCTGTCCCTTAGGGGCAGAGCCAAACAGTGAGCTTTCAAGAGTGTTGCTTGCAGACTCCCAGCTTCAGCACCACTAGACACAGAATACAAAGGTAGATTTGAAGCCAGAGCAGATACCCACATTGAGTTCTTATTTGAACAGATGTTCCACTCTAAGTGTACAGATTGAAGTTTACGTATCAGCCTCCTCTGAGCTTGAGGAGCTTAAATCAATGCCTAGGTTCTCTTAACAGTTCTTAAGTGTCAAATAACATCAGCGTAGAATCCTAGTACAAGATCCCTCCAATCAGATGTTATACCTCATCTGTAACCTGCCACTGCCCTTTCCTCTCTACGCCCCCCTGCCCCGGGTTCAATTCTACCCATGACTTTTGGGATACCAACTGTGAGAAGTGCAATTCAGGAATCCAGAAAGCAGAACCATCCCTAGGAGATGAATCATGACTACTTAAAATCCGAGTAAGCTCATTCACATTTGCCTGGTACTCTTTCCCAGAGTTTTTTACAGCCCAAGGTGGACATATTACCCAATTTTGGCCAGAGAGATAGGAGAAACTGCTGACAAGATCTCTGGGAATAATTTTGTTCAGTGCTTTAAAAGCTGGACATGCCTTTCCCATTTTATTGTCAGGAAGCAGGGCTGAGAATGTAATTCCTGACACTGAGACAGCCATCTTACAACTATGAAGTGACAAAAAAAACACGCTGAGGACACAGTGGGAAAATAGAGCCAGTTCTTGATGGAAATGCTGAGCCACTGTACCAGGTCTGGAACATCTATCTGCAGACTCTGCTGCAAGCATATTGTTTTGCTTAAGCTACTGTTTGGTTTCCCATTCATTGCATCCTGGGTGATCGATTCATCCAGGATCAGAAAGCCGAGCCACCTGGCATCAAATTGCACTGAAGACGGATGACATGGAGAAACAGCTAGAATCGTGTCAGATATCTGACAGGCATGTCACGTTTAACAAATATAAATTTGAATATGGTACTTATGCTTAATATGCTATAATACATGACGATTTAAATAATACAAAAATAAAAGCGATTTTGTGCAGATTAGTTTCCTATCTTGTTTCTTTGCTGTTTACTGTGCTCCCAGCTATCTTGATGATGTCGGATCGTCCTGCTTGCCCACATCAGGGAAGCAGCCACCACCTCCGGTGCCCTCCTTGGCATCTTGGAGCCTGGTGATGAAAATGGTGAAACGTTCCAAGTGTAGCAGGTAACAAATCCTCCTGGGCACAGGGCTGAGAAAATCGTAACCCATAAATATCCTTAAATATACACTTTATGTTTAGCTACTAGGAACTCTCAAAAATGGACCTTATGTATTCTGGCAAATGACCCATCAATATTATAAAAATTGAGAATTCCAAGATACATGGAGACTTGCTAAAGGCAAATTAGTAAGAAAATTCCAGAAAAGTTACTCTTGAAATAATAAGGTGCTGGGAAAGCATGGACATCACATCTTTTCTAAAATTAGTTACTAGTTCTCATCCATGGATGTTCCTTTGCGTGTTTAAGACAACAGCAGAAAATGAGGATGTTGATTTCTTTTTTGAAACAAATGACATTGCATGTTTGCAAATATACCATTTATTTATGGGTATGTGTATGAAATGCTGTATCATGACATCTTACTCACTTTCACAACTATCCCATTTTCAGATGAAGAGCTTGAGACCTTAAAAGGTTAAATAATTTTCCCAAGTTCACAGAGGTAGAAAGAAAGTGCTACAGCTAGAATTTAATCCTGTTTGATTCCAAAGCATGTGTTCTTAATCCTAATACTGGACTGTCTCCCATATTTTATGTATTACAGAGTCCTCATTATCTGGCATTTTTTTTTCATACTAGTCTAGAGTTTCACATTTCATCAAACTAGTAAAGTTATTGAAGTTCGGCCTCAAAAACTACATGATTTTACGTTTTTTGACTTGGGTTCAATTTCCTTCGACCTCAGTTTCCATATTTATAGAACAGAATACCAATACCAAGTCTATCACTTGAATTATGTTGTACTTTCAATACTTAATGAGAGTTCATTCCAGAGGCTTACCGAAGACCTACTGAATTAAAAGGCTTTGGGGGTGGGCCTGGAATCCAGTTAAGAACAATGACATTATTTTATAAAAATCACAGAAGCTTTGTTAAGAGTACAGAAAAAGAAAGCATTTCCAGGAGAGAAGGCTAATCAAGAAGGGTGATGGTGGTGGAGACAATATTGATAATAAACAACTCATTCTATTTATTAGCTATTTCCTACATACCAGAATTTACAGGTCTCATTTAAACTCCATTATGTTTATAACTAACACATTATTCACCTTTTTTAGGTAAAGCAATTGAAGTTCCAAGTCTTTGAGAAATCTGTATTCCTTTCCTAAGGCCACCTTCACAAAGTACCATAAACTGGGTGCCTTAAAACAACACGTGTGTATTGCCTCCCAATTCAGGAGATGGGAAGCTGAAATCAAGGTGTAGGCAGCACCATCTCCCTCCAAAGCCTCCAGAGGAGGCGTCTTCCTTTCTTCTTCCAGCATCTTGTAGCCTCTTTAGCTTATGGCAGCAAAACTCTAATCTCTGCCTCTGTCTTCACACGGCCTTCTTTCTTCTGGTCTCTATCTTCATGATCCATTCTCCATGCGTGTCTGTGTTCAAGTTTTCCCCTTATAAGCACAAAAAGTAGTATTGGATAAGGGCCCACCCTAATGATTTCATCTTAGTTGGATTACATCTGCAAAGACCCTATTGCTTTTTTTTCATTGTAAAAGAAGATTTGTTTGTTTGTTTGTTTGTTTTTCAAGTACAATTGTCTCCATTTTCACCCCACCATGCTTACCTACTCCACCCATCCCCGTCTCCCACCCTGGAACCCACTCCCATTGGCTTTGTCTATGTGTCCTATTTCTAACTAAGGTTACATTCGTAGGTACTGGGGTATAGGATGTCACATATTGTGGAGGGGACACAATTCATCCCATAACACTATCCAAGGATACAATGGCTAGTAAGCATGGAATTAGATTTGAACTTAGGTGGTGCTAGAATCTGGCCCATTGGCCATCAGCTACCACACATCCTATCTCAGTGTACTACACTTGGGGAAATTGTATTGCAATGCCTTGGGAAAGGGGAACATATAATAAGTGAAAAAACTTGAAACTATTCATTAGAAACTTATTTACAAGAGCACAAAACTTTGGGTAGGTCTCAGACATTTCCTCTGCAACAGTTAGATGCCAAATGACTCCACAGGGTTTTGAGGGGGGAAAAGTTATGAGCTAAGAACTTTATACCCAGCAATTTGTCTTTCAGTGGGACAGGCAGGCATTCTCAGAAATGCAAGGGTTCAGAAAATATTCCACTTGTTGAAAACCTATTTGAAGATACATTCCAGTGGTTCATAGGGTTTGGGATTATATAGACCAGAAAAAAATTCAAGAATAATTTAGAAACCAACATAGGAGTGCCAACTTTTAACTTTATAAAGGGGTTTAAAACAAATGAAACTACCATCTGTAGTGTACATATAATCGCTTCATAAAAGATAGATTATTTTAATGCCAAGAATATTAAAAGGATATAATCTGATAGCTGTTTAAATGGAATAGTTCAGCTTTCTAAAAAAATGTTTAATATATTTTACCCCAGTATAGTGAAAAACTTTTTCCATAGATAAGATCTCATCCACGAATGGGCGTTTGAAAACCGGGAACTGACAGAGACACAAGGACGACATCAACTGAAAATGCATTCTGGCTAGCATTCGTGATTTATGCAACCGAGGGAAAAATATTATTTGAAACCAACTGTAATCATTTCCATTTTCTGAGGAAAGTTTCAGTGGGAAAATAAATCTTTTCAGTGCTACTCCCTTCCACATGCAGAGGATGGTGGAGGGTAGAAAGGAGATAACTTGTTCCCTCCGCTGACATCTGGGTTTCCATTTAGTCTTTTCCAAGTTCTCCTGAAAATAACCATGAAAGGACCACTAGTTCAAAATGATGTTTGTACATGCACATGTCATTAATTCTCCCTCTCAAATTCTCTGTGAGAAGAACATGTCTGCATTTGAAACCAGGGACAGCACCCATTTGGCTATAATTTCTAAGCATATCTGTAACTTGGAGTAAAGAGGAGGTCAGATTAAGAAAAGAACCTATCAATCTATGATTCGTGACATTTAAAGTGTGAGACTCATGTATGGAGAAAGAGAAGGGGTCAGTAAGCAAAATTCAATCAGTACCTCCCTCCTCAAACTTAGAGCAGAAAAGGCTGAGAGCCAGGACAAACAGAACCTGGGAGTGAATATATCAGGTACAGACAGAGAGGCTGCTTGAAGTACTCAATCACATTTACACTTGGAATGAGTTCCCAGGCTAAGAAAAGCAGGGCAGCTGTGAAGCTGGCTTAAAACTGAGGAAGTGGGTTCCAGTCGGGAAGTACTGCCTTGGAGCATTGCCCTGGAGCCATGGCTGAGTGTGAGTTATAGCTAGAAGCAGGAACAGAAGCTTGTAAGCACAGTAGTGAATTTCCTAGCCCCTGTCTGTTCTTACTAATCTATCTGGTATAAAATGATAATATGGTAAATCAAAACATGATTTCCCCCATCACAGTAATAACAGATACCAATATTTAGACCTAAACTAATAAGAAATGTGCAAACCTTACCAAAGGGCTCTATTATGATGACAATAAGTCCTCAAATCTAAACAGCATGACACAAATGAAAAGTTTACCTCTTGTTCACTTAGACTTGATGCAGGCTGTGTGACTCTTCAACGATGCCATCCCTCAAGCAATAACTAAAAGATTCAGGCTGCTTCCATCTTGTGACTCCAACATTCTCCATATGCAGTCTCTGTGGTCCTTGAGAGAAAGAGAGAGAGAGAGAGAGGGAGAGAGGGAGAGAAGGGGGAGAGAGAAGGGCTCACATTACTCTGGATTCCCTCTGATCATAAATGGCAAATGTCTGTTATACTCCCAGCCCATCGTTTAGAATAAATGGCCCCAACATAGTTGCAAAGTAAGGTCATCTCAGAAATACAGTTGAGCAGTGAAATATACAAGTAATACTCCACCATGGGAACATAAAAGAAGAAGAAAATGAAAGGTATATCATCTTTCCATATTAGGAGAGAAATACTGTAATGATGTTAATTCTCTCTGATATAAGCTATGACTATAACATAATCTCAGACACATTACTTATTAAATGACTCCAAGGTTTTTTGGGAAGAATGAATAAGTGAGAATAGCAAAGAAAAGTTAGAAAATAAAATAGAATAAGGTAGGTCTCTCTGCTAAGTTGTTAAAATGTACTGTAGATCTCTAGTAGCTAAAATAAGTTGGTGGTACTTACCCAAAAATAGATAGAAAGATCTCTGGAACAGAATGAAAAGTCTAATAACAGACCAAAGAATATAGAAGTATTTAGCATATCTAGATAAGGGTGGCATGTTATGTCAGTGTGGAAAAGAGTACTTAGTTTAAAAACAGAGTAGGAGTCATGGAATCATCACTTTGGAGAAAAAATGTTATGTCTGTACCTCACACTCTTCTCCAAAATTTCTTTCAGGTGGATTAAAAATTTTAAATGAGTTAATAGAAGAAAATATAAACTTGGAAAGATAATCTGAACATGCCTTAAATAACACAATCCAGAAAGATAAAGATGCATACATTTTTTACCCCCCCAATTTAAAACTTTTTGTGTCAATCAACTAATCAAGCTAAAGGACAATTAAAAATGAGGAAACAATTGCATCACCTATAACAGACAAGGGAGTACCACCAGCAATGTGCAACAGGTATGCTGTGGCATACTGGTGCACCATGAGAATTTTTAAAACAGGTACTACCTGACTAATAAATAGTCAGGAGCACTAACCTCTTATCCCTTAGACTATCAAATTTAAAAATGACAACAGCCAACACAACAATAGCTATCCAGTGTAAATGAATCAAAATTAATTTTTTTCAGATCAGCAAAAAATATAATTTTTTTTGGTATGTCATAGAATTTTAGTAATTAGTTTATGTACCTGAGGTGGAAAAAGTTGACTGTTGCTGGAATACCACTATTAAAATGTGCAGAGCTTTAGAGGTTAGTAATAAATGCACAAAATTATATGAGGGAAAGTAAGATATATATATTTAATAAACATACAAACTTTAATATCATTAGTGTAAAAAACTACAAATTTCAAAGAAGACGTAGTTTTCTATCAACTGAAGTTGCAATTACAAAAAAAGGTATTTACTCAGTTCTACTAGGGTACAGAATGAGGAGTGTAAGTTTTTATTCTCTCTCTGGAAGGCAGTTTATATTTAAAGCCTCAAAAAGTTTGTATCTGTGCATTTTACTTGTAAGAATTTATCCTAAGGAAATAATAATAGAGTTGTATAAGTAATTATCTATTAAAATAGTCATCTAAGCTTGGTTTTAGGAGCAAAAATTTGAAAACAACCTCATAAACATCCAATAACAATTATAGGTAAATACCAAATGGTATGTCTTGACTAAATAAATTGCTTTATGTTCATATGTGCAGACACTGTAAATATGTTGTAAAGGTAGGTTGTTTTTAAGCCTTGAAATGTTCATAGACTATGCTTAAAGAACAACACAAGTTACCTACAGCACATTCCAATTTTAATTTTATAGAATATATATATTAAAAATTCTACAATCGAGGATCCAAGATGGCAATGGCATAGATGAATGGTACAATCACCTCCTTGGACTGAAGTGAAATTACAACTAAAATACAGAGCAAACAACTTGAGTAACCAACTGAAGAGTAGCTGAAGAAAAATCTAATAACAAAGGTAGCACTGGCAGCAAGTTTGAACCTGTATCAATTTGATAGATACCACTCATCCCTACCTGGTGACTCACTTAGAATCTACCTCCTGCAACTCAAGTACCACTACAGGCTCTTTAATTGGGTGAACCTAGCAGGTAACCAGGAGTAGAGACCAGCAGAGATAGATGTTAGGGTGCTTTAGGACTTTTACTGACCTGATCCTGGTCCCAGTGCTGGTAGAAGCAAGCCCTAGTGCACGGCCCAGTGGTGGTAGAAGCTGGCCTTGGTGTATAGCTTGTTCCTTCCTGTGCACACCCAGGCCCAGCAGAGGCAGCCACAAACTCTTGGTCATTTATAACTTTACACAGATTTCTCAGGGCCAGCTACAGGCAGCATTTGATATTGGTCTACACCAGAGACCCTCCCAAGAGGCCCCAGAACCAACACACCAAGTGGCCAGCTTCAGACAACATAAGAGCAGGATCCAATTAGCTTCACAAGTGGCATATCTAAAGGAAGATTTTGGCAGCCACCAGACCCTGCTGAGGCGAATTCTGCTTAGTGCAGTCAGTACCTGCCACAACAGCTCATATGCTGCAGTTGAGTTGATCCTCACAGTCAGCCAGACTGAGAGTCAACTCCACACACAAATGGGCCAAGAGCAATCAAGACTCAGCTATAACATGAGGGCCCACATAACCTGCGCAAGGGACATTCCTGGAGCACCCAGCTCAGATGTTCAAAGAGACTGTGCCACTGGATCCCACAGGACACCTACAAAGGCTGGGAGTCATAGCAGATGTATCTAATACATGGAGACAAATACAAAGAGGTAGCCAAAATGGGGAGACAAAGAAACATGCTCCAATTGAAAGAATCAGGAAGATCTCCAGAAAAATAGCTGAACAAAATGGGGGCAAGCAGTGTATGATATTTGGAGTTCAAAAAAATGGTTATAAGGATACTCAAGGAACTAAGCAAGAATTACAACATGAAAAAACAGTAAAAATAAAAGGAATCAATCAGAAATGAAGAATACAATATATGACATGAAGAATATACTAGAAAAAGTAAACAATAGGTAAGATAAAGCAGAGGGTTGAATCAGTGATTTGGAACACAGGGTAGCAGAATTTTCAATCATAACAGTGGAGAAAAAAATTAAAATGAGGGTAGTTTAAAGGATCTTTGGAACAAAATAAAATGTAACAATGTCCACATCATAGAGGTACTAGAAGAAGAGAAAGAGCAACAGGTCGAGAACCTATTTGAAGAACTGATGACTGAAAAGTTTTCTAACTTGGTGATGGAAAAAGACACACAAATTCTGAAAGAGCAGAAAGTACAAAACAAGATGAATCCAAAGAGGCCCACACAAAGACACATCATACTTAAAAAAGAAAAGGTTAAATACAAAAAGAAAATCTGAGAAGCAGCAGAAGAAAGACAGTTACCTATAAAGTGCTCCCATAAGATCATCAGCTGATTTCTCAACAGGAATATTTCAGGCCAGAAGAAATTAGCATGAACTTTTCAAAGTGATGAAAAGTAAAGACCTACAACCAAAAATACTTTATCCTTCAAGGTTATCATTTAGAAGTGAAGAAACAATAAACAGCTTCCCAGACAAGAAAAAGCTAAAAGGGTTCATTGCCATCAAAGCAATATTAAAGAAATGTTAAAGGACTTGCTTTAAGAAGAGGTGGAGAAAGAAACAACAGAGGAACATAGTTAAAAGAATTAAATGGCAATATGTACCTACCTATCAATAATCATTTTAAATATAAATGGCTTAAATGATCCAATAAAAAATATAGGGTAACTGAGTGGAAAAATAAACAACATCCATATATATACTGCCTGCAAGGGACCTACCTCAGAATGAAAGTTACCTACAGACCAAAAATAAAGGGATATTTCATGCAAATTAAAGGGAAAAAAAGCTGGGGCAGGCATACTTATACTTGACAAGATAGACTTTTAAACAAAGGCTATCATAAGAGACAAAGAAAAAGACTATATAATGAAACAGGGAGCAATCCAACGAGAGGATATAACTTGAGTAAACATTTATTCACCCAACATAGGAGCACCTAAATATATAAAGCAAATCGTGATGAACATAAAGTGAGAGATCAACAGTAATAAAGTCATAGTAAGGGATTTTAACACCACTTTGACATCAGTGGATATATTTTCCAAACAGAAAATCAATGAGGAAACAGTGGCCT
Organism: Tonatia bakeri; assembly: GCA_004024845.1. NCBI lineage: Eukaryota > Metazoa > Chordata > Mammalia > Chiroptera > Phyllostomidae > Tonatia > Tonatia bakeri. The sequence continues at coordinate 190,940 of PVIA01002598.1, forward strand.
TAAATGACACACTAGATCAGATGGATTTAATTGATGTCATCAGAGCATTGCACTCTAAAGCAGCAGAATACACATTCTTTTCAAGTGCAAATGAAACATTTCCTAAGACAGACCGTGTTAGGATACAAAACAATTCTCAATAAATTTAAGAAGATAGAAACCTTATCAAGCATCTTATTTGACCATAATGGTATGAAACTAGAAGTCAATCACAGGAAAACAACTGAAAAACACACAAAAACATGGAGGCTAAATAACATGTTACAAAACAATGAATAGGCTACCATGGGATCAAGGAAGAAATCAAGATACCTTGAAGCGAATGAGAATGAGCATACAACAACTGACAATCCACAGGATGCAGCAAAAGCAGTCCCACAAAAGAAATTCATAGCGTAAAGGCCTAACTCATAAAACAAGAAATATCTCAGATAAACAATCTAAATTTAACTCAAAGGAACAGGAAAATCAACAACAAACAAAGCCCAAAGTGAGTCTAAGGAAGGAAATAATAAAGATCAGAGAAGAAACAAGTGAAACCAAGAGCTAGTTCATTGAAAAGATAAACAAGGTTGACAAACCTTTAATCAGACTCATCAAGAAAAAAAGGGAGAGGACCCAAATAAAGAGAAGAAGCAGTGACTGATATCCCAGAAATACAAAGGATTATAAGAAAATATTAACAACTCTATGTCAACAAATTGGAGAGTCTGGACAAAGTAGTTAAATTCCTGAAAACATAAAATCTTCCAAACAGAATCAGGCAGAATCAGAAAATATGAATACACAGATTGCAACTAATGAAATTGAAGCACTAATTAAAAACCTCCCAACAAATGAATGTCCTGCACAGGATAGCTTCACAAGGGAATTTTATCAAACATTCAAAGAACTAACACTTATCCCCCTCAAGCTAATCCAAAAAAATTCAAGAGGATGGAAGACTTCCAAGCTCATTCTACAAGACCAGCATTATCCTACTTCCAAGAGCAGATGAAGACACTACAAGAAAGGAAATTATAGGCCAGTATCCCTGATGAATATAAATGCAAAAATCCTCAACAAAATATTAGCAAACCAGATCCAGCAATATGTTAAAAAGTTCATACAGCATGATCAAGTGGGATTTATCCCAGGGATGCTAGGTTGGTACAGCATCTGTAAATCAATATACATGATAAACCACATAAAATGAAGAATAAAAAACAAATGATCATATCAGTAGAAGCTAAAAAAGCATTTAATAAAATCCAGCACTCATTTATGATAAAAAAAATTCTCAGCAAAGTGAGGTAAGAGGGAACACCTACCTGAATGTGATAAAGGTCACACACAACACACCAACAGCCAACATCATACTCAATGGGCAAAAACTCTCAGCATTTCCATTAAGATCAGGAACAATACAGAGATGTCCACTTTCATCATGTTTTTTCAACATTATACTGGAAGTCCTAGGCATAGTAATCAGAAAAGAGGAAGAAATAAAAGGCATCCAAATTGAAAAGGAAGAAGGAAAATTGTCGTTATTTGCAAACGACATGAGACTGTATGTAGAGAACTCTAAAGATTCCACAAGAAAACTATTTTAACTGATAAATGAATTCAGTAAAGTAGCAGTATACAAAATAAATATCTAGAAATCAGTTGCATTTGTATACACCAATAATGAAATATCAGGGAAATTAAGAAAACAATCCCGTTTACAATTGCATCACAGAAAATAAAATATGTAGAAATAAATTTAACCAAGGATATAAAAGACCTGTACTTGGAAAATTATTAGACACTGAAGAAACAAATTGAAGTGGAAGCATATACTGTGTTCATCAAGACAAAGAATTAATATCATTAAAATGTCCATATGAAACAAAGCAATCTAGATTCAAAGAAATTTCTATCAAGATTCCAATGGTGTATTTCACTGAACTAGAACAAATATTACAAAAGTTTATATGGAACCATAAAGAAGCCCAAATTGCCACAGCAATCTTGAAAAAGAAAAAAACATTGAAGGAATCATGCTACCTGATATCAAACTATATTGCAAGGCCATGGTAATCAAAACTGCATAGTGCTGGCATGAAAACAGCCATACAGACTAATGGAACAGAATAGAGAGCTCAGAAAACACTCATACCTTCATGGCCAAATAATATTTCACAAAGGAGATAAGAACATCCTGTGGAGTAAAGATAGTTTATTCAATAAATGGTATTGGAAAAAATTGAACATATCTGTGCCAAAAAATGAAATTAGACCAACTTCTTACACCATACAAATGAATAAATTCAAAATAGATTGAAGACTTATATACTAACTCAAAACCCTAACAATCCTAGAAGAAAACATAAAGAGTAAAATCTTGGACATTTCTCTTAGCAATATTTTTTCTGATATATCTCCTCTGGCAAGGAAAACAAAAGAAAAACAAGTGGAACTACATCAAATTCAATTTTTTTTTTTTGCATTGTAAAGCAAAGCATCAACAAAATGAAAAGACAACCCACTGAATGGGAGAATATATTCGAAATGATATATCTGATAAGGAGTATAATATCCAAAATTTATAAAGAACTCAAACAACTCAACATCAAAAAACAAACAATCCAGTTAAAAAATGGGCAAAGGACCCAAATAGACGCTTTTCCAAAGAGAACATACAGATGGCCAGTAGACATATGAAATGATGCTCAACATCACTAATCATCAGAGAGATGCAAATTAAAACAAAATGAGACATCACCTCACATCTGTCAGAATGGCTACAATCACTAAATCAACAACCAGGGTTGGTGAGGATGTGGAGAAAGGGGAACCCTCATGCACAATTGGCGGGAATGCAGACTGGTGCAGCCACTGTGAAAAGCAGCATGGAGTTACCCCCAAAAATTAAAGATGGAATTGCCTTATAACCTATGGATTCCAGTTGTGGAAATTTATAAAAAAAAAAACCAGAAACACTAAAATTTGAAAGAATATATGCACCCATATATTCATTTCAGCATTATTTATAGTAGCCAAGGTTGGAAGCAGCCCAAGTGCCCACAAGTAGATGAGTAGATAAAAAGCTGTGGTACATTTACACAATGAAATTCTACTTGGCCATAAAAACAAAGGAAATCTTACCCTTTTCGACAGCATGGATGGATCCAGAGGGTCTATGGTAAGTGGAATAAGCCAGTCAGAGAAAGACAAGTATCACATGAGTTTCACTTAAATGTGGCATCTAATGAACAAAATAAACTAACAGACAAAATAGAAGGAGACTCATAGATATAGAGAATACAGTGACAGCTGTCAGATGGGAGGGGCTTTGGGGCACTGACTGCAAAAGGTTACATGATTAAGCAAAAAACAAACATTCATAGTCACAGACAACAATATGGTGATTACCAGAGGGAAAGGGGTTCGGGGAGGTGGAGGAGGATAAAGGGGAGTAAAAGGTGGTAAACACAGATGATGTATTATAGACTTGTACACCTGAAACCTATATAATTTTATTAACCAATGTCACCCTAATAAATTCAGTAAAGTAAAATAAAATAAAATAAAATAAAATAAAATAAAATAAAATAAAATAAAATAAAATAAAAAAATAAAATAAAATAAAATAAATTCTACAATCATGTTCAAAATTAACAGTGTCTACTTCTGGTTTGTAGAATTAAGGCAATTTTAAATCTTTTTGATAGTCTGTATTTTTAAAATATATGCAATAAACATGTCTTAATTAAAAAATGGTGAAGTAGAGGGAAGAAAACCTTGACCTCCCCACGTCAAGCTGAGGCAGGGACCAACAAGACAGCACGCCTGTTTTGGCCTTGCAGCTGCCTGAAACACATGTATTTCAGAGTGGCTGTATTCTGTGTGGCAGCTTTGTATTCCAAGGGCTGAGTTTTGCAAACAAGCTTAGCAAAGTACAGCGTGTGCCCCTTCAGATGGCTTTTGGAGCTCATCAGGTATGAGTAACACTAGCTCATTTATCTTTGGATGAGTTTGTGTGGATTGCTAAGATGTTGACAGAACCTGAGCTCAGAACAATGTTTATTTATATCGGCACACAATAATTCATGTCTCCTAAAATGCTCACAGTTTGCAAACATTTGCAGTTCTCTCCACTGGTGACGCCTGGTTTGGTTTGGCTGGACTTGAGCAAATGAAAAGGAACATAAGACAGTGAATGGAACTGAGTGTTCTGATTCATACACGGAAAGGAAACATTTGCTTACGCTGATATGTGTTGGATATGCTAATATCTCTAGATTTCTGTTTACTACTAATCAATATTTGCATTGTTTATGTTGGAAGATGTTTTCAACTGTGTGACTCTGTGTTTGTGTGTGTCTCTAATTGGGGCTGGAGGGACACTTTATAATGCCCTGGTGAGGTTCTGAGCCATTTGTAGCTATTACACGCTTTCATAGAATGTAAACATTCCTATATACCTCTTTTTTATCATGGAACTTTTCAAGTATATAAAAAGCAGAATATAAATCTTATTTTCTTTATAATACCAACCAACTTCCCATACCAGCTATTAGACACTATGCAAGCTGCAGATGTAGAGTTCAAGTTGAAAGTCTTAGACTCTTATATGTAATTGTAAATTGTAGGATGCCGCGGAACAGATTAGGGAGCCAGATAGACCTGATCCGAATCAGGCTTCACAGATACAATTTGCCACTTAACCTTTGTGATCTTCATCTGTTGAGTGAAATTAGAATATGTAATTTATAAGAAAACTAAATTAAACCCATTGTACACTTCAAGCATCAAGCATCAATCTTTGTATCCAGCAGGTATTTACTTAATTGTTGTTACTGTATTACTATTTCTATTCCTCTAGTTTTAGTAGAAAATCTCAAATAATGGAAGTACCTTGTGATAGTAGAATTTCCAAATAGAGTGATAAATTAATTGTTACCCATTAGCTGAGGTCATTGGTCAGAAATGAGTACCATTTTGAGAGCAAAATCTACAACTGCTCATAATATTTATTGTGTGCTGGGGCTTTCTCAGTTAAAAGGCTAAATATATACCAACATGGTCAAAAATTTCACCATCATTATCCTGAACAAATTTGTGAAAATGTCTTAATTAGCTAGACATTCATCTTGAGTTAAATTCTACAGATGCAAATAAGGTGATCGTTGAGCTCTTATCAGTCTTTTCAGCCTAAATCGTTATCTTTCTACAAAGGAAATAAGGAAGAGCAGGTATGTTTTCATGTGAACCTAGGATGTTAGGGAAGGTACGAAGCTTGAGTAGCTCCTTCTCAGGGTGGTTTGACCTATAGTTAATGAAGTGGCCTGAGTCGTGGTAGGGGGTGGCACCACCACAGGTTAGGGGAGGGTATGAGAGTATGATTCACTTGAACGGTATGTGCTGAATGGGAATAAAAGTCACTGCACGTGGAATTGAGGACACTGTGAAAAAGGTCAACACACATTCCAGTCTGATCTGGGGCCTGGGTAACTCAGCAAAGCCTTGCAGCTCAAAATCAAAATAGTGATATATTTTGGAAGAGGTCCATTAATTTCTTAATCACTCTTCCCAACTGATTTCTGACCTAAGGTAAGTCACTCTTCTCTAGTAAGGATTCTTCTTATGAACTTTGCTTTGAGAAATGGCTTTGTTTATCAAATGGAAAGGGTGTATGTGTTAACCACTGTGCTGAGGCCCTCACTGGGCAGTGTACTGCCCAGAACTCCTTCCAGAAAGAACCTGCTGTGCGTCTGTAAGGAGGGCAGTCTGGCAGCCTGCCACTCCAGCACCTTCAGGATCAAACTCGGCTTTTGAGATGAGACCATATTCTTTCTAGAAAAGCCCCAACCGATGACTGAATGCGACACAAACACTAGGGCTTAGCCATCTCTACCCAAGGTAGGGTTCTCCTACAGCTCCTCACAGGATTAGCCTACACCTGGTGAAATCTGCATTACAATCCAAGGTTCTCCTTGAGAATCCCACTTCCACTTCCGTCTCTTCCTTCACAGGTGTGGGATCTGCAGCAGGGTTTGAAAGCTTTCTCTGCTCAATACTTCTCCTTCCCCTTTAAGTGTTCACAGACATCCCTCCCCCTTCTGATAACCTGCTGTAACCCTACCTCAGCCCCCGAGGGTCCACCTGACACATGTGCTTATGGAAATACGTACTCCAGAAATGACAAGGCACTACAACCAGCAAGATGGTAGCACACTTAAATAGTGCTTAAATTGCAAATATTTATGCCATGCACAAAAATAGGCACATTTTAAAAAAACTCCTGATGCCCTGGCCAGTGTGGCTCAGTTGGTTGGGTGTTATCCCACAAAGCTAAAGGTTTCCAGTTTGATTCAAGTCACCACACACGCCTGGGTTGTAGGCCTGGGGTCCCTGGTTGGAGCTAGTGCAAGAAGCAACTCATCGATCTTTCTCTCAAACATTGATGTTTCTTTCCCTCTTTCTCCTTCCTTTCACCTCTCTCTAAAAATAAATAAATAAAATTTTAAAAAGGAATTTAGGGTATTATAAGGGTATAGCAGAATGAAGAATGGGAGAACTAAGAGAGCAAAAATAAAAGCATTTCTGATTTGAAGTAGGTTGTAAATCGACGCTAATGACTATAGTTAATGGCATTAGCTAATGACTCTCACTTCACTTGTGCATTTTAGATTTCAGAATATTTGTCAATCTGTGGGCTCATGGGATGGGTATTTTTTGTGAGAGTAAGTTAAGTAATATGTATCTTTTCTTGCTTTTTACCTGTAAACCAGAAATACGCTTTTTGTTTGTACAAGTAGGGGTGTTTAAGTATAGAAAACATAAAAAATCCCTATTAGCAATTATGTCTTCATTAGGTAATAAACTGTATAAGACTTCTTAGGATTTTTCCATGACTGTCTGCCTCAAATAATAACTAGGGAAAATCTGGTATAAATGCTGGAAAGCTGAAGAGAGTTGAGAAAAGGAGCCAGATAGGAAAATTACTCTATTCAAAAACATTTTTTATTCATTCTCTTCCAACCATTGCTTCATAGAGAAGATAGCCAGAGAACTTTATTTATCACCCCTGTATTTATTTACTGGTTTGCTACTTTAAAAAAGGACCCAAATGTCCCATTTTGTCTTAAACACCTTTTTTAAACACTTATTCTCATATAGTTTCAACATACCATTTTATTTAGACCCAAAACTAACATGTTCTTTAAAAATAAGAAGACAACTTCAGGCCAAGATGAAGGCATAGGTAGACACACTGTGCCTCCTCGCACAATCAAAAGAAGGACAACAATTTTAAAACAAAAAACAATCAGAACTGACAGAAAATCGAGCTATAAGGAAGTCCAACAACCAAGGATTTAAAGACACACTCATCCAGACCAGTAAGAGGGGTGGAGACAGGCAGCCAGGCAGAGAGGACTCATGGCAAAGTGGCAGCTGGTGCACCCAGCAAGGTGGCAGATTGTGGAGCAGGGTGTGCAAGGCTTCAGCTGGCAGGCAAGGCAGCAACTGGCAGACCCAGCAAATCGGTGGCTGGTAGGCCAGTGGTCCCACATTCGAGAGTAGATAAACTGGGAGGAACAACTGGGGAGTGAGATGGTCTGTGCAACCCAGGGCCCCAGCACGGAGAAATAAAGCCTCAAACCACTAATTGAAAACACCTGTGGGGGTTGAGGAGTCAGGGGGAGAAACTCCCAGCCTCACAGGAAAGTTCCTTGGAGAGATCCACAGGGTCCTAGAACGTACACAAACCTGCCCACCCAGGAATCAGCACCAGAAGAGCCTACTTTGCTTGTGGGTAGTGGGGGACATGACTGAAATCTGGCAGAGAGCGGAGCAAATGGCACTGTTCCTTCTCGGACCCCTTCCCCACATACAGCTTCACAACACAGACACGTGGGTTGCTCGGTCCAGGTATATACCTAAGGCTCCTGCCCTTCATACTTCACTGGCATGTCAAGACAAAAAAAAAAAAAAAAAAAAAAAAAAAAAAAAAAAAAAAAAAAAAGGCCTAAATGAAAGAACAGATAAAAGCTCCAGAAAAAAAGAAAACTAAGTGATGAAGAGATAGACAACCTATCAGATGCACAGTTTAAAACACTGGTAATCAAGATGCTCACAAAATTGGTTGAATTTGGTCACAAATTAGATGGAAAAATGAAGGCTAAGCTAAGTGAAATAAAGGAAAATGTACAGAGAGCCAATAATGATGGGAAGGAAACAAAGATTCAAATCAATGGTGTGGACCAGAAGGGAGACAGAAACATCCAATCAGAAAAGAATGAAGAAACAAGAACCCCGCCAAAATGATGAGAGGCTTAGAAGGACATCTTTAAATGTTCCAATATCTGAATTATAGGGGTACCAGAAGGAGAAGAGGAAGAGCAACAAGTGGAAAAGTTATTTGAACAAGTAATAAAGGATAACATACCCAATCTGGCAAAGAAAATAAACTTCCAGGAAGTCCAGGAAGCTCAGAGAGTCCCAAAGAAGTTGGACCCAAGGAGGAACACACCAAGGCACATCATAATTGCATTAGCCAAGATTAAAGGTTAGGAGAGAATCTTAAAAGCAACAAGAGAAAAGGAGAGAGTTGTCTACAAAGGAGTTCGCATAAGACTGTCAGCTGATTTCTCAAAAAGAGACCTTACAGGCAAGAAGGGGCTAGAAAGAAGTATTTGAAGTCAGGAAAGGCAAGGACCTACATCTAAGATTGCTCTATCCAGCAAAGCTCTCATTTAGAATGGAAGGGCAGATAAAGTGCTTCTCAGATAAGGTCAAATTAAAGGAGTTCATCATCACCAAGTCCTTATCATATGAAATGTTAAAAGGATTTATATAAGAAAAAGAAGATCAAAAATATGAACAGCAAAATAATAGCAAACTCACAATTATCAACAATCACACCAAAAACAAAAGCAAAAGCAAACTAAGCAAACAACTAGAACAGGAATAGAATCACAGAACTGGAGATCACAAGGAGGGTTATCAACAGGGGAGAGGGAGGGGGAGAGAGGGGGAAAAGGTACAAAGAATCAGTAGCATAGATGGTAGGTAGAAAATAGACAGGAAGAGGGTAAGAGTAGTATAGGAAATGTAGAAGCCAAAGAATTCATATGTACAACCCATGGACATGAACTAAAGGTGGGGAATGTGTGTGGGAGGGGGTATGCAAGGCAGAGGGGAATGAAGGGGGCAAAATGGGACAACTGTAATAGCATAATCAATAAAATATGTTTAAAAAATAAAAATAAGAACACAAGCACACTGAACTTAGCAAACTTAAGGTGTTTTGAACATTGAAAGAATGATCAGTACTTAATACAAATTATTATTTTATCAAGAAACTATAAAATATTTAAAGTATTAGTAAACTTTGTTCAAAATGTAAGAATTAAGGATAGCTCAATTATTTAATATCAAGAAAGTTTGAATTTGCTTAAGGACTTCTTACAGGTTGTTTACTAGAGTTATGCCATTAAAAAGAAGAAACAAATCTTTTTTCTAAGGAACCACATCATTTTCAAGTTAAAAAATAGGCACTAGTCCTGATTAGAAGAATAATGTTAAATACTGTTAGAAATCCCTGTCTCAAAATGAACTCTGTCTTAAACATAAAAATGTTCTAGTACAACTTGGGCAGAAGAAGAAAGTGTAGCATGTGTGTTTTTCAGGACACAACTACAGGAAAGCAAGACATTTTTTTATTTTATTTTATTTTATTTTATTTTATTTTATTTTATTTTATTTTTACTTTATTTTATTTTATTTTTACTTTATTTCATTTATTTTACATCATTTTTTCCTGTAAGAGCTTGTCTTCTAACCCAAGCTTCTATTCTACCATGATAGAGGAAACTTAACTTTAGCCAATTGTGGGTCCACTGCCCTTTTTGCTTTTCTGACCCCATAAGTGCTGTTAAGCTTATGCAGTAAGAAGGAGGACATTTGTCAGGAGGTGAAAGGGCAGGTTGGGGAGCAACATGGGCTAATAATTTGAGTTTGGGTTATGATTTCTCCCCCCACCTAGCCTCTTCTGCCCTTGCCTTCTCTTTGCTTCATGTTCCTGTTCGTGAAGTTCACAGCTGAGTTGCCCCTTTGTCCCTGTTTTAGGTCCCACCAGTGGCAGCAGTTTCTCTGCTCAGGCACAGGAAACTACTTGAGGTGAGGTCTCCTCTGTCCAGATATGTCCCATAACAGTCTCTTCTTTTGGCCTTCCCAGGAACCTGTATGGAGAATGCAGCCCATATCACACAAATCTATGTCCTCTCCTTCCCTCCCTTGACCTAACTTAAGGGTAGGAAACAGGCCCCTCTCTCAGCCCC